>OY744476.1:64861101-65343601 GCA_963556175.1 Tipula confusa
TTACTAATACCTTGTTTAAAAGCCTCGTCAGTATAAATCAAGCACGTATTCGTAAGTTTCCAAAAATAATATTAATTCGAAAACGGATAAGCCAACGAATTTACGAATATAAATGAATACTCAGTAAAAAATGCTCTAGTGATCTGAATGTGATGATTAAAACCTTCTTTAAAAGCTCTTGCTATGAATATCGAATAACTTTTACCAATTGACTTTTTATTTACGAGTATATTCGTTAATTACAAATGATGAGCCCACCCCTTATCAAAATTATATTGTTCAAAATTAATTCAAAATAATAAAGAATTCGGTGCATTTTACTTGAATTTTACCACTTTTATGTTCTCTCTGTTTAACCAATGTGATAATCCCTATGTTCTTTTAAATGCTCAATCTTTTTATATTTAGGAATTACATAATTTATGTAATTCCTAAATATCAAACAGACCTTACCTCCTTAGTATGAAGTCAGTTCTATGAGTCATTGAAATCCACCATAAGATTGCATTTAATTTAAAATTGTGTCCAGCTGGCATATGATTGACCGAATTACATTAATTTTTTGACTAATTCTGCTTTTTCATATCCAATTATTTGTCTATGAATATTTTTTTGGGTTAATCTTGTTGCAATCCATTCTGAATTCTGAAAAAATAACAAAAAGGTTATAGTTAATATGAATTCAACTCAATGCGAGGCATTTCCTCAGTTAACAGAAATTTTTTAAACTTGAGTTTATATCAAACAATTTAAACAAATTATATGATCGTTTTTAAATGGGTTGGAGAATTGACGCTGAATATGTGCAGCCTCACCAAAATGTCCATTTAAATAGAAGCCACTTGTTTTCATCAGAAACTCCCATTTTCCAAAACGCTTTAAACCTAAAAGTTCTAGAAGTAATGTCTGTTTTTTAAATTGGTTCATTATTCTTAATTGTAATCTGAAAGTCAATTTGTGTAATTATGACACTAATTTATGCATTACATGTACTTATAATTTTCCATTACTTTACACTAAGTGTGAATAACACAATAAGCTGGTGATGAAAATTTTAATGTTATATTCCACATGTGCATCAGGTTAAAAAACATCTTCGTAATTTTTCTTTTGAATTTAATAATTTTCCAGATGAATTCCCTCAAAGAAGGAAAAAAAACAAAACGCTGAGCAGAAGATAATATTTTCAAAAAACAAACAAAAATTTTTAATAGAAACTTTTCATCCATCCCATACATCACTATGGAGCTTAATCTTTTTCTCATTTTATTTAAAAAAAATAATTGTTTTGTTCTTTATACACATTATCTCGTAAGCTCTTTTGAAATGTATTCGTATGAAAGATACAAAAAAATTAGCAAAAATGTTTTAAAATTAAATTCTATATAAAAATAAATTTAAAAATAATAAAATTTTCTTAAAACAATTAACAGAAACATAGTTTTTACATTTCACTTCTGTTAAATGTAATAAAAAATAAAAAAAAATGTTGTTAATAATAAAAACAGAAATAAAATTAAAAAATTAATTCTTCATGTGTAAATTATTTAATAATTTTACTTGTCGGACAAGTTGTGCAAAAATTATATACCATATGAATATGTACATTTTTATATATGTATATAAATAATAAACTTATGTAATAATTTCTTGTACATTTAAATAGCCGAAAGGTATTCAAGCACTTGATGCATATGTGGTATGTATTTTATAACTTTGTTAAGATAATTTATTTATTATACGGTTTACGGAGACGTAAGTAAAATTTTAAAACATTTTTTTATATTACATCAACAACGTCTGGCGTTTTAGAAATGGCTGTTAAATGATTAAAGAGAACACCCAAGAATCGATTTTAAAGATGTCCCAGATGTCTTATTATTTCTTATTATTAGGTGTGTCAAATTATTTTAAATAAATAATTCAAAAATTAGTTACATAATAGTTACATAATAGCTACATAATTCTCGATTCTCGAGAATTGTAATTTATTACTCGAGCCATCAAAAAATTATTAGAATATTTAAAAATCTAAGCTGACTGAAGCCAAAATTATGGAACTACAGTTTTTTATGAAATATTTTTCAAATTTTCCGAATGACTCGAAACTGAAGTAAAAACGTTTTTTTATTCATTCCTTCCATTTTTTTCCTTTCGCTCCTTCCTTTTACCAAAAATAAGAGGATACAGCTGTTTTGCTCCATCTTTGGCTGCTAATTTAGCCACGATTTTTTCCAATTTTTTTGAAGATCATTATTTGCATTCGTGATAGTCACAAATTTGTTGAGCGTTGAGTATGATTTTGAACTGCCTGCAGTTAGAGTCATCTTTAACAATCCTCTTCATGCTGTGATGACCAGTTAAATGTCAATAAAGTCCACTCGTTTATGATGCCATGTGAAATTATTTACACAGGTAAATAATTTCACATGGCATCATAAACGAGTGGACTTTATTGACATTTAACTGGTCATCACAGCATGAAGAGGATTGTTAAAGATGACTCTAACTGCAGGCAGTTCAAAATCATACTCAACGCTCAACAAATTTGTGACTATCACGAATGCAAATAATGATCTTCAAAAAAATTGGAAAAAATCGTGGCTAAATTAGCAGCCAAAGATGGTTTCAGTATTTTAGGACTAAAAGCACGTTTTAGTACTTAGAATTAAAACGCTAAGAGAAAAGAATATGAAATTTAGTTTGTCCACTGATTGAATGGACCAGCTTTAAAAACCGACGATACATGACAATGCCTACCTATATACTTTAGAGCTTTGCATTCAGGTAATTTAGGGGTTAATCTCAATAACAGGAAGCTGCCTTGCTGAGAAATTATAAAAATCGTGAATTAAAAAAAAATCCGCAGTTCAAAAGAAGCTGGGCTTCTTATTGGATTGTAGGACTAGATGGAATACCTAAAATTCAACGATTTTTTCGTCTACTTGATCCTATAAAAATGGCTTTAGAGGATCTAAATATGGATTGTTTTTTGATGAATGATTATATTACCAACGCCAGAAATATTTTGGATGTTTTGAAACCTGACCGAATCGCAACAGAAGCATTATGGTAGTACTGCGAGCAGTAAGGTTATTGACCATATTTTTCAAGCACTAAAAAAACCATTCGATTTTAGCTTTATAGTTGTTTGATGAATTAAAAGATCGTATAATAAAGAGAAGGGTTAAATCATTATGGGCTCTTTTGAAATTTTTACAGGATCCCCATCTTCTTTTGAATATGTGGAAAATAAAGTTTCAGCATGACCAAATAAAATGAAATCAGCTAAAATCTTGATGATAATACTTTTTTCTGCACCACCTGATGAATCACCTGGTAATGAAAATCTTGTTTATGTTATACGCGTAGAGACCGCAGGATGAACCAGGATTCGCACTTTACTGATGGATACGCACATTTTAATAGAGAAATTTTGAAAAAGCGCAGCTGGAAAATTCCATTCGTGAAAGCCACAATTGTACTCAGATCTCAGATACTGATATTGCCAAGAGAAATTAATGTATTTTCTAACAATGACCAACTTACTCCAAACTTAGCATTCTTGCAAGCAGCATCACAAACATTTATACCAAATGCAACGCAAAACAAAAGGAGTTTCTCAATTGTGAGAAATTTCATTTCGAAGAAAAGAACAAGCTTCGCTGATCGATCAATTAATAGTCTATGTTTTTTGAAGCATTATTTTTTAAATAAAAAGTAAATTATTTTTATTTATTTCTATATTAAAATTAAAAAATCGGGTCTTAAAAAATCGGGATCTCAAACTCCGAAATTTTGGATTCGGGTTCGGGTCAAAAGTCAAAAGTTTGCTCCACACAAACTTGTGTTGCTGTTAAAAGCAACACAATCTGAGCAAATTCGTATTATAATACGGTAACATCCAATTTATGGATTTCCCAGAGCTCTAAAACCTTTTTCCTTTAAAACTCTGGGAAACATTTGATATGCAGCAAACATTTTTTTATAATAAAATCTACTCAGTTAGCGCTGTCATTTTCTTTACTTTGTGTAGCTGCCATTAAACTATTAACTTTGGTCTTCAAGATTTCGTCCAATACGTCGCGGTCATTTTGATCATCCGATGAACAGATTCTTTATTTTTATTTTTTTAGTCAAATTAACTTGAGCTTGAACCCGAATTCTGATTTGTTTCAGGTTCAGGTAATTTTGTCAGGTGACAAAATATGTACATACTTGCATTAAATATTACATATTTCTTCGTTTTTTTTTTCATGGGTCTACCCATTTTTTTTTAACTATCAGAATTTCTCGAGACTTCTCGAGACAAGCGATTTTTTTTCAGGTCTTCTCGAGAAGTTTAATTTCTCGACAAATTACAACCTTTACATGGGTATACATTATATTCACAAATTTTTTGTAAGCCCGGACGAATCAACTGCAATACCTGTTTTAGGCAATATAATTAAGCTCAACTATATTTCCATCGACATTATGTTATATATAGGTCGCCGATGAACAATAACGGAGATTTTCTTTTGTTTTCCTTTTTATTTATTTTAAACAATGTGTCCAATTAGCTGGTTGTATAGTTCAAAAACATTGAAATGCTTTTGGCAATTCATCATTTTCGTGTTTTGCTACGAGTAAGATGGAAAACAGGTTGTTGTTAGGTAAATTTATTGTAATGTAATCTTTATGCAAAATTGAGCAAATTTTAATTTTATCTTTGTGTCGTCATTATTTTGGTTAAATGACCGATTGTTAGAATATAACTTTAAAAAAATGTTATGTTGTATGGCACAAAAAGCCCTAGGTGATGGATTAACAATTTAATTGCATCAATGATTAATTGCATCAATGTTTTCAAAACTTTTTAATTATTTTTGATTTTAAATTTTTTTCAAATAGGGGGGCAAACGTCGTTTTAAAAAGTAAAAAATTCAACTTTATGCAGTTTATAAATTTGTAGATTTTCAAAAATAATTTTTTTTGTTGACTTCAAATGTCCAGGAATTGTTTTCCACCCACATTTCCACAAACATCTACAGGAAAATAAAAAAAAAAAAAAAAAAAGATTAACGTGCATTAAAAGTGTAGTGTTAACAAATAAAATAATAAAACAATTAATAAAAATTATTTGCGTGTAAAGGGCCAATGGTGGTGATTTTAGGTCCTTAGTACATTTCCATGGTGAACACATTTGCGACCAAGTCAAAAATTCTTCGAACTCCACCAGAGAATCTAAATGTAGCGATAACCACAACAATAGACAACAACCACATGCATCGTCATCATTGACAACACAGATCACATCAGTATACCAACCAAATCAACAACTTAACCAATTATTTTCGCCCAAGAAATTAGTTATATTCACACCTAAACTACTGTTCCAGTTGGAACTGTCTCAAACTTTCACTGTTCCAATTACGAGGATGAATCTCAATAACTAAAAGGGGTAGAGACACGAGCCCCATAACCCCAAACGGACAGTGCAAACAAATGAGGACAAATGATTACTAGTTAGCGCAATAAATAACTTTTTCAACCAGATTCAGTAATCTATCGGAAGATGAAAAGTCATTCCCACTCCCAGTGAGTATGATAATGGCACTCCCAATATTTGTGCCAGGCGTAGAAACAATTAAACCCTACCTTATTAAAGGAATTGGTCAGTGACAATTATGACCTATATTAATAATTGGAACTAGACAGGCCAAAATTCAGCTGAAGTTCAGCCGACACCTACCCAGCTGTGGTTAAAGCTCTAGAGGAAGGATACTCCGAATTCTATTCATACCAATCGAAAATGGATAAAACTTACAAGGCCGTCACACGAAATCTGCATCCATCGACCAGCATTGATGAGTTGAGCAAAAAATGAGTAAAAACATTAAAAATATCCATTCACTCGTACAAGTGGAAAAGCCCCACGTTAAGCGCAAAGTAGTGCTATGCATTTTTTTTTGTTTCTGAACTCTGCAATCTGATCTGGGCCCGAAGCTCTCCCAACTCTTTCGCAGTTAATTTTTAACGTCCTACTTTACGCCGTCATCAGCCAAATTGAGGACGCACCAATACAGGTTCGATTTTAAATCCATCTGCACATTGCATTGCTCCAGCCAGCCTGCACTGACATGGACGATGGTTCGGCCCATGGATTCTGCACTACAACAGGGGTCATAGTTGTGTTCATCGTCATCACCGATCGAAATCAGGTGATGAAAAATGCCTTTTGCAACGCTCCGCCGTTGGGATTCGAACCCGGTAGCTCCTGTCCCAAACACCGCAGCTTTAACCACCCAAAGCGCCAATTGCTCGGTAGTGCTATGCATTTGTCAATCAAGATATGGACATATCAAAACGTATTGTCTTCGCAAACCCAGATGTGTGAAATGTGCGGGGTAATATCTTGCAAATAAATGTACACAAAAAGTCAAATAGCATCCATCAAACCAACTATAAAGGTTGTATCGTATATCTTCTTTGAAACCAAATCTCACCAACGAAAACCAGCCAATGGATAATACAAAAAATCAAGAATAGTCGACACAACCATAAGATATTTGGTATCACCATTACAGATGCATCTAACAATCAAAAAATTTTCAATCTTAGAAGTAAAAACCACGATTTAAAGAAAGGTTAATCCTAAAAAGGCACCAGGATACGATCTAATCACGGGACCATCACAGGACCAATTTTGCAAGAACTACCAGAAATTGGTATACGATTTTTTACTTATATATTCAACGCAATATTGAGAACTGGATATTTCACAATACAATAGAAGGTCTCAGAAGTATTAATACCAAAACCAGGCTAGCCACCGGAAGATGTAACATCATATAGACCAATTAGCTTACTACCATGTATGTCTAAATCATTTGAAAAACTTTTATTCAAGCGTTTTAGATCTAAATTGCTGAAAAAGAAGCTGATTCCGTACCACCAGTTTGAATTTAGGCCAGAATACTCAACACTAGAATAGTTGAAGTAATACCAGAAGCCCTGGAGGAAAAACGATATTGGACATAGCACAAGTTTTCGATATGATGTTGCTTTTCTTTACAATGAGAAGTAGCATATGCCCACCGATAAAATAAAACAACCAGGTAATCTCACAATGTAATGAAGTAACACAAAATGGATGCAATTGATAATGAAACTGACAAAAATGTATTGGCTCGTATGTAAACAATCAAGTTTATCGTTCAAAAATAAAATAATGCTCTATAAATCCATTTTAAAACCTATCTGGACATATGGTATACAGCTATGGTGGCCAGCAATTCCAATTTTAAAGTTCTTCAGCGTTTCCAATTTCTGAGAATCATAGTAGATGTACCAAATGGTTCGAGACAAATTATTTAATTCATAGAGACCTAAAGATACTAACAATACGAGAAGAGATTAAAAATTTCAGCATCACGGCTAGACCCAAACGAGTTGGTGAACAAACTACTTGACTCAAAAACGATGATTTCTTGATTTTGTATTTTATCAGTTTATTTATGTTTAATGTATATGTGAGATTTTATCAAAGGATAAAAACATTCCAATCATCACTGTAAAATTAAAAATTTACTGAATGTCTCTTGGGCGATAGATTGTAAAATAAATCAAAACAAAAAAAAAATAAAAAATTCCCAGGACCCCGTTAATAATTTGATTTGGTTAAAATTTATGCTAAAACAGAAAAAAAAATTTCTGTAAAAATATTATTCAAAATAGAAAATCAAACCTTACAGTTTATAGCCTGACGTCATTAAAAATAGTAAAAAATTTAAACATTTTTCTGTTACAAATAACTGAGTCTGTTGATGATTGATTAAGGTTGGATTTTATGCTTTAATAGGAAAGCTTACACCATTATCGATAGCCGAACTTTAGCATATAAAATTTGGATTTTATTAAGAAAAAAATGGAAATATAAAGTTTATTGCCTTGTATCTTCGCCAAATATCAAGAGGTCGAATAATGCAATCAACCTAAAGTGAACAATTTACTTTTAGTATCTGAATGGTTTTGTATTCCTTGCCATCCATGCATCTTTATTTGATCATTTTCTTCTACATAATTTGACACTTATTAAACATTTAATTTGCAAGGTAATGCTCCTTTTAGATTTCAAATTCCTCATCGATGAAAATTCAAACGTTTAGGTCTGAAGGTATGATATGACTCTATTAATGAAGTAATATGAACTGCACTCATTGTTGAATTGTTATATTTGTAAGAATTTGGACTTCTACCATTTACAATTTTTTCATCTACTAATTTAACAAGTTTTTTTCACAGTTAGGCCGATTTTTTGATGTCACGTTGTTCATTATAATCATAATATAAATACACATAGTACTACCATCATAAGAAAAAAACAGTTGTCGGGTCGATAGAATATCGTCAACATTTAGTATAAATATATGACATTTAGGCGATTATACATATTCAAATATGTTGATTATTTTAAAACGATACTAGTAGCGACATCTAGCATGTTAATGGGCTAACATTCTATGATAGCACTATTCCCCATCTAGCTACACTGACCACCTAACATGAAATAATACGGCTAACTGTTGAATAAAGTTATTTATTTACCCTTTTTTATGAATCTCGGCGTTTATTTGTAAGCGCCCAGGATTATAACCTCCCCTATATACGAAACTTATATTGCTATAAATAAAATCGTAACTTATAATTAACAAAATGAAAATTATATTTCCTAATAAAAATATGTTCACTTATTTCTATTTTATTTTTTTCTGTTATGTAAGCGAGGAATTAATAACAAAAATATAATAATAGTAATCATAATAATAATAATAACGATGATAATATAGAGTGAGATGAAAATTAAAGTTATTTAAATAACTAAATTCCCATTTCTAATTTAAAAAAAAAATTAGAAAAAAAAACTGAAAAATTCACCCCCATCATAATTTAAAATTCATAAATATAATTTTACAATATTCTTTTCCTTTTATTTTCCCGATTTGCTTCGTATGTGTGTTTGTACTCGGTAATTTTTCACAATGAAGATTTTTATTTTGGAAAATGTTTCCAACACAAAAATATTATTAATAATAATAATAATAATAATAATAATTTGTATGCAAAACATGAGCCTGACAAAAAATCGTATTGTTAAATAAATTGTTTTCCTCTGTTGTTGGTTAAAAAATGGTTTCAAATTTTTTTTTAAGTATTATAATTTTACACCCCCTTAACACAGAGAGCATATATAACAGCCAAAAAAAATTATATACATATAATATGAAAATATTATTCAAATAAATTTAATAATATTATGTATTTGGAATTTTTCCTTATTTTTCACGAGATGATATAGAGACGATAGCATAATAATATAATATTTAGAGAGGAAATACTTCAGATGCATCAACATCATCTTAGACTTTTAAATATTGTATATGATATGAAAATTATACAGATATATATCCTAGGCTTTATGAAATATGTATATTTAATATTTTTGTTAGGGTTGTGATGTTTATATATATATATATATATATATATATATATATATATATATATATATATATATATATATATATATATACATATATAAAAATTACAACTATTATGTAAATATCCGTTAAATTTATTGAAAACGTCTTAATGCATTTTTATTTTAAATTCTTTATACAATATAAAATTGGCTCAATTAGATTACTTTAGATATTGATTGCACGAAACGTAAATTTTCTTTTAGAAAATAGGGGAAATACAATTATAAGTGATATGGTTGGTGGTGAAAGCTTTACGTTACAAGAGAAATGAAATTGTAAAGTGTTTTAAGCCATTAAGGCGACATTAATATTTTACGAAAATTATGTAGATACTTTTTAATAAGTTCATCGACATCAATGTGTTTCGGAAAAATATATTTTTGCAAATTATCAAAATCGACCTGTCGGGACTGAAATATTTTTAAATTATTTTATTTTATTTTTTAGTCATTTTTAGTTGTGCAAAATTACAATTAGGTTAAAATTATAAATTATTATCTTAATAATTATTTGTTTTTTTTTTATAAAAAAGGTAAACACATTGATTTAAAAGGTTTACACATAATACACTTTATTGCAGTGCTATTTAGTAACCAAAAAGCGCTAATTTAAGGGTCAAATTTAGTACTCGAAATTGCTTTATTTCACAAGTAAATTATAATTTTCGTCAATATAGTGCAGTTGGTATTAATAACAACTTCAGAATTTTTAGTAATTTCCACAAAGTTATCGTTGAGCTATTCAAAAATTGTTTTCCAATAACTATCAGACTATTTAGGATTTGTAATGATTTGAATAAAATAATTTTTTTATTTAAATAAAATAAATTTGTACAGTGAGACCTTTTCGTTCGCTTTTTAATATAAACAAACGAAAGTCATTGTATAGCATAAACCACCACAAAAATTGGTCCATAAAATTTCCAAACACGACCCATTTTATTAAAGTTGTGTCAAAAGTAAATAAGGAACTATATAGATGGACTGGACTATTGTAAAGAAACTTTTATATTTCTTCTAATCAACTCCATTTTTTAATTTTTGTTTTGTTGCGACGTTGTCGGACTATCAAAAAATATTTCGCTTGGACAATTTTCAAATCCATTTACTTCATTTTATATGAAACTTCTAGTTCAACCCAGTATATTTTTTAACAGGTTTTTCACAAATTTTGATTGCCAAAACGAGAAATGTAAAATGCTATGCAATCTTTACACCTAAAGGACATGCAATCTTACCTTTCTGACAATTAGTAGAATGCAAGCTTGACTGTCAAACCTGTGGTTTCTAGTAAACTATTTTTAAACCATGTCTTAGAATTTGTTAAATATTTTTCCTCATTTTTCGGATTATAAAAAAAGTTTTATCGATTTCTAGTTTAACTGGTTGCTAAAACTTTTGTTGGCTCTTCGACAAATCGTCCGGATATTGGAATCAGGTTTCATCTTGATCATATAGTTAATTATGAGAACAAAAAAAAATGACAGCATAACCTCCTAAATTTAATTTGTCCTATTGTGTTATATATGCCATAATGGTTTATCAAATAATTAATTAGTCTGGATAGGATGCTGGTTAATTTACTATTCTATAAAAAAACTTTTAAAAATACATTAAAAATCAAATGAGTGAAAAGCATAACGTCCAACAACCCGAATGTTATGTTTTTGACCATGAAAAAATAGTCATTGAAACTCTTTAAATAGTAAAAAATAGTTTAATGGCCAACTTTGGTTACACATTTATTTGCTTGAATGCTTTTCCTGCAACAACTGTTAAAATTAAAATTTTGACCAGACATATCATGAAGGGATCAACCAAAACTAAAAATAATTAGCAAATTGACATAAATGTGGAAAAAATTGTAATTAATTTTAAAATAGCTTAACCAGTGGGGCATTAAGGCATTGCCACGAAAGCAAATTATCAGGCTATGATTTCTTCATTTACGATTTAATAAATAAAATGTATGTACTAAATAAAGTACTAAATGTACTAAATTAAGTATATTTAATTAATACAACTCGTAAAATTTAATAATTTTACAAATTTCATTCAAAATTATACCAATTATTTATTTCCATCGTTCGACATCACGATATCGTGACTAAATCGTATAGTTTTTTTCGTTGCCAAATGCATTATACCATTTAACAATTTCAAACGATTTCCTCATTCACACTCAAATTCTTGGCGATATAATTTTTCGTTCGATTTTTTTGTTATTGTTGTATATAGTTGCCTTTGTGTTCGTATTCCATTTAGAAGCTTTCGTTTATTTCAAATGGCTGCCATTTTGATCAATTTTTTATTATGAAACGACGAATACGCGCGAAAATACTAAAACGGCGTTGTTGTTGTAAAATCGTTCGTAATTTGTTTGTTTGTTATGTGACGGTGAAACCAAAAATACGAACGAATCGTTCGTTTCTATTGCTCTATATATGGCAAAACCTTTACAAATAAACGAGTGCTGAAACTTTTAAAAGGGTGATTTATCTGAATGGTTTGATAAGGTTATGCACAAAAATTGTTTAGTTTAATATGTAAAAAAAAAATTGAAGGAATTGCTTCATATGAAATTGTCCCATATTCAAAAGTTAACGTTGTGCCCTCTATTATTTTCTTCATTAGGTTACCGCAGCATAGTGTGCTACTCATTTTTCATAATTACAAGTTACAGAAGAGTGCCGCACCGTTCAATCATTATAAGGCTAAACAAGAAATTGTGATTTGATTTGTAATACTTTAACACCGCCAAGTGTGACACAATTATTCCTCCAAAAGATGTCAAACCATCCATTATATATCTCAAAAAAAGTTCAACATCAGAAAGGACTTAAATCAATGTTAATTAGTTCCATATTAAAACCGGTGAAAGGTGTATCTAGCTGAGTGAGTCTAACGTTCAATTAAGTATTGTAATGAAGTGTTTTGCCTAACTAAAGCACCAGATAATTCAAATTAAGATTGATAAGTTCTGCTATTTTAAGCACTTTTACTGCGTTTGCAACTGTAGTTTCATGTGGTATTATCAATCGTTTTGAAGTCACTAAAAAGAACTGGTCCTTTGGCTCATAGAAATAAAAAACATAACAAATACTTTTCGTGTTCGGAGTATACGGAGTAAGCACAAAAAAAATTGGCCTTACTATCGAATACCAATATTGGTTCATTGCAAATTGAAAAACTATACATTATAAGAACTTACATATCGTGCAAGGGTCATTTTACATAGACGCACATTTTTGTTAGGTATTCCCAGCCATCAAAAAGCAAACCATAAGCGATCCCAACAGATTGAGTCGTAGGCTTGTTGAAAATCAAAGAACACCTGATGAACGTCACTAGATATTTTTTAATATTTAGAAAGAACCATATTTAGGAAAAAACATGATCAATGACTGACCGATTTAGCTAAAATCCTCATTGGTAGTCACCTAAAATTTCCTCCATCACATAAGTGATTCTCTCCAATATTATGGAAGACAGTAATTTGTTTGCTTTGAAAAGAACTAGGCCGCGATTGTTTAAGGAAAGAACACAACGTGGCCATTTTCCATTCATCCGTTTCCTTTTAGTATCAGAATGGCCAGTGTGAATTTAACTAAAAATGGGTTTTCTATGCACATCTCCGCAGTCTATATTTAGCAATTTTCAAGTATATCGTTTGACACTTGTTAAACATTGAGTAAATCCGAAAAATGCTTTTTTTAAGGTCAATCACTGCATTGTTGTTGACACGGTGATTTCCATTCTGATCCAAAAAATCAATTGACTTAAGTCTAAAGATATGGTTGAGTCTGGTGACTCCTTTAAAAAATCTATAAGATCTGCATTTTTTGATGAATTGTTGTTCTTTTAAGACTTTAACCTTCCACCATTCATGCTTTTCCATCTTTATACTTCATTAGCGGTTCTCTTAGCAAGGAAAATTTGTTACGTCGTACGATTGTTAAATGTATTTGCGTTTCTTTAAAGGCCATATTCAGTTGCTCGACAACAAGATGATACTGCTCTTCAAATCAATAATTTTTTGCTTTAATTTTGACAATACTTAGAATCATCTAATCATCATTCTCGTCGTCGTTTATCAGACCTTTGCAGTTTAAATGTAAGTTACGATTCCTTGTAATTCCTGACTTGTAGGAAAACTGCCTCTTAGCTTTGGAGAGACCAATCCTTTTCTAGTTCTCGTGTCTAATTTTTGTCAGCTCTAGCATTAAAGTCACCAGCACCATTCTGACGTCGTGATATGGTATGGATTCCATCAGATCGTCCAAATTGTTGTAAAATTAGTCTTTATCTTTGGGTTGGCTTGCATCAGTGAGTGCATGAACGCAAATGGTTGACAGGTTGGCTAGTCGCATGCGGAAACATAGCTTATACAAACGAATATCAACTTCTTGGAAATCCAAAACAGCCTTTTTCAACTTAGGCCTAAGAAGAAAATCAACACCAAGATTCCCTAGGTCATCTCCACTCTAAAGCAATGTATAGCATTGGGCTCATAATATCCACTTTATCAAATGTTTTGGAGTTTCTCGTCTCGGTCATCGAGTTTCTTGGGGGGCAAAAAGTTCCAAATCGATATCCTTTCATTAGTTTCCTTAGCGACTGCCCGTTTTACTTGTCGATCTTAAACTGCGTGCCCATTAATATAAGCGAAGGCCGGTTTGAATTTGGGTGGTATTCATATTTCCTTTTGTTGATATGTTTAACAGTGAGGTTTTAATGGATGAGGGTAGTCAATCCAGCGATCAAACCTTTGTTTAGTCTTCCCCTACAACAAGTCAAGGGCGCTATGGTGGAATTCTAAGGATCTCGAGTAGAAGCCTTTTACTAGGCATGCGAGTGTCCCCCAACCACCCAAAAAGATGATAAAGTGTCCAATTTTTTTTACGCCACAGGTAATACTTAATGGTATAAATCTTCAAAAACTTCAAAGAAAAAAAATCAAATGGTATTAAATAGCATAATCTGGGCCATTACTGATATGGTCTTCACAAGAACCATATCAGTAATGGCCAACATCACAAGAAACGTTCAACGATCAGAAAATGACTTATTCCGTAATTGAACTGTTTTTTGGGTTGTATATCAACGTTGTAATAAAAACGTTGTAAAATGTTGCTAAAAAGGTAACAACTATTTTAAAACATATGAAAATCGGAAATGTTCATCTTTTTCTAAAAGCGACATAGCTTTAGAATTTGGAATTTATTTCGAAAAATCAGAAATATGTAACTAATATATAACTATGTGTAAATACGAAACTGGAGTTACAGCCGTTTGAAATAAGATAAAAAGCAATATAATCTTTATTAAATTTGGAATTTGTTCGGAAAATATTTAAATTTTAGTTAAGAAGTTCCGTTTTTAAAACTAGTAGTTTAGACTTATAAAAGAGAAAAATATGATGCAACGAAAATGAAAAAAAAATGTTGACGATTGACTGTTTCTAGATGAAATAAAAAAATAATACAGTCTCAATAATACGTGTCTTCTAGCGCACTGATGTTGGGCGGCACTCTGAATGTTTAAACAGTTTTTCAAAGTATGTAGTGTTCTCTCTTGTTCAGGCATGCAATCCACGTCGGCCTAGGTTTAGAGTGAATGACACCACTCGTTTCGAGGTTTAATGACACCACTCGCTTCGCGGTTTTGAGATTGTTAGGGAATTAGGATAAATTATCTTGTATTTTGTTAATTGACTCAGTTTTTCATGCAGATCCTAATACATCCATTAATATTTCCATACATATTAATCAATTTTTCTACTTCGCTTTAAACTAAAGCAACCCTCATAAATTAAAAAACTTGCGTTGGTTTTGCTTTAAGAATTTAAGTTTTCATCTAACACAAGCTGGTACACAATTGTCGTGGATTGGGAACTGGCTAAATTGATTTTTATCCAAACGGAAATACCTCCAAACTAAACTATTACCTAAGAATTGGTAACAAACTATAAGGAGTTTTTACAAACAATTCTGACGAGTACTGCAAACAAATGCTTTTTGCTCGGTACTCCTTAACCTCGGGTTCAATTTTATTTTTCTTATCAGTATTTCACTGATAAGTCAACATATAATAAAATACTTTTCGATTGGGTTTCTTTATTTTTTGTTTCCCTGAAAGATGTTAACCTTTGACGAATGGTTTGCTAGAGAAACCATTCTGATAAAACTTTTTTTTTTGTGTTGCATTCTATAATAAGAATTGAATTTCTGTTAGCAAAAGATTTAACTCTTAATTTAATTTGCTTTTAAATGGGTTTCAGTATTGCTTTATAATGGAAACCAACTTATTTACTTTATCAATTATTTATAATTAGTTATATTGCAACTCTGTCTTAACATAAAGCAAATTTCCATTGTTTTCAGAATTGAATCAAAATGATGCCCTGAAAACTTACTATGAAACAAAGTCGATGATCTGAATATTTTATATAAACATACTTTAATAAGATATACAATTTAAAAGTTAAAAGTGATAAATTTGAAAATTTTTATTTATCCTTTAAAATCATTTTTAAATCCACTTTAGCCATCAGTCCTTCAGCACCATAAGTCGTTTAATATAAATAATATAACTTTTTTTTTTTTTATTTCCCAACGAACAAGAACCCTAATTAATTAGAAGACGGAAAAAAAATGTTGTAAACGTGACAAGTAATATGAAAATATCTTCTATATAGATACACTTTTCTACAAATTAATGCACTTTTATTTTATGTAGATTTTCTAACAGACTTATCATCATCCTACTCGTGGGAGCATATTAATACAGTGCGACACAAAAATACATCCGTACACTTTTGATTTCCCATTTTGCCTAATATTTTATTATCCCCTGTGCTACTTTATCTCCTTAGTAGTTGTGCATTATAGGATATACATACACACACACACATAAGAAATTGTTTCGTTTTTTAGCTATTTGAGTGTAAAGCATCAGCAGAATCATCAGAACAACAACACAATCGAGGAGTAAAATTTTCCACTGTAACTTCATCATTTTCTTTTGAATTTTTAATGTGAAGACATGAAAATTATATACATATACATATATAGATGGAAGAAGGAAAATGAATAAATCCAAAATATATATAAAATTTATAAAACATAAATCTTTCTTCTTCAACATCTTCGTCGTGTATTGTGTTTCTATCATGCTCTTGTTACCAATGTTACTGTCGCTGGTTTCATTCTTATATTCTATATTATGCTATGTTGATACAGTGTTATAGCGCGCTGGGTTTTTGTTTATATTACGCTACGAATTTGTTGTTGTTGTTTTGTTACTATGATCATTATTGTTGTTGTAATGTCTCCATTGAATAGATTTAAAGTCATTCCTTAAGAAATTTTTTTTTATAGGTAAATGCGAAAGATTTTTTTCAATTTTTCACATTGCTGTTGTATCATTTTTCTTTTCTTGTGTCTTTAAATATTTAATAAGAATTTATTAACGTTATATATATATTTACATATTACATAATGCTTTTTGTGTATGTCTATTTTAAAATTATATCAATATATATATATATATATATATATATATATATATATATATATATATATATATATATATATATATATATATATATAAATTATATACATATTTTATTGGTCATTAAAATTAAAATTATTTAAGGAATATTTAATGCTGTACTGTAAATAGATGATCTTTATTTGAGCATATACTGAAAATTGAAAAGAAAATTTAAAATTTAAATTGAATTTAAGGCGGAAAAGCCTTTTGTGTGTTTTCTTTTGTGTGTGTTTGTATGTGTATTTGTATATACCTTTAAGAAACTGCATTATACTGTATATTTTTGTTGAAATTGGTAAATAAGTAAATTGTACACATATTTGTTTATAAAATGAGTACAAATTAAAAGTAAATAATTTTTAATTTGGTTTGTTCCAAGAACGTTCAGGTTGACCTACTTAAGCCATTTTTAATTTTTTATTTGTAAAGATAACATTTAATCCCAGTGTAAATCATCTCATATTTTGCCTTTAACTTCTTCTATATTATCATAATATAAACCCTGTGGTTGTTTAATCCGTAATATGATCCCTGTGTTAAGGGGGCACACGCACCGTAAAAGACTTATAACGCAGCATAGTTTCATTAGAATTCCACCACAGTATCTTTGGCTTGTCGTAGGAGGCGACTAAATAAAGGTTGAATTGCTAAGCTAGAAACAATTGAAGTCGAATGATTTTATTAACTATAAAGTGGCGTCTTTTTCTATTATGTATTCTTTATCTTTTTTATTGAAGTTTCATAGGGAGGTCACTGGTGTGTTCAAGGATTACAATATAACAAAATCAATGAAAACATGGAAAAAATCAGCACTAGCAATGTGTTGGCTCGGCCCGCAATAATAAATGAAAAATGGGTTTATAAAGTTCCCGTAGAGAGAGCACATGATATTTGATCGATGTGAAAATTAATGGTAGAAATTACTTTCGTGATATTATTTAGTTGAAATTTTATTATATTTTATAATAATACTGCATTAATTGTTATTAATGAATTAAAATTTTAAAAAATGATTACTTTAAGTAAAATTAATAACTGCTCGGTAAATTTATTTTAAAAATCGAAAGCTACAATTTATCGTTATAGAAGTTGGACTATGAACAATTTTTCGTGCAAAAAAAATAATAGGTTTAGTTGAAAGTCCTGTATTTTAGTGTAAGTTCAAAAAGTATTTTTACTTGGTTGACGTACACTAATTTACCAAGAAAATGAATTTATATTTTCCAGTTTTCCAAATAAATATGCTGTTTCTTGAATAAAGTATTGGAAATAGCTGACAGCTTAATAGCTAGGTATAATTACTTAAAGTATTACCGAATAATTCTAGGAGAAATTAACTTCAATTTGCTTTTTCTGAATACGCAAAAAAACGATTTACATGTAAAAAATTACAGGAAGTATTCTGAATTGAACATATGATTGAATATGATATAAAAATATAATATAAATATGATATAAATGAAAATATGATATTGGACATCACAGCAGAATTATGCTAAATGCAGCAATACTCAAAGACCCCGTTCGATTTCTATAATAATTATGATCTTTGTAATAATTTTGACGTGAGTGAAATAATTGTCTCTTCTATATTTTGTAATGAGCTCGTTTGTTGTTTCGAATTCTGTAATAGTTTTGATTGTTGTAACTGTGACGTTTTGAGATAAATAGCTAACAATTTTAAATTAATTAAAACTATAATTTAATTCAAATATGGCTTTATTCAATACAGGTGTTCCACCTCGTACTCTACAATGTATTGTGCTTTACACTAAATCTGTAATGTTATGGATTTATATTGAATGCATTGAGGCGACCAATAATGTATACCATGCTTTCCACCAACAACATTATTAATTCTATTTTGACGATGCAATGTTCAGAATGCATCTAGTTTAGTATCCATGATGGTACAAACTTTTCGGGAACCACTTTATGTAACATCATTCAATAATTTGTTTTTACCGTATAGAGCTGATAATGACACAAGTGACAACATGGTCAAGCAATGGTCTGTCCTTATATATTTATAATTATCACTGGATAAGTGCAATGATAATTATAAAAATATAAGGACAAACCATTAATAAATAATTATAAATAATTATTCTATAATATTCATAAAGTATAATAAATAAATTTTATGTATACGGCGTACAGTTTACTATAAATTATTTATTTTAATTAATTTGGTTGCATACAGAACGCTGTCAACATTATTACAGGAAAAAAATGTTAACAGAAATCGAACGGACCCAAAATAAATTTTTCGGAAGACAAAGCTATCTTGGCGAATTTTGTCATTTATATTTTTATTTATTTTATTTTATTTTATTAAGTTTTTTTATTAAAACAAAGCAACCTGCGGATTAGAAAACCCAGTATCGATTTCATATCATATTCGTATAAATTTATTGACACAAAAATATTTTCAAACATTATAATTAATTGAAGAAATTATACAACATAAAAAAATTAAAATAAAAAATTAATAATAATTATAAGCCTTAATCAAAAATTAGTTAAAAATAAAATATTAGTTAACCAAAATAATAATAAAAATAAAGTACAACTAAACTTAGAAGTGCTGCAAATCAATTACATTAAGGCACAACATAACAAAATCTGTTAATTTAGAACTGAACATTTTGAAATTTGAACATGATTTCAACTGATTGGGTAGGTTATTAAACATTTTTGTACCCAAAATTCAAAATCTGTATTGAAAATTAGTGGTCTTGAATTTCTGGAGATGTAAATGTTTATTATTCATTAGTAATATTAAATTTTCGCGACCAAAATGCCCTCAATGTTTTAAATACAAATAAATGCCTTAGCGGCAAAATGTTTAAACTCATAAATAATAGCCACGATTCCATCATTTTCGGTTAATTGGTCATAATCCGAATAATGTGTTCCCCAACATAGTTTACCATACCACAATTTAGATACTACTTAAACATAAAAAACATTTTTGTAAAATAGATATAGGACAAACTAATCTTAGAGTAAACATTTTACGTATAACTGATATTAAGAAATGCGCGGGTTTTCAATATAGACCTTTAAATTTAAGTTACTATTAATTGTAATTCCTAGGTCTTTATATTTTTTAATGCACTCAATTTTATGACAGGCATTATTACAGTTGACTCTGTTACATTGTATGTCATGATAATAACTTTTTAATTTTTACTGACTGAGATCTGTTCAATAAATATGATCTAATCCATTGAAGAGAAACTCCTCTGAATCCAGCAAAAAAAATTCATAAATAACACTTTATGGTTAACCATATTGAACGCTTTTTATAAGTCAACAAAAACAGAAGTCACATTACCGTTTTGATCCAAACCTTTAATAAAAAAGTCAGTTACTTCTAATAAACCAAATTGTGACTTGTGTAAGAAATTCATTTGATTTAAAAAATTTGAAATTCTTATTCTTATTTTAGCATTAGTTTCCCATTTATTTTAGCAAAAACTGAAATCAATAAAAAATGGGCGGTAATTTTGGTGGCCAAAATTTTTACTTTTTTATGTTTTATTTAAATTTTTAATTTTTTATACAAAGTAATAAAAATTTATTGATTAACGTTTTTACATAACCTCAAAATTAATCATATGAAGGTTTTATATGAATTGCTAACTTATCTATACATTTTTCATACTGTCGAAATTTAAATTTTTTTTGTTTTTATTTTTTTTCCTTATTTTGAATATTTTATTTTATTTATTATTCAAAATAACGAAAAAAAATAACAAACCCAAATAATTAAATTCCAACAGTATTAAAAATTATTATATCACTAGCTCTTCAAAATAGCACTCCATAAAAAATCTTCTTATAATTAATTTTGAGGTGGTGTAGAAAAGTCAACATATCACTTTTTATTCATCCCGTCTTCCACAAAATTCATTTTGCAGGGTTGAATTTGTAGACTTTTATATATATATATTTTCTCATCCAAAAAGTCTACAAATGTGATATAAAAATGTGATATAATACCACAAAATGACCACCCTGATCTTTAAAAACAATTGATCATAAATTAAGTTTGGTTCGCATTAATTTTAACATTAATTTTCACCGTACATACTTGATCTAAATGATATGTTACTTTGATGACTTTCAGCCGAATTACTCAAATGTACTCTGCTTAAAACCCTCTTTCTTTTTAAGGTGTTATTCTAAAGTACTGCATTTTCATGAAAAATTTAAGGGTGAACAGTATCAACGGGTGAACGAGCTGGAGGAAGTCATTAATAAGGTACCGCACCACGACATTAAAATCATGGTGGGCGACTTTAACTCAAAAATCGGTAGGAGTGCAAAAAATACATCGTACATCGGTCCTAACAGCCTGCACCTAACTAGTTACAAAAACGGCTAACATGTCACCGACCTGGCAATAACGTACAACTTAGTTGTATCAAGTACGTTTTTCCCACACAAGAGAATCCACAAAATAACGTGGAGATCGAATGATGGAAGAACGGAAAACCAAATTCAGATCTTACAGAGGTGCGAGTATGGTCAGCGATCATGTGCTTGTCATATTTAAGTATAAGTGCAAACTGTCATCTACGTTCAACAGGCAAGCACAAAAGACCGTTCGATGGAATATCGATGATTTAAAAGACCATGCGTCACTGCAGAGTTACCAATCAGCTGTCACTAATTATTTAGACTGGCCCAATAACAACGAAGAAGCTCCTTCTAATATCCAGGAGCAGTGGCACGCTATACAGTCAGCCATAACCACCGCAGTGCTAAGTTCTATCTGAAGAAGGCCTCCGAGGTCCCGCAATGATTGGTTCAATGATCAATGCCGAAGGGTCGTCGTAAATAAATGAAAGCTTCGTGCAAAATGGTTGGCTCGCAACACTAGAAGCTCTCTAGCAGAAGAGAGATCAATGCGCTAGGAAAGCTACGACTAAATACCTTCGACAAAAGAAGCGCGATCATATGAGATCTTGCATCGAAAACATCAGCTTCCAAACGGAAATAGGAAACTCAAGCGACTGTTTTGCTAACGCCAGAAATCTAACTAATGACTTCCACCCAAAAAGTTTAGCCATTAAAGACGGAAATGGAGAGCTGAGAACAAACGTGGCTGATGTTCTTTCAGTATGGCAAACCTTCTTTCAAAATCTGCTAAATCGGAACGACGAAGTGACCCTCATTAGAGCAATAGCTCCTCCAAGCGAAGAGGTCCTTGTTAAATATCCCACAGTAGAGGAAGTAGATGTAAATAGTAGATTAAAAATTGGAAAGGTACCCGGTCTAGACGGAATCCCCTCAGAATTGATTAAACTCGGAGGCGCTACTCTTGCAATAAATCTAAATGATCTCATCGTCTCTATTTGGGACCAAGAAGAGTTGCCGGAGAATTGGAAGACCGCACTCATATGTCCGCTGCACAAAAAAGGAGACCGTCTTAAATGTGGAAACTTTCGTGGTATCGCTCTGTTGAGCACTGCTTACAAAGTGTTGACTAATGTTGTACTTGCCAGACTCATCCCTCTCACGAAAAACACCATTGGCGACTATCAATGTGGTTTCCGTCCCAACCGATTGACCACTGATCAATGTTTTACCATGAGGATGATTTTGGAAAAATGTTTGGAGTACAACATAACTATACACCAACTGTATATAGACTTCAGACAGACATATGACAGTATTAACCGCGAAAACTTATGGGCCGCGCCCGTGTTCGTCATAGAAATAAATCCTGATTGCGCTGGCGTGACGGGCCCTCCATCCATCTCGGTTCATTGCTTTCGCCCTTCAGTTTCAACATCCTAATGCATGTATATCTTAGTACAGGCGGCAAAATACCTTCAAGGGATGTGAAAGCCAGAGAGAGAGAGAGAGAGTATCAAAAACATAACAGGCCAAACCAAATCATAATTGGTTTTAGTTGATTTATTCACTCGCTTACTAGAAACTCAAGATCACCTGATGCGATGATTTGTAATACTTAGGAAGTAATATTTTGTGCCAAAAAAATCTAATGACTAAATTGGTAAATTCAAATGAAATCCTCATTTTACCACCACAGTTCCTCGTATCACAAACTTTTTATTTTTTGGTGATGAAGCAAACATTTTTGAAATGTCAGTTTCACGAATTATAACAAAAACCTTTTTTTACTCAGCTTGACCAAGTTGATTCCTAAAATTGCACATTTTTAGTCTAGTACATATTAAAAAGTTATTTCAGATTAAATTATTTAGAACAAGCTTATCAATAAATTTACCAAAGAAATATTCCTTTGTAATGTCGAGTACACACAAGTTTCCATCCTGTTTCCTTACAAAGAACGGCTTAATTTGGAAGATAAAGCTTATCCAATTTTTATTGTTGTTATACAGTTAAGTTGCAAAAATTGATGTTGTCCTCCTCAGTACAGAATTCGGAACAGCAGTTTCTGTAAGGTTTATCTGGAAAAAAACTGTCACTAATATATCAGACAAATGTGATTAATGCCATCGACTTCCGGATATCTTATGTGGTCACATTTTCAGTCATAAACGTTCATCATGACAATAATTTATCAACAATGTGGCATGAAACAATAATGGGAAAAGACTTCGATTACTGTGTCACAAATCACATATACATAGGAGACAGCAAGTTCCCACTAAAGAATATACACAAATGCACTTGGACATCACCAGATAGAAAAACGAAAAATCAAATTGATCATGTTCTGGTTAACAAGAAATTCCTATCCTTACAAGATGGCAGAGCAATGAGAAGAGCAAACGTATGCAGTGATCACTAACTGGTAATAGCATATTTAAAATTAAACCAGCAGCAGTGAAACGGGTAAAGATTAGTCGGAGGAAATTCAATATTGAGAAATTGAAAAATACTGACATGAAAGGCACATTCAACGCTCCAACTCAATTTCCCACATTAGTACAAATAGGCAACAAATAGTAGAAGGCTACGCTAAGACTAGTAAGCATATGTTTGGCTACCAAAACTATAACAGTAAACCATAGATTAGAGATGGCAAGTGGGAAAAAATAGACGAACGTCGCCTACTAAAGTTACAGCTCTGTCAAGCAAATACGGGGGAAAATCGAATTAAATATGAAGGAACTTTATAAAACAATATAAAGAAAATGGAAACAAATGATCGCAGGAAATACACCGAAGACATTCTCGAGACTGCAGAAGCAGCGGCAGCCAATAGAAACATGCGCACACTTCATCAATGTGTAAA
Organism: Tipula confusa; assembly: GCA_963556175.1. Classification (NCBI taxonomy): domain Eukaryota; kingdom Metazoa; phylum Arthropoda; class Insecta; order Diptera; family Tipulidae; genus Tipula; species Tipula confusa. The sequence goes on from OY744476.1 coordinate 64,885,416, forward strand.
AAGAGTTTACGGAGATGGTAAATATAACGAAACCATAAATCTACCAACGGAACGGAAAGTTAAAAGTGCTATTCTGGAGAACAAACAAAACACAACCAGCATGGATAATATTCCAGCAGAATTCTTGAATCGTGCATTTGATTCCATCAATAGACGCGCAATCTGGAGAGCACTCGGCGAATTGGATATTTGCGAAATATAATTATTAAGCTCATTAGAGAAATGTACAGGGATGCCGGAAATCGAGTTCAATACAAAGGAAAGCAGGGTGACACATATTACAACACACGAAAAGTCAAACAAGGATGTGTTCTCTCTGATTGTAAAGTACATCCCCCAATGGCATTCAGTGGAAGAGGATATTAACCAATGTATCAACAAAGCAAGCAATGCTTTCAATGTACTTCACAAAACCTGGATTACATCCATTCTATCACAAACTACAAAGATAAGCATGTTCAATGCCGGTGTGAAACCAGTGCTGCAGTATGGCTGTCAGTAAATGCACAAATGTCAATAAATACCTTAGGCGTCTAATAAAATGCATCTGGCCAAATACAATCACAAATGAGGCACTTTGCGGAAAAGACAGATCGAAGTTTAGTGTGAAATTAAGAAACGAAAATGGAAATGGATTAGACCCACAGTTAAAAAAATGGTACCAATAATATAACCCGAATGTCAATGGAATAGAATCCGCAAGGGAAGAGGAGAGTTGGTAGACCAGCAAGAACCTAGAAACCAACAACGCTAACCGAACCAAAATATTTCGGTATAACATGGGGGGACCTGTAAGCAATAGCCCCGAAAAAAGTACGATGATCCAGCCTAGTATAGACGCCCTAGTATAGACGATCCAAATCCAATATTTGAATTTTACTTAACGTCCTGAAAATTTCTTTAAACTGTTACATACCATACAAATTCAAAAAGTGGAAAATAGTTTTATGTTACATATGCATTTTTAAAAAATTTGTATTCCAAATTATGGAAAACCAGGGTTAAGGGCACTTATAAATCACCCAAAAAAGCTAAAAGTTAAATACTGAGATGCTGTTTTTCAGGTTGTTACTCGGATAAATAAATATTTTATGGGCTTCTCGAAGTGTAATCGTTTTTATAAATATCAAACAATAATTTTACTAAAGTTAAGTTACTTAAGTCATGAAGTTATCGTTTTTCGTACTTTTAAGAGTTGTGTTACAAAATGACTTTACATATTAAATATTTAATTTGAAAACAACAACTTGTATTCTATAGTTTGTATACAATACGGTCATAATAGAAATATGTGGATCCACCAAAAGAATATTATTCTCCCACCGTTATCAGAAGAAAAATTTTATCAGGGAAAACAGCTTTTCTCTCATGAAGTAGCCTAAATACAAATTATTCACTAGTAAATCAACTTGGTTGTTATTCAAAAATCATATTTTAACGGGTGCCTTATAGGGATTATCTACAATTTAGAAGTGCAAATAGTAATATTTTATTCCTTTATTCATAATTAAATTTTAAATATTATTATTTTCCAAAATGCTCCAACTTCAAATAAAGCAATATTAAAAAAAAAAGTCTCAGGGGCAAATGATCATATATTATGTAGTACCCATTCACTTGAACCACCTCAATTATGACATACCTTTCGACGCCACCTACTAACATATTTATTTCCACAAACACTTGTTACAATAACCTAATTATATAAACGAATCGGTAGTACACCCTAGCAAATATACCCATAAAGCATTTTTCTATTTTATATATGGAAAAACAAAAAAAAAAAAAAAACGTTAAGTTCCCCTAAAAATGCCTAATTTTCCACTTAAATATTCCAAATTGCATACTCATCAACTCGCTCATAACAACGTACACAGCAACTTATACAAAAGTAAATAAATTAAAAATCCTTAAAGTACTCGCCCAATTAAAATTACTCGTATAATGTTATTTTCCCTGTTAAATTTGTTGTTTTTGTATCTATATGTACATCGAGCTAAATTACATATCGTTATGTATATGTATATTACGCACTTGTAATTTACGTACATACCTATCCTGTACAACAGTGTTAATTCCCGCATCGTAATTACAAAACATAAATTTTTTATTTTTTTTTATGCTTCTGCAAATAAAACTCAACACACAAAAAGTTATCTTCATGCGTATATAGAGATGTATGTACACATCATATATGATGTAAATAAAAAAAAAAAAAAAATCAAAGTTAAAATATCACGGTTTATGATTTAAGACATAAAAATTATGTTACGTAATATTCATTTTTATTTTATTTTATACTTTTCGCTACTTTATAGCAAAAATTTCCCTTTTCATTTTCCTCTTTATACCTTCTGTTCTACAAAGGTTAACGCAATAAAAAAAAAAAAAAAAAAACGAAAAAAGCTTTCCTCGTTTCGCGTTAAGTGATGTACTTTGAATATTCTAACAAAAAAAAAAAATAATAAAAAATTAATACAATATGTTGAATTAATTCCGTCTTCGGAGAGTAAATCCGAATTCTTAAAATTTATTTTTATGTTGTGTTGTGTTCGTGCGGTTCTAACGAAATCAGCTTATGTACGAAATTTATGTTGGCACGTATACCACATTTTACTTTAATGTCATTTCAATATCACATATTGTTGAAAACACAAAAACAAACTTTTGATTTAAGGTTACATTTTTTGTTAAGTTTTTTAAGTTTTTGACACTATATTTTGTTACAAAAATTGATAACACAATCATTAAAATACGCACAGTACAAAAAAAAGCACAGTACATTGATATTAAATAATTATTACACTTGAATAATTTAACGATATCGTTTATCCTTTTTTTTGTTTTGTTCGTTGTGCCATTTTATAGCTTAACCTATAAAAAAACAGAAAAAATTCCTTTCGTTTAATTTTTTTTTTGCTCCGTGTTATTGTTCTTCGTGCCTTTATTTTAAGTAAACAATAAAAAAATATAAAAGAATTTTTTTATGTCTTTTAATTTGATCCATTATCATAAAAAAATAAAACGTTAAAAACAAGGAATACTCCGAACATTATACATTGACGAATGATATTATTATCTTCCAATAATTGAAATAAAACACAAACGAAAAACAAAATGGAAAGCGATTACAACAAAAAATAATCGAGCAAAAAGGATATAAATTAAATCATTAAAATAGTAATAAAAAATAAGGATATATTATTATTTATTTTGTTATTGTTAATTTTATTACATTCATTATTGCAGGTACATTAGGTTATTTTGCGATGAGTAATAAAATTATGAATTTCTTGGGCTGGCACCACTAATTTTGATTAATTTTAATAGGTCAATCTGTGAGTAGAAGCTAATGATAACATTTTTATTCGAATGAATGTCAAGGTCAAGGTTGTCGTTTTGAAAATTACTTGACTAGGATGTAAAAAGACAAAGTAGTGCGTTTCTCATATATTTAAAAAACAGGGTGTGATGATCACCACTTAATTTTTTATACAATCCAAACCTGCGCTGAAATATGTAGTGGAAAATTTGATATCTGCTTTTTAAATGTTTTGGAAACAAAATGTAAACTTCGAGCACAGAAATGCAAATAGCATCTTGATATCTGTTATTTTACCATTCCTTGGTAGTTTTTGTTGGTCAACACGTATAAATTAACTAAACTGAGTACCGTTAAAAAATGGAAGAAGTGGGCGTAATGAAACATTCGGGACGAGACAATGGATAATCCAGCAAAACTCATCTCCGTTGTCACACAAAGCCCATGCAAATTAAAACTATCTAAATAAAAGCTTTTCGTTTTTTCTGTTTCACGGTGGTTACTTATTATTCCTCTGATGCCAATCTAATGGATAACTAAATTTTAATTAGTTTGATTAGTAGTTCAGGAACTAAAATCAGGATCACTGATGGCTTCTCAATATTCCGTAGGTTATAATTTACTATCATTTTCCAACGTAATTCTATTAGGTTACCAGCCCCTATATTATAGAAATAAATACTGGCATCCGGTGGCAATGGACTTATTACGGTTTCGGAAGTCGCGAAAGGAAAAATTACTTGCATCATTACAAGTATTAATTCCAAGTATTAATATTAGTCGCGTTGAAGTTTTTATTTCACAAACTCCCTTACCAATACCAACTTCGATACTTAGAAATTGTCTTCCAAGCGTGATACGTACTGCCGGTACATTCCCCATGAGCTCCATTCTAATTTGAGCATAGAACTGATGATACCTTACACATTTAGCTATTAACTGTCTGGTTTAATTGCGTTTGTGTACCCAGTACCTCGTTCGCAGATGAACTAAAGTCAAGTTGGATTAATAATTTAGCTATTGGATGTTCTGTTTTGGGATGATAACTGGATAAATCTCATTTAAATTTTAAATTATTGAAGTGTAGTTGTGTTATAGTGGCTCTAATACTCTAAATTGAACATCTATCTCCCAGGTATTTGTCAATGTAACCATAGCCCCAATCCTGGATTGTTTTTTGTTTGACGTATTACCAAAAATCATCCATCCTAGCTTTGTCTGTTAACTGATTTTCCTTGTTTTTTTTACTTCCTGGTTTTTTTAAATATTTGAAAAATAATCGGCATCCAGTAGAATGTCGATTTTGTTATGTTGATTATGATTTTGTACCCCACATTAGGTTATTTAAATGATCCCATCTTCTACTGTCAAAATTTTGATCGGACAAAAGCCAGGTAATACTTGGCAGCACTACGGCTTCCATTTTCATGGACTAGTTCGATGAAAGTCGTGGGTGTACTTGGAAGGTAACTAATTTTGTGGCGGTTGTGATTTCGCATTATCCAATTTTTTCATTTTAATTGGAATTCTGATGTGTTTCCATAGTCCTGTGAGTAAATTTAAGTTTTTAATAGCACATAGAATTTTAATTAGGACACCGTGCAGTAATCTTATCGATGTGGCTGATTTCGATTGTATTACTGGAAATTTCAGCATCGTATTTATATGGCTGGTTGCTACGAGCCTTTTATTTTGGTATTGGTTTACCAAACGTTGCCATGCATCATTATAATTCTCGCTGACTGCTTCGAGGTGGCTTATAATTCTGGCGACACTTCCCAGTACAGTGGTTTTTGGTTAGTGTATTTTAAGGGTGTCATAAGTGACATTGTTTTCATAAATGAGTCTTTTGAACAAATCATGAAAGGATGCCCATTTCAGGGAATCGCCTAGGAACTGTGGGACTTCAATCCATCTTAGTTTGACTTCCTGTTTTTCTAATTCCTTTGATTTTTTGAGCACCGCGGTGATTCTGGATCTCAGTATCTCAAAGTTGTTGATTAACTCTGAGTAGTAGTCCTCGTAGGAGTAGGGCATCGTTGTTTCGTCCTTTGGAGTTGCATATATTAATATTTCTTCATGCAGCTGCTCGATTTGTGACATTTTGGCTTTGGCATCGACTTGCTGCAGCTCATATGTTGAAGTTGATCATGTGTATCTTCAACTTCTAGTAAAAGTTTAACATCGTCCATTATTCTGTAACACAAACGCATTTTCACATCTTGTGTATTTTCATATCTTGTCCTTGTGGTGTTAATATGGAGGTATCCAAATTAACTATTTGAATGGTTTTTGTTGAGTCAATTTGGTTTTTGGTGTCCCGTGACTTTAAGTCGCAAAATGAGTTCGAGAATTGTTTATGCTTTCCTCGCTTTTATTGATCTCTTTCAAACACATAGTTGGACACAACACAATTTTTAGAAAATCCACCGTTTCTTCACTAATAGATAAAAATGTTACGTTTTTTTTCCATTCTGCGAGCCAAACTTAATATGCAAAATCTTTTCATTTGCATCTATAGAAATTCAACGTTTTGTAAACAAAACTGACACTAACTTATGACAGTCCATTATACAATAAACAAATACTATAAAAGGATTCTGGAGAAATCGGAGCATTATACTGATGATACCTTTCTTAACATGAATTATTTCAACGCTTGTTAGCATGCATGTGCGAGTTTCGCATTACAGTTTTTTTTAAATTATCTTGAATTACATGTTAAAATAGGAGAAAGAAAGAAAACCTAGACAAAAATGTCATTGCATAGATCTTAAAATACAACCTATTGCCAAATTGCTCAAATGATAAGTTGGTTGACAGTGCTTGTTGCTGACATCTATAATAAAGCTTTGAGAAAGTGCTGCTGTGACCTGGTTTCCCCAAAAAAAAACACTAGGTAATTCCAATTGCAGCACAGTTTCAGTCAATATAAATAATAACGAAACCTTCGTTATAAGCTCGCTTAAATTATTTCATTTAATTGTATGCACCATCAAAGTCCCCAAGAGTTGCGGTCATATTTTTAACAAAAACTATATTCAACTGAAATAACCTCTTTTCACAACAAAGACATTCTAAGGGATAACAGTCTAGCGTTTTTTTGGTTTAGCAATAAGTATTGTTTAGCCAAAGGATTAACGTCTTTTGAAGGCTAACTTTAATCAATACATTTACATTCACATTAATACTTTTTTTTTTGTTTTGTTTTTGAACCATGCTTTTTCGGGGGCCGAAGCTTTCCCAACTCTTTCGCAGTTAATAATACACGGTCTATTTGACTTCTGAATGCCTAATGAGGAAAAAATGTGGATCCCATTAGATCATCTACACTGTTATAAATTAAGTTTTTGTCGTTTGGTTACTTTAAAATCCATGGGCGCATTCCATTAAAAATTATTGATATATTGGCTCATCAGAAACGTAGCCTTTCTTAACTGTAGAAAATTAACCTAGGAAAAATAAAACACCAAAATTTCTGAGATAATTTCTACTGGAAAGCAAACATTAGTCTTCTCTTATGTTGGCCATCGAGTTTCATTGAAGCATCCAATTCCAAACAATAAGTTTTCATGGTTGATAAAATGTCATCACATCGTGTGCCCATAATTTTCTCGACAATGCACTTTCCATATGTCAATCTTTAACAGCATATCCGTAAAGCTGAGCGAGAGTATTGTTTAAATTTTGGCGATATCCACTTATTTTTATTTGATTTTTAACAATATTGTTTTTAGGATGCGGATAGTCAATCTATAGCGATCGTGCTTATGTGATTTTAACTGTCCATCGATCGATTCAACACATAATAGTGAGTTAAACTGATAGTGACTTAAGTTACGATTGAAGTTCTATAGTATGCTTATGTTTGATTATAACTATAGTCTATTCCACTGTAAATTAATGTCATATCATATCTATTGAATGTATAAAATAAAAATTGATACTCAGCGCATGTCAAAACCTGCTTATCACTCTCATAGGGGTAAGACTGAAATATTTAACAATACAACCACATTGACAAATCGAATTTAAATCTGGAGATGAATTGGCTTATTCGTAATATTTTTTTAGATTACAAAATTGAATCACTATATTCACCTAACAGCAGTGAATTAATTACTTAAAAACTAACATGATATGTCAACATTTCTGAGTTAAATTGTTCACCTTAATGATTTATAGAAGTATATATAGTAATAATAATTTTGTTGTTATTTGGTTTTTAAGAACATGCTCAGATCGTAATTGAGGACCTCTCTAGAAATAAATAAATAACAATAATAAGTCATTTAAAGAATTTTATTTGCCAAGAAATTCGATACCGGATTTTGTACAGGTATAAAGGTCTTAATTAGATATAGTACGCAACGAAGCGCAAATAAAAAGTAGCAAGATTTATAAGTAAGAAAATTACAATTTCAAAGGTTACTAGGAACCACTGTCCTCCAGAACTGTCTTAATACCGGCTTACTAAAATAAGATCATGATATCAAAACATAATGATTTAAAAAAAATATGATTTTTTTTTCAATGTTGATTCCCTTCAACATGGCTTCATACAAAATTTGAATTGAAATTTATAGATCACATTGCTTTTTTATTTTACGAGCAAAAAAATGGGAGCAAATATATTTTCTTCCTCTCTCTTTGTTACTGTATTCAATTTAAAATAGCTCACAGTTTTATAAGGGCAGAGTTATATCATTAAACATTGTTTGCATGAACAGTTATTTTGAGTTCGTCTACTCTGATACTTTTTCGGAAAAAAGTTTTCAAATAACTTCACCGTTATGATAATAATATGCAACATTTTTAAAATGTATGACTTGAAATTATTAAGCTTGAATTGCTCTTATTCTACCCTTGAGATTAAGAAAGGGTTAAAAAGTAACCAAAAACGTCACTTGTTTTCTAAACTGACCAAATTATTATCAAGATCCTACGAAATGGCTAACGTAGTACAAGTTAAAAATATTTCAGGTGGCCGTTTAAAACTTTCGAACAAAAGATTAGACCAATTTGCATTAATAAGCTTCCTGTTGTTCAAAAAAAAAGCTGGTGATGTTACCAACCCCTACGGCAACCAACACTTTTTAAATTGAGTAGCTTTCAGTCGGACTATGGGAGGTCCTTTGTCGCCGTATTGTAAGGAATTAGCACAAACACGTGTCTTAATATTTACACACAAAAAAAAATGAATTTCACTCGTACACTCACTTCCGACACTTCACAATTAAATAGAAATTCAATAAAATTAAACCATACTATATCTTTATTTCTTTATAAAAAAAAAACCCAGTATTCTTACTCGAAACAATTATTTGTACAATCTTAAACTATACTTATTTCTTTAAAGTGAAAAAAAAAATTTTGAAAAATATTCCATACCAATAAAATATATAAAAACTCACCCTTATACTGCCGTAGAGTACTCACGGTGATATAAGTGCTGCTTATAGTGCTGAAAAAAAATATATAAGATTTGCCGTGGCACCCCGTTTTTTTTTCACTTTAAAATATGATTTGATATAATTTAAATACTTGAAATTTACTCTAATTTTGAAATATTTTTTTTTTTATAACAATAAAAATGTATCTTTTGAAATAGAACCCTATCTATTTAAACATTAACCTTCACAACACAATTAATAATATTATAATTAATTTATAATGATAGTTGACAAACTATTATAATATGGAATTTGTTTCAGCGAATGCACATTGGTATATATAAAAAAATGTGCTTTTCATCCGTGCTTTCCTTTTTTTCTTATTTAGGAAATTTTTTTTTTAAACAACGGCTTGTTGCAACCAGTGAAATCCAGCTCCTCTTTTTATTTTCTTCAAGTGCACACGTTCTATTAGGATTGCTACTCGTATCAATATATTCGGGTAGATTGATTACACAACAGCCGCTTAATCTATTAAATTCAAATTAAATAATTAATTTGTTATGATGCACTCTAAAATAATAGCGTGGCTTTATACAATTTTTGCTCTATGTAAATATATATATATATATATATATATATATATATATATATATATATATATATATATATATATATATTTATTAATTTTACACTATGTATTGAATTAATATGGATTAATATCCAACGAGATCACACTGGTAAATGAACGAGTTATTTATCCGTAGAGTTTTTTTTATTTTTATTATTATTAATTTTTTTATTACCACCAGAAGAGCCATCAATACATATGACAATTGTATATATGTATATATATTGTTTTGGGAGAGTTGTACAATATTACCATCAGAAATAGTACAATCGTAACTCTATACATGTAATATTTATATTTTTTTTTTATTTGATTACTTCCAATATCATATTACGATAATTTTCTCTCAGAGATACACGAACATAATATTTGCATTGCGGGCCATAAACATTTTTGGTTTTCAATTCCAACACCTCCACAAGAACATATTATATATTTGTTAATAGCAACAAAATATTAAAAAAAAATATTGGTTCGGAGTAAAAGTTATAATTATTATGAAATTTAGATATTTGAATGGACTATTATATAACAAGGTTTGATAGCCGTAACAGTGATTAAAAAAGATGTTTAATTATAAAGTCTATAAAATTAAAAATCAGTATAAATGTGCAGAGTCCAATGATTAAAAAACTGCCATGAGATCGTGAGCCATCATAAAACAAAATATAAAAAGGCAACTAAGTCGCAAAAATACACTGAAGTTATTAAATTGAAACGAATACAACAATTTTCTTGTACCTATTTTCTTGTACCATTATTAATCAGAAATTAAGTCACGGTTGTTCTAAAACCACTAAGGTTTAGGAGATAAGTACGACCGCTAGAAATCATTTACAAATTATGACTGTTAAATAGGTCAGGCAATACATAAAACAAAATAAAAGAACTAATTAAACCACACATGCGCCTAACTTAGAATTTTTTTACGAGCTTATATAAGGTCAGCATTGTTTTTCAGCCATCTTTTTTTATTAAAGTAAATCGAGGGTCCATCAGTTAAAAATAATGATGCTTATTTAAATAGAATAAAAAACTATTTTTGCCATTTCATTTCCACTGCAAAATATGGCAAACTGGCCGAGTATAATTTGTTAATATTCTCACCTGGCCACAGTGCTGAGACAAACATTTAAACATTTTCAATTGTTTTCATGTTATCAAGTTAACTATAGTGCATGTGCAATTCTCAATACAATTTAAAAATATAAGGAAATTGAAAACTTTCAGATTTATATGTTTCTTTTTGGCTTCTGACCTTTTAGTTTTCCGAATTATTTCCTTTTATTCTAAACCGTATTCGAATTTAAAAATATTCTACGTTCTCAATCAAATAATTGATTTTTTTTTTAAATTCTTTTTTTTTCAACTTTTTCAAATTTAAAAGTAATAGGAGTAGTTTAATCTAAAAATGATAGTAAACCTCAATGATTTTTATTTATTTTAACAATACTACTTTACGAACTTTTGTTTTCAAAACAAATAAAAGTTTTTCTATGTTTACGTTGATTCAATGTTTTTTTTTACCATATGTTTCGGTGGAAACGGTGGAACAAAATTGTATGAAGATATAGGGGAATTAAAATTAGATTTTTTTTAAATTGATTGGAAATTTTTTTTTAAATATATCGCTAAAACCGTAATTTCTTGCCATTTAGAGTTAAACTTAATTGTAAGACAAGCTTTTATCATTGCAAAATTATCCATAAATTTGATCGGATCTGTATTATGTGAAACTTAAAAGTATATTTCCTACATTGATGACATAATCCTTTAAATCATCATTGAATACTAATTGAGCTTAACCAAAAAAATAACGAAAGTTATCAAGAAGAGTAGTTAAGAGTTTGACAGTCCGACTGGTTTGAAACTGATTGGTCTTTGTGATCGAGGCACACTTGTTTTTATCGTATAGTTCTTATAAATATACTTAATTTGCAGTGAATGTCAAAAAACAAATTTTATTACCACGGTATGTTTAGAAAAAAAAAATTAAAGATTTTTAGTTGGCGAAGTAGTTGGTTTTAAATAAAAAGCAAGTAGACTTAGGGTAGATAACTGAACCGAAAACACATATCCTTAAAAATATTATTGTTGACTAATCAAGAAATAGAAAAATCTATACCACTGTAAAAGAACTAGATCTTCTTCTTTAAATATACATGCGGTTTGAGGTTGGCACGCGGACCATGCAGTCACTGCCAAGACCTTTTGAAGGTTCTACATTAGCTATGGAAGAATTTTGTTTGGAAATCGTTGCTCCCAAAAAAAAAAACTCAAAAAAATACTATATTTGTTCAACGGTTTGGTTGGTATAGTGAGGATCATACAGGAGCAAGACTTCAGAATATTAAATTGGACACTTCTAGGACCACAGAGAAATGAACCTTGGGTTAAAATTTGGAGGTCTAATAAATAAAGATGGGAAAACACAATATCAAAATCTTGTATCGTTGTGGAAACGAATCACCTTTCTGATAATGTGTGTCTTCTATGGGAGATATTGGAAAATGTAGTTGTCAGTGCCACTCAAGCAATTGTAGTTTTGCTTAAAACGTAACCAAAAGAAGATTGATTTGACGAAGAGGTTCGTTTAGATGACGATCAATAGAAAATATTGTATTGGAAAGGGCCACTATCCACGATCACTCGAAACAGAAAAGCAGCGTTTAAAATTTTTGCAGCTAATCAAAAATAATACTAAAAAGTTGTTGATTTTAGATTGTTTGATGGTTATATTTAGCGTCTGGTTCAAGAAACATCAATTAATTTTAGGATAAGTGTTTGACAGGTTAAACCATTGCTTTCACTGTAGCCTTTTTTATGAAATACAAAACTACATTTCAATTTAATTCAATAAATATTGACTAGGTGTTTTATTGGACAGTACATTTTAGTAAGGTTCCCATTTAGTTTTATGATAAAAGTTGGGAAAATCTGTTATGATTTTATTAATGTTCAAATTGTTGTACTAAATAATTTACGACACTTTTTCACAAGTTGATATATTTTTTTTTATTTTAAGCCCACCAACCATTCCACAAATTTTAAGATAATACCACTTTTTAACATCCACTTAACTTGCTGTACTCAGTAAAAAATCTAACTTAATACAAGAAACCATCATTATTCTTAGTTACTCGTAAATTTAATTTAATTTGTTTTTCTTCTTTTTATTTATAGCCTAACACTAGAAACAACTCAAGGATACTATTCATCGCTCTATTCAATACTCGTATAAAAAAAAATAAAAATCTCACCAAGTACCTCATTAACCCAATACCATAATTATTACAATTTAATCAGTAGATTTTTTTTGTTTGTTTCTGTTGCTGTTTTGATATTCTGTTTCTGCTTTCTTACCATTATTGAATGATACTTGAAATTCTTTTAACATTAAAGCAAAATTAAGATTTTCAGGATATTATATAAGACAAAAAAAAATTGTAAAGATTTTTCGCTTTTTTTTTTTTTTTTTTTGTTCTTAATACTCACATGGTTAGTTTTCGGTCTGATTAAGTTCTATTTATCTAGAAAATATTATACACGTTTGTCTGCGATAATTTCGTAGATACAGAGTTTTATTTTTATTGAATACGAGTTATTACAAAAGTTTAAGATGAAAACAAGTAAAAAAAAAACTTTGGATCATATAAAAATTTCCCGCATTCCGGAACCGTCCTCTATAATATCAAAATAACTTTTAAACCTTGTGCTTTTTTTGTAATTTGGGTGGGTGTTTGAATGTGTTGTTGTTCTTCAAGTTTATATATAAGATAAATATTAACAGAACAAAAAATATTAATAAGGCTTTCGATGGATTTTTTTTTTATATTTTCGATGAAAATTAAGATGAAAATGATGAAATGTTAAACATTTTTTTTTTACTTTTAATAGGATTTTTCTTTACTTTACTGAAAATATTGGAAATGGTTGAATGAAATTTGCTAATGTAATATTAATAGTTTAAAGCCTATCGAACTCTGGTATGTTTTTATGTATAGAGCTTTAATTTTTTTTTTTTCAATTTCTTATATTTTTAGAAGATTCGATTGCATTACATTTTATTTTTGGCGTATCGAAAAACGATGACACACAAACAAATAAACCGGATATAATTAATATGCTTAGCATTAAATATAATTTGTAAAAGAAAAGCAACTGCAAAATATTTACTGAGCTTTGAAACATTTTTACATTTTTGTGCTTCCCTCCTTTTGTGCTTAAAAACATGCTGGTGTATCAACATTAATGAATTTTTTTCAAGTTGGTTCATCATAAATTATTATAAGTGGATGTTTCATTATAAATAAATGTGAAAAACAATAATATATTATTGATTGAATATTAATTGATTTGAAAATTAGAAATTAAGTCTAGAGTATATTTTTGTCTCTAATTCTATTATAATCTCCTTATTTATTTTTGAATTATTTACAAATTTGTTCTAATTAAAATATTAAATTTTTATCAGTACTGGAAATAGCCGAATTACATGTTTCCGTTCTGCTTTGGGAGGTCGCTGCCGTTCTGCTTTGGGAGTTCGTGTCTAATCAGCAAATGTGATGTTATGTTTTCTGACCAAAAGCTACGCAAAACCAAATATTTTCTTGCTTTTAAATAAGTTAGGTCTTGATTCTTGATCAAAATTGACGAACAAGGCTGCATTTTTTTGTAGTGCAATTATTTTTACCGAAAGGTTTTTACGTTTTACTTTTAGAAAATGTCTGGGTTGAAAAAAAATGACATAGATGAAATAAGTAAAATATATACAAATATATACCTTATTAAATAAGGTGGCATCCATTTTAATGTGACATAAGTACAATCCTAAAGTATATGTTTAAAGTGAAATGTCAATGTTAATCTACATACCATGATGAAATAGAGAAGCTTGAGATTAAAACGCGGGCTTATAATAAGAATGAACTAATTGATTTCAAATTTAACACCATAGTCATCGAACGTAACACCTATAGATGATATCCATGAAACTAAACATAGAGTCGATGTCATTTTCAGCAAAAACAGATATTAAATGTTAAAAATTAAAATCATGAAAAATGAATAAAAAGCTTGCTTTTAACCAACTCTCTACTTGTATTTTTAGAAATATTAGTTGATGGATTTTTTTTCAAGAATAACGGAAAACATGAATTGTTTTGCCTAGAACAAGTGTAGTTTTTATACACAATTTTATGATGGTAGTCCCTAAACTATCGAGAGTTACCATGTTTTTCATCTACCCATTAATAGGAATAATTTTTTTTTGAACATGATCTGCAAACGATTTGATGTTTTGATTTGTAATGTTTCATCAATTTGGTTAAAATCTAATTTATATTAATTTTAAGGTTTTGTGTCAAATAAAGTGTATATAACTTAGATTTTCGAAAATTATATGACGCATTTCATGCAAATACTTTATGTATTTGCTTGTTACTTGGGTTATTTTATTGTTGTATTGATGTATTGTTGCATTGTTGTGCTAATACATTATTATATTTTTATTTTTTATATATTCATATTTTCGTATTATTGTATTATTGAGTTGTTATATATTTATATTGGTGTATTATTGTATTTTTATATTGTATTAATTATTATTACATAAAATGATTTTTAGTTACTATAAGATAAATTAATAAATTTGCTTTTTCAGGCGAAAATTAATCCAATTTATTACAGCCTAAGGCTGTTAGAAATTATTTTATTATGTTATTATATTAAGAATTAATTAATTTATAATTTCAGATGGAAATTAATTAAACTTTTACATTTACCAACATAAACTTTTAAATTAAAGAATTAAACTTTCAAATTAAAGAATTAAACATTTAAATTTACCAACATAAACTTTTAAATTAAAGAACTAAACTTTTAAATTAAAGAATTAAACTTTTAAATTAAAGAATTAAACTTTTAAATTAAAGAATTAAACTTTTAAATTAAAAAATTAAACTTTTAAATTAAAGAATTAAACCTTTAAATTAAAGAAGTAAACATTTAAGTTAAAGAATTAAACTTTAAAATTAAAGAATTAAACCTTTAAATTAAAGAAGTAAACATTTAAGTTAAAGAATTAAACTTTTAAATTAAAGAATTAAACTTTTAAATTTAAGAATTAAACCTTTAAATTAAAGAATGAAACTTTTAAATTAAAGACTTAAACTTTTAAATTGAAGAATTAAACTTTTAAATTAAAGAATTAAATCTTTAAATTAAAGAATGGAACTTTTAAATTAAATAATTAAACTTTTACATTAACGAATTAAACTTTTAAATTAAAGAATTAAACTTTTATATTAAAGAATTAAACTTTTAAATTGAAGAATTAAACTTCTAAATTTACCAACATAAAATTTAAATTAAATAATTAAACTTTTAAATAACTTATAAAGAATTAATCTTTTAAATTTACCAACGTAAACTTTTAAATTAAAGGATTAAACTTTCAAATTTACCAACATAAACTTTTAAATTAAAGAACTATTACAGACATTAAATTATTATTTATTATTAGCATGGGTGTACGGCGATGCCTGACATTTCGAGAGATTCTGGTTAATCGTTGGCCGCTATATTACGGTCACCTTATAGTAATAAGGTATGGTTAAAACATACCTCATTACATGTGTGTTGTACCTGTAATCATTTGCAAATAGGAACCTTACTAAATTAATTTAAATTATTGTATTTTTGTATTATTAGATAATTATATTGTTGCATTATTTTATTATAGTATTATATTATTCCATTATTATATTATTGTGTTATTAAACTATTCTATTAGAAAAAACAATTAAAATTTTTTTTGCAACAATGGGACGTATTAATCAATTTGTAATTTTCAGATGAAAACTAATTCAATTTATTACAGCCTATGGCTAAGAGCAATTATTTTATTAATAGATTTTGTTTTTAGGAATCATTTGCTGATACACCTGAATGGCGACTCACTGGAGTTGATGATAAGAAATGACAAAATGCAGAGCAGGTTCTAAAAATTGTGATGGTCTTGTGCTACCATTTGTTGAATATTGGCTACCGGAAAACCTGATCAAATTTGTCATTATTAACATATCTTTCCTTTCCTTAAACAACAAAAAAAAACACTAACTATCGATCGCTTAGGTGTCTGCAACCGGGTCGAGTCTGTCATAATTAACAAATTCAATCCACTCCTTTGGTTTTGTTATATGTGACACGGGTGTACTGTGGTGCCTGGCATTCCGGGAGTTCCTGGTTAGCCCTTGGCCATACACTCTAATAAAAATTTAAAAAATCAAAAAAAAAATCTATCAATCAATGATCTACAAACGATTTGATGTCATCCGGAAAAATTTGCATGTGTTTGACATAAATGCTTAAAAAAATGGATGCAGAAATCGTATTTTTAAAGATTAAAGTATCACCTTTTAATAGTTGCCACTGAAAAATACATTTGGATCGTTTAATTTTTTATCCCATAAAAATGCACATTCATTGCACATTTCGTATGTGTCATAATGCAACCGGTTTTGATAAAATATCACTGAGATTGTATTGTAAAAAAGGTTTTGGAGATCGGTAAATTTTAAGTTTGCTGAATTTTAAAATATAATTACCAAGGACACTACTCAATATTCAATAATATAATGTGGCTCAGTCTGAAACGTCACGTTAACAAAAGAGGCGGTATAAATAAATCTCAAAAGATGTAAGTAACCAACCACCAACATTTTTTGGGTGTTAAAGCCGGCGATAACGGTTCAGTCAGCAAAGACGGCTTCCATTTATATCAAATTTAGAATATTCAATTTGAGTTGATATTGTTTTATATTGACATATTTTACTACTCAGTCAAATGGTTTAAGTTGATATGGTGACCAGATAAATCCCCACCATACGTAAATGTCTAAATCAAAACGCGTTAAAATCACCTTACGAAATATACAACTATATGAAAACTTTTTAAAATAATTGTAAAACATGTATGGCAAAAATGTATTAAAGTAAATCCAACCAAACACAAGATGTTCATTTTATTTTGTATACGGCTACTTTGTTTTATAAAAAATAAAACAAAACCCAAAATACACATATACGGAAAACCTGAAAATATTTGTTTTATTTTATTATACAGTAAATAATAGTCGTGTGCAAAAAAAAAAGAAAAGGAGGAAAATATTTTTTATATTTACATCTATTTTTTGCTTGATTAGATTTCAGTTTAATTTATTTGAAAAATCATCTGGATAAAGATGATAATTTCACTTTTTTGCATGTTCCGCCTAAGTATTATCATTTGATGAAATTGCATTTTAAAAAAGTATCGCAACAGCTTCAGAAACAGAACTAAAGATAATTAAATTTAAAATAATTATTAGTCGATAGAAAGGCACATCCGAGCGAATACTTAACTTTGAGATTCGAGTTATTTTAATAAACTTTTACAGGTCTGGGCAGAAAAAAAAATTGAAATAATTTTGAAAATATATTACAAGTATATATAACGAATATTTTATTCACGTTGTCAAAACAAAAATTCGAATCCTGACTTAACCTTCCAAATAACAGAATGTAAATCATCGATAGGAATATTAATTACCCAAAATGAATTTGTGGTATTGCCAGAATGCAAAAGAGCAGTACTACTATACTAAATTTAAAAGTACTACTATACCTAATTAAAGCAAAAAAAAAGTATTAATTTCATTACGTTTGAATTTTATATTAATAATACTTTTGCATTAAGTGTTCTGCTAAAAAATCTCCCAAATAGCAAGAATGAAAATTAATGGAATTATTACCATATTATTCGTCTGCCAGAAAAATATGTTACTCCAAAGAGTACCAAACTAAGTAGCGTAATATAGTCAAGTCAGATATATTTATTAGTATATTTTTAGGGTGTCCGAAGCTCAAAATCCACTATCAAAAAAAAAGTATTTCTTAATGTGACTCAAAAGTAAGCTTGCAAAATGTTTCATCGAAATTGCTTTTGCAATTTACCATCCTTTTTTATCTTCTACATTTCTTTCAGTTTTTTGGCTAAAAACTGTGATTTTGACAACAAACAGTTACACCAGCATAAATAATCAAAGGTCAAAAATAATATTTTATGTTCCTTTGTTACCACCAGATATGATTTAAAAGGAATAAATTTACATCTATGCTGAATATATTCAAACAATACGACTTAGTTCGGACACGTGACTAGTCAACAACCGGAAAATGGAGATTTCTGTTTAATGAATAATTTTTGATTGTAACAAGAAAGCTCAAACCCAAATGTTTTATAAGTATAAGACTTATTCCTTAAGTGTATCAATTTCAATATATAGAAACTGAATAATTAACTACTAAAGTTTCACCAAGAGCTTACAGAACCGAAAAAGGTAAAGCAGCTTATGACTACATATTATTTTAAAACCTACTCCAGACTGATTGATAGTTTCTCTCGAAAGTTTATCTTCCTTTAAATTAGGCTTTTTTTCCTAATAGAAGTCAAATATTTAAATTTGGTGTGACATGAAAATATGTAAATTTAGTGGATTAATATTTGGATTAATAAGTGCAATTAAAGAATAGAGATATACCCATAAAAACAATATGAATAGCAGATAAAAGCTTTTAGCAACTCATTCAGGTTTTTATAGAAAACCGGGTCAAAACGTTGTTTACTTGGGAACTCTTGGTATTTACCTGAATTAAACTCTATTTTTTTCATTTCGTTTAAGCAATACATTTACCTACGTTACATATGACTATGCTTTCATTACGAATTATAGCAAGAATGTATCCACCTGGTTTAAACAATTCCAGGTATTTTTTGGTGCTCCCAAAACACCTATAGGGAAGATTTTAACCAATTTGTATAGAAATAGTTCCAGTTATATAAACTTATCCTTATATCATAGTAGAACTAACAAATAGTGCAGTACCTTTGCAGTTAACAATAATTTTGATAAATTCATATCCTTTAATATACATATTATACTCAACTAGGAATACAAAATATATCAAGGTAAAAAATCGAGACAAACATTTGTTTAAACCACAATAGTTTTATAGGATAATTAAACAATTCAATGCTAATTATTAAACTTCAAAAAGTTTTAAACTTTTAGTTACAAAGCATTAGTTTTAAACATAAAAAGTTCTGATCTGAAATAATACCAAAAAACATTTGAAATAAATCCTTTATATTTTTGCAACTAATAAATAAAACTCTAATAGTTTGATTTTAAGTACAAAAAAAATTAAATATTTGGTCATACTAAATTAAAACATAAAAGGTTTAAAAAAATCCAAAATTTTCTCTTAAATATTAAAATTGCGAAACATAAAAGATTTAAAATTGTCCATAATGATTCTTAACTCAAAAAAAAACATAAGAGTTAGGTTAACTTTTCCATAATAAAAAATTTAACGCATCGATTCGAAGGTGTAATAAACGAAATTGGTATTGTTTCTTATAATTCACTAGAACAACGAGATCATACGAAGTACAAAAACCTAGTATGAAACTTGACGTTATTAGATGAGTTTTAGAAGATAAAGTTTAAGCTAAGAATCTTAACTAAGAAAATTTTTGTAAATATTAACCAATTAAATAATTTTAGGAAAAAAAATATGGTTATGGTGTTCACCACAAGGCGGTAATTTTTTCATATTCATTATTTAAAATCACAGAAACTATCATCACATCACACGATTCTTGTATATACCATTTTTTACATAAATGTATATAAAAAAAAATTTGATTAAAGCCAAAACAGAAAAATTAAAATGCGCATAAAGCCAAAAGCTGTTGCTTTGAGATACTAAAGTAAAACTCGCTTAGCTTTACGAAAGCAACACAGCTAATATTAAAATTTGAAATATAAATTTTTAATTATATTATCATTGTATTTAGTTAAGTTTTGTCATATTAAAAGAAATAGCTATAAGTAATTTTAAATAAGTTTATACAACTATGTAAAGTTTGAAACTAGCTTAAGAACAAAAATATGTAATAGTATAAGAGTATGAATCAATAAAGAAACATTTAGAAAAAACATTTTTGTAGTTTGACATCGAAACCAAACTACAATGAAACGAATCAAATGTCGTCTCTTTTCATTGTAAACAATGTTTATATTTCTTTTTTTTTTTGACAATTAGGCAACACACCCAATTCAATGGTCGATGTGGAATACTGGAATGATGAAGCTGTTCAACAAAAACCAATACCTAATTGATCAGATCAGAAAATTACTGAATTTTTATTTTAAATAAAATTTTTGAGCATTAGTTTCAAACATTATATTGAGATATTTTAAATTTCTGAATTTGTACATCTAGATTTTTTAAACTTTAAATATTAAACCGAAATAGTTTAGAACCTATATGTAGTCAAACAAGTTTTAAAATTAGTCTCTATTTTTTCCAAACATACATTATGTCGGTGAGGAAATGAGAATAATTTTGTATGATCAAAACGGAAATTCAAACTGTGATGATTGCCGATAAGTCACTTGAGCATATGTCTAAAAGCTAGAACAAATAGTTAAAACAGATGATTTCGATCTTTTAGGCTAAAATTAAAATTTAAACGACGAATCCAAAGGCTGTTAAAGCAATACTGTTAATATGATAAACAGAATTTAAGAGATCTGGCAAAAAAGTTATTATTTTTATCCGTTCCATTTCAAGGAAGCCAATTTTTGCTTTATAGATAAACTGAAGGGTGACCAGATTTCAGTTTTATGTAATAGAATTTTTTTATTGCTTTATAACCAAAAAAAACCAATAACCAATAACGCTTATGTTGAAGTTTATAATAAGTCCTTATAATAATATTTTCTTTTAATTTGGGCTAATTACTTTTTTTTCTGCAAAAAAAATTTTTTATGACAAAATGTGCATTACATATTTTGGTTTAATACAACGATTTTCTAAATCTTGTAAAAATAGAATAAATTTCGAAATATTCAAACTGAATTTCAATGAGTAACATTAATGGCAAAAACGATTTATTTAATGACCTTTTAAATATGTTGGGCTGGAGAAAATTCCACTTAAAGAAATAAAGCCTATCTCGATCTAAGAGTTTTTTAAAAATCTAATCTTCAATCTTTAACATTCATCTTAAAGCTGAGATTTATAAATATTTAAGCAAGCGCACATCAGAAATTTTTATGTTTGGATATTATTACTAAAAATATCAATCGAGCAATGGGAAAAAGAAGATTCTATATATGTCATTAATTTATACATAGACAAAAACAGGCCGCATGTCTGAACCCAGCTATGCCAGAAGTATCATAAAAAAATCGGCCAAATTATCTAAGAAAAAAACTACTTAAAAACGATGGTGGTAGTGGAAATCAAATTGGCAGCAGAAATTGAAAATCTAACCTAAGTGATTTAAAGAATCACGTGCCTTGGTAAAATTAACAATAAATAAAAATGTCAAACCGAAAGTATTTTGCACATTTTGCTTAATTTATTCACTTACATTTGATAACGCGGTGGCAGTACTACATATATAATTTTCTAAGCCTAGATGACACCAAATGGATTACGCTATTAGAACACAGAATTAGAAACAACTTAAAGTACTTATTAGCTGGAAAACTTATTACTAGGAAAATCACAATGGAATTAAGATGATAATTATTTTAGTAAGCTTGCACTGATCTAAGGTACTACTTTATATATATATATATATATATATATATATATATATATATATATATATATATATATATATATATATATAAATATATATATATATATATATATATATATATATATATATGTGTATATATATATATATATATATATATATATATATATATATATATATATATATATATATATATATATATTTATATATATATATATATATATATATATATATATATATATATATATATATATATATATATATATATATATATATAACTATATTTTAAGAGTTTAAAAGTTCGATTTGACTAGTAGAAGAACAAATGCATAAATATTTTAATCAAGAAATGGAGCCAAAGGTCTTAGTAAAGGTGAAAATCATCAAACCTTAAATATTACCTAAAGCTTAAAAAATTTGCCTTCGAAAGTAAATAGTACCAATTGACAAAAAAAAACGCATGGATCGTGATATGAGCATATTCCGAGAGACACTGATTAAAAAACCAAAAAGAGCCAAAAGAAAATGATATCATGTGGTCAATATAGGTATTTAGAAGTATCACTATATCAGTTGGACAACAAAAATGA
Organism: Tipula confusa; assembly: GCA_963556175.1. Classification (NCBI taxonomy): domain Eukaryota; kingdom Metazoa; phylum Arthropoda; class Insecta; order Diptera; family Tipulidae; genus Tipula; species Tipula confusa. Next base: position 64,908,007 of record OY744476.1, read on the forward strand.
GGCACCTTTCGAACAACACTCCAAATAAAATGTGATGATAAAATCATCACATCCGGTAACCCACTTTTTAGTTCAAAATTGAAAAAGGATACTGAAACTTCTTCTCTTTACAAACTCCTTCTTTACTAATCGTCGTTCTACCACTTCAAGAAATTGTGTCGGTTTGTAAATCAAACAATTTAGGTTTGAATTATATGCGCGGATTAAAAAAAACTATAACCGCTTGTTTTTGTTCCTGGTATACCTATACACATCCTTCAACGTAACAAAATATATCAAGTAAATAATATAATTTTATATATTACCATAATTGAGAGGAATCATAAAAAAAATAATAAAAATACAAGACCACCTTTAAAATTTCCCATAAACTACATAAGTGTGTAGCCAATTGCAAAATTCTATAGAAACGGATACTTCAGCACATATAAGAGCAGTTTTGTTTTTGTTTTGTTGAGTAGTAGTATTTTCTTCCTGAATTTTAAATATAATTCATTATTTTAATTACAGCCAAACCCCTCTACATCGTCACTGTCGAAAGAATTATTCTACAATAACTTAATTTAGTTTTATCATCATCCAGCAACTGAAAAAAGTTATATATTTTTTTAAATAACGGTAATAAAAATAATACGAAAAATTCTTGCATCAAGATGGAAAAATATACGAAAAACTCTTTTGTTGCTTTACTTGTGTATAAGAAGAATTTTATTTTACCCTTCTACACATTTTTTAATATATTGAACATTTTTTTTTTTGTTATTTAATGAATGAATGTCTATTATAGAGTTTTCCAACTTTTTGATATTTTCATTCCGGAATTTTTTTTTTTTTTTTTTTGTATAAGATGACTTTTAATTTTATTTTGCTCCTTCTTCAGTCGTCTATGACAAATAATAAAAATAAAAAAGACGGAAAATGAAAATTTCACCCCTTGTGAATAGAGATCGGTATAGAAATAAAAAAGATTTTCCACACTCAATTATTTAATAAATTTGTCAATTTGTATGCATAACAAAATGCTTGGTGGTTGAAAAGTCAAATAGTTACAAGACGAAAGACATGAACAAAGTTATGGAAATGGCATGTTTTTGATTTTGGCAAATTTAAATAGTATAGTTTCAAATATTATATAAGGGTCGTATGGTAGATAGATATCTGGCCTCAACTAGAAAATATAATTTTGAAGCAAAATTTAACAGACGATTTGTTAACCCTTCCAAAAAGGCACCGATGCAGTTGTAATCGTATATTTCTTTCTTTCGAGCGTTTTTTTTTTAATTTAGAATATTACAAGTAAAGTAGCAATTCTATAACATGTTTAACCAAAGGCCAAAACTTATCATACGACAGTCACGGGTTTTTGAATTTTTTGAGCCGAGCTTAATAGCTTTTGGAATGAAAACGAAAGGATTAAACAAAGCTTTTGGAATTTAAAACTTTTTTGGTTTGAAATTAAATTGGACTTTTTTAGATAAGTCGCGGAATTATTTCTGTGTTGCTAAAATTATGATAATATTCAAGCAATTTTACATCAAATTCAGTAAACCTTTTTTATAGTAAAGGATCATACGGACAAATATGTTATGTCTAATCACATTAGAAAGGATTGATATTTAATAAGCAGCTTCTTGCCACAAATTGCTACAAATAACAATTACTTTATTGGATTGTAAAAATCATAAACAATTTTTGTTCTATATCATACTCTCATCATAAGTGACACAGGATTGCAGAAATTATAGCATCGTCAGGATTTTATAGAAATTTTTAAGATTTTAAGCAATATGAATTCTAACATCAACATTCACTTACCTCAATTTTTTGGACATTTAACATGATGATTTGATCTAAACTTCATGTATGTAGTCACCAACAGGTTGCTGTCCTAGAAGATAACGTTAAAAAGTATTAATTTTGTTAATATGGATAACTGAGGTTATTGGGATCGGCTTCAAATCAGAAAACCGGTTAGGTTAGGTTATAAATATTATTTGGATCAATTTATCTAAACTACTAACATTTTTTTGGCTGATCTAGGAACACTTAAAATATGACTATGCAAATTTACGAATTTTTTATCCATAACTTCATTTAAACCGGTGAAGAAGGTTAACACGTCTTTGAGCCCCAATTGGGATCAAGTTAAAGAACCGACCTCCAAACCTTTCCAACTCAAGTACATACATATGGTGAATCGAGGATAGCAATGTGATGCCGTTGATTTGGCCAGTAGTAATTTATAATTAGGAGTAATGAAGGTCTATACCTCAAAACAGACATAAAATAAAATGTTTTGAAATATTTTGATGTTTAAAAAAGTTACCCATTTCTATTGTAAAACAACACTAAGTAGAGTACAAACAAAATATTGCTTTAAATCTTAACAAGGAAAAACCACATGGTAAATACAAGATTTAGTATTATCTTGGTAAGAAATAAATGGTTAACTACCTAAAGCTGTTTATGTTTGATATGCTGACTAAGTAAATTACTCTACATTAAGAAACAGTATTTGAAAAGAAACAAGTTGGTTCAATTTTGATTCTGAAAATTTATTTAGAATCACATTGCAAGATAAAATAAAAAATTTAATAATGAAAGCTAATAAAGCTTTAATCAGACGTATGACAATTAAACCGTTCATCCGTGTAAGGCGAAGCTCAAACCTACTGACCCAATATGTCAGATTCCTAAGTGGTATCTCCGAATGGACAATTTACTAAACCAACAAATTGGGACTCAGAAACACTACACACCAAACACGATGAAAACGCGTTAAAAAACAAAGATATGCCCAATGACAGTAAACAATGTATTGCATATTGTTAATGCTAAATGTTATCGATAGTTGACACAACGTCCAAATCTGTTTCATCAGTTTAACATATACAGTTAATTGACCCCTCGGTATTGTCCAAACGAAAAAAAAATAGTAAAGGACAGCGCCCACACCCAATGCACTGCTCGAATCTTTTCAAGTGCAATTTTTCCACTGGAAAATCAGTTTTACAAACTTTATAAGTTTATAAAGAGAAATAATAGCAATAAAATAAAAAGTACTATTTGCGGATACATTCTAATTGCCGATGTTACATCACCAACCATCAGTGCCCATTTTATTACAAATTGTGGATTATTAATCGAGTTGATGGGCAAACCGATGATGCACAATGTGATCGATGCTGACTTAAATGTCATCTTGCATTGGGCATCATATTTATCAAACATTGATCTCATCGGACCATTTTTACCATCCAAAACAAATCGCACTGTCTGAAAATAAAAAACTATTTTACTTGTTGGCCATAACTGAGTAGTAAATTCATTGCATGAAGTGATTATAATGCAAAACATACTTAATGAGATTCAAGATTGATGACACCAAAAGAAAAAGAACTTTATGAAGCTATATGGAGGAAAAATGTTTGGATTGTTTTTCAGCAGAACATCCTACTTACATGCCTACGAATAAAAAGAAAGTTCCTGATATAATAGACTTCAGTATAACTAAAGGTATTGCACGTACAAACGCTATATCAACAGATTGTTATTATTTATCATCCAATTATTCACCGAAAATAATAACAGTGAGTATACTGATACCGCTGATACTACGGATACCACTGATTTCAAAGTTCCGAAAAAGGGAAAAGGATTTCTAAAAATATCCAAAAGTTAAGCCAATAATAGCCAAAATTCTGAAAGCAATTTGGACCCTGCGAGAAACTCTGAAAGAACAAAAATGGAGGTGATCAAAATTAGTCATGGAAACTCTTGGCCACAGATAGAACAGAATTATTTTTACGGAAAGAATTTAGACCTTTAAGAAGGCGGCAAACATAATTTTGCCAATTAGACTACCAAATGGAAACAAAAAACCAATTTTTTTACTGCTTTTCTAAAGCTCGCATTGTCACTACAAGAACAAATTAACAACTACATGCTCTACAAGACTAAACAGCACAGATAATCCTATTTTTATCTAATTTTAAAGGGATAGGAGTTAGAAATACAATAAAAAAACTGCACAGACCTAAAAAAAGCACAAGAGGATGATCATATTACCGGACAAATGCTTGAACTAATCCCAGTCAGACAATGCAAATGTTATCGATCTACGAAATTCTTTGTATGACATGCAAATGCAACGATGATAGCGGGGCATTGCAATAGCAACATTTTTTTACATGGTGATTTACAACCACCAACGCATTTATTCTGATCCTAAAGTATATTTATATAACAAGTCATTCGAGGTACTCACATAAAGATCATCATGAAGATTAAAATATTACCGTTTGCGACTGTTAAATCGTGCATTGAAGATTAATATCGTCTTTATCAACAAATTAGCTCGGTAATAACGAAGCCACAATTGTGATGCCAATGGCTCCAGTACAAATATTAAATTAACCAACAACTTCTAAGACTAAAACCAAAATCGCCCCAAAGTCACCCGTTCTGTTTGACAGGTATGGAACCCGAATAAATATCGTTGAACGCCGAAATTTTTTTAAGAGCGGAGTACTATTGCGGTGAACTTCCATACTGCATTGGGACCAAAGATGCAGTTGTTAAATTCACAAAAATCGATATCTGGCCTCTACTAAAAATAATAAGTATGTGACACGTGTAGATGTGTTAAAAAAATAAAAAATAAAATTGTATAACAGTAAGTCGATTTATTGGAGAGCAAGTTGGGATAAAAAATTTTAAAAACCTTCAAATATAAATAACCAATTAAATTTTATAAAAAAAAACAGTTTATCTAAAATATCATTGATTCAATTTTAATGCAACCCGGACTATAATTTTAAAACGTCTCAAACTGATTTCCACTATAATTAAATATAAATTGAAACTTCCCAAAAAACTGTTCAATTTCCACAATACTAAATGATTGATACGAATATTATTTCGTTAAAACGAATATGCATCATTTAAAAAAGTGACATATTTTATCGTACCGTCCTGTTTTTCGTTAATAAGAAACATAAGTCAAAACATAATTTTACGATTTATTTTTTAAATTAAGATGGATTATGGATTGGTTTCCCACCCAATTTAAATTACATAGAATCATGTAAACTTAAATATTTCTATTTCATTACTACGATTTTCTAACATAACCGTCATTTGATAATTCTATATCAAACCACACATATAAAAGACGCCACTAGGTCTTAAAATATTTTTTTCTAAATATTTTAAGTATAATTATAATAAATTGAAATTTAAATAAAAAATAAAATAAATGCCTCAGTTAAATAAATATAAAAAATCTCAGCTTGTTTTATAATAAACAAAAACTAAATATCGTGATAAATATAACGAAAAATATTTCAATTTCTTCAAAATACGAGTATTATAACTGAAAAAAACAGAATTCGAATATAAACGAAAATTACATGAAATATCCTTTAAGCACAAATATGGTAATTTTTAATGTTGTTTCAAATAATTCTTGCATCACATGAATTTTCAATTTTTTATTTATTTTTTTTTTAAATATATTTAATTTAAACAAAAAAAATTAGTTAATCACGATTTGCATTTTTTACTTTAAATAAATTCAATGCACGCCATAATGAAAAATAAAAGTAGTTTTTGTTAAATTTTCTATGGGAATCAAAGCTTGTTAGCGAATTGATTTGTTTCGATGAACGAAATTATATCAATTTTGACACCCACATTAATATGTTTAAATGTTGTTTGGTAAACAATTTAAATAATGCATTAAATGTCAAATACTGCGCTATGCGGAGAGTTCAGGAAACTCTTTTGCGGAAATGTAATTTAAAATTAGAAAAGTTGACTTAACTTTTCTTGTTTGTCTATTTTCTAAATAAATACTTTTAAGTATATAAATATATGTGCATATATATATATATATATATATATATATATATATATATATATATATATATATATATAAATATATATATATATATATATATATATATATATATATATATATATATATATATATATATATATATAAATATATATATGAACAATTTTTGATACATGGGACTTATTTTGGCTGAAGCTGGCATTAACCCCTTTTTCCTGAAGCCTTCTCCATATCGTATACCTACTAATAATCCGTTGCCTAATGTTAACGTAAAGTCAACCTTTGACTCGTGCACAATTAAGACACCTTCTTTCAGAGGTAACTCTTAGACAGAGGTAACTCTTTTTTTCCCTCACCCCTAGGTATTTTATAGCACTTCATTGTTTGATTAATTTATGACGTGGTATAAAATAGTAATTCGATGGAAACAATATTTTTGGCCACGTTAATGGCTATAATTTTACAATTCTATTCAAGCCACACTGACTGCTTTTGTTTAGACACTAAGTTCCGATTTTTTCGAATTAAATAATATTTGTAAAAAAACAAAACAACTAAACTTGATGACGATTAAAATGAAAAAAATTTCAGAAATTCCAATTGGAAATACTAAAACCTACAAAATGTCGTATGATAGAGTATTAAGTTATTTTTCCATTTTTTAATGAAACTAAACTAATTACTTTAAAACTAATTATTTTCCAAATTATTAAAATTTTCCAAACTGAATTATTATTTTATTGATATTACAAGGTTCGGTTATAAAATTATAAACTCCAACTAAAATTTTAACTAAGATTAAAACTCCTTGATTCAGATGGTCTATTATGAAATTGGAAAAACGACATAGCCGTAAGAAACTTCGTCGTAAAATCTGATCCACGGCGGATATTATGTATTTTGAATGTCCAATTTTAAATTAAAATATGAATTTCCGGCGCAAAATGGGATTTACGAAATCGAAAAAACACCATAAAAAACACCATAACCTCAGATTATCTAGATGACACTGGGCAACATTTGAAATATTAGCATTTTTGGCATTTAAATAATTTATAGCTCATTGATAATGTGCAATCAGTCAATCAGATTGGTTTTGCTTTTCTTTACTCATGATGTGAATGAGCCTTCAAAACAACCTAAAGATCGAAAATATATAATAAATGTTTAACACGTCATTTTTTTATATTATTCATTTATGCCAAAATTAAGCGCGAACAAAAGCTATTTCACCTCTGACCACCTAAATTTGTTTCCTGCTTTATTTAAATTCCGCCAAGCAATTTGAGTTTTTCAGTCAGAACTAAATCATTAAATGTGTTTTGTGTAATTTGAACAACTTTCAACTATTTAGTCAGTACTGTCAAATTGATATCATTCCACAAATTAGTTTTGCAACAATCACTATAAAATATCACATTTTTAGAAAACGAAAATTCAAACAAAAGATGTTTAAAAAAGTAAGAAGGTTCTTCGTTGCCACACCATTATTGGCTTCCCCCGTACGAAATATAGCAATACGTTGGTTAAACATACAATCATTGACACTACAGTTATAGGATCATAATTATTGTTTGTAAAACGTACTATTCAACAGAGAAACCAATTTCCCTGATCAAACGTACAAAGCTTGATTTTAAAAATTATTCGAGAAATGCTTTTATCCTTAGCTTTTGATTTAGATGGAACATCTATGTCATTTAGGTGCTGTGTTTGCATGTTCATATTTTTGGTTTCCGTCGTTTTTCAAACATCGAAATGTAAAGTTCAACGAATTAACTGAAGAGCCTTAGACTGACATGAACCAGAAACAGATTTCAGTACATTTGCAACAGAAACATAATTGTTGGAATTCAGTACATTTGCAACAGAAACATAATCATGGCCGTTTGACGATAGATATATGAAAATATTCATTTTCTTTTTATATTTTTAAATCAAAATTTTCGTTTGAAGAGGAGAAGGAAATAATAGATTTCCTGAAAAATCATGGAAATCTATTTAATGTACGGAATAAAAAATTTTGTGACAGCGAGGCGAAAAATCCGATGAATCGATGTCTGAACAACAGGTGTGCATTTTTTCGTTTTTTCTTGCCAGTCAGAAAAAGTAGCATTCCTGCTCTGATCTATTATACGCCACAATTCGACAATTTTCATAAACAATTTCTCTTCACTATACATTTATACTACTGTATTGTTCATAATAAATTTAACAAAGCAATCGGTACATGCATTATACAAATGAAATAAAATTTGACAGAATAGTACCGACACGTCAGTTGTTTTTCGCGCATTCTGTTTCTGTTTTGTGTTGCTGCACGAGCAATGCAAACAGATATAGAATTTAAAACAGAAAAAAATATTTTCTGTTCTGCTTCTGGTTCTGTTTCCGGTTTTTGCCACTCCGAGGCTTAAGTATATTAATTTTATCTATTTAAATAGCGCAGCTATTTTGAGTGGTATAGACGTAAGGTTTCCCCACATAAAATTTCAAAACAAAAATTCAATAAGGTGCTGGAACACATAAGTAATTTTGTGAAATAAAATTAATGCTTTTTGAGCGTTTTGAAACCCATTATATTCATAAGTACAGAAAGAAGGTTAGACTAACATCAAACTGCTAAGCTATCCGAGTTATGTTGTAGTTTTATGAAATTGCTTTATGTTTCTAATGTTTTTTTCTGTATTTTTAGATCGTCATCGTACATTATGATGCCCGAAATATATATAACCTCCATTCTCCTATTTATAACAGTTAAGAATACCTATGGGCCTATATGAGAACCTCTCGGAACTCAAACGGTAAAATTAACTAACTAAGTATTTTATTTCCAATTTCAATAAACTAATTGCGGCCAATCAAGTATGACTTATAACATGTGATTAGTGGATTTGCAAAAATAAATTTGTAAAGGGACCTAAAAATCAACAGCATTACAAGCCAAAGTTGACCAACTACTGAGAAACTGATTTTCCTGAAAATGGCAAAACTTTAAAGACAAGCAGATACAGCATTTCAAAATAAAATATTGTTTCGTGAGAAGATCCTTCGTTCACTTATCTTGTATACTTTTATCACAGTTAGAAAGTTATTATTTTTTTAAAGTTATAAAAACAAAACATGGAACCTTGTTCTAATAAAAACAAAGAATTTAATTCTCGTTTTGGAAACAAAAATTATTATTTTAATAAAAGTATACTTTAAAAATTATTTATTATCACAAAAAAGAAAGGGTACTCTTTGCAAAATTATTTTTAATTTTATTTGAAAGGTAGAAATATTGAATTCTTAGTTTTTATTAAAACTAGGTTTCATGTTTCGTTTTTATAAATGGAAAACCAATAAAACGCAAGACTTAATCTAACAATTAAAACATGATGTAAAATGTGACATAATGTTTATAGAGAAATGATGATAAAATATTTAAATATAACTTTTTAAAACGATTCTTACGTGAGTACAAAATAAAAGTATTACATAGCCATGTTTCAAGTTTTGATATAGGCACTTACTCATTTGTAATATATTGACCATACCTTTCTGCTGCGATACGACACACGTATTGAAGGTTTTTTTAAATCAAATTTTAGCTAATTTGTAACATAGTATCGAAAAAGTTAATTTATAGTTTTTCAAGGTAGTCTGATAAATGGAAAATCCCTGTGTATGAAAAACAACAAACAAGGAAAGTTTTCAGTCCTGAACATTATTTTCCAATTTAAATTTTAGTTCTAAATAGTCTAGTCTAACGATTTTAGTGGCAAGATCTAAGATTGTTACATCATCACGCGAGAGGATTTAAATCTATGTAACAAAAATTCTTACTGCAAATACTACCAAAAATTATTCAAGACTTTAACAATATTTAGTAACAGAAGCTTTGTTAGATAATGATCTTTGACCTTTTGTATGAGTCTAAGTGAGAAATTTGTTTACCTTATAAGAGCTGCTGAAGCTTATTAATTTGTTAGCGTTTTTTAATTTGACGGTTTGTTAGTCCTGTTAGAGAGTAAATGATACTTGATATAGGTAAGGCAGGTTGATATAAACACCAATAGTTAGAAACAGTAAAACTAACATTTCATACACATTACCTGCTTACTTTGAGATGTATTGTTCAATCTGTTTTAATACGTAAGTGTGGGCTACTAAACTTTAAATATTTTCTGACCTAGCAAATTTAGTTCGAAATTTGCTAGGTCAGAAAATATTTCTGAATGTTTCTTTTTTAAAATAGTATCTTTTAAATAAATCCATTTTCAATCAATTTTAAGATTAGAAACAGAAACCAACATGCTAATTTTAGTTTTTGGAAAATATTACATTAATTGTCTATTCCTGTTAATGCTAATATTATTAAAACTTTCACTATTTAACTTTTCAGCTCAAAATCATCAATAAAACTGCATTAATCTAAAGTTCAATACAAAAGTGTTAATCTAACGTTTGATCCTGTTAAACCAAATTTAGTTATACCATCGTATAAAAAAAAAAACAATCCATGTAAACAAAATATTGCTTGATGAACGAAAAACTCAGTCCGGTCAACTTTCATAAAAATAAAACTATTGCATCATCAGCCAGTTGATGTAGGTCAGTGTAGTTGCACGGTTCAAACTGGAATGGACAGGTATATCACTGTTACTAAGCGCAAACGAAGCCCAAGATCAGCGCAATTTGTTAATAAAAGCCCAGTTCCAAGGCAAGATGAAACTATCACCCAAATACCTTTAGATAATAGATTTTCTAACCTAATGGTTGCTACGTCCGATGGGATAGAAGTAAAAATGTCCGATGGCTTAGTAAAAAAACGACAAGCTGCCACCGATTTATCTAAGAGAGGCTTCAAGTAATGAAATTGTGAAAATTATAGATAATTTAACAGATGTTAAATTCTATATTGCTCCACTTAAGAGAGGAAATATACATGAAATCAAAATCCAGCCATCTGAAATTGATGGCTCTAAAGCATTAATAAATTATTTTGATCAATCCGGTAAGCATTATTGCATTTACCAACTGAAAAGCCAAAAGGGACAGACCATAGTATTAAAAGGAATAGAAAGCTGCGTAGATGCAAGTGATATAAATGCTGCTCTTGCTGGAAAAGGATTCCTAGCAAAGTCTACCACAAACATCCTAAATCGTAAAAAAGTAACACAACTAATGTTCTGGTTACAACTTGCGCCCGACGGGATGAAAGTAAAAGAAACACAGTATATAAATAACTTAAAATACTTACACACCGCAAAATCACATGGGTAGAAGAACCCATGAAAAAAACCGAACCAGTTCAGTGCATCAAAAGCCAGAAATACGGCCACACTAAAGCTTACTGTATGCTGAATTTAGTTTGTGTTATTTGTGGCGAACTTCATGATTTGAAACAGTGCAATAAAATAAAATATGATCCATCAGTGAAGCGCGGCAGTAATTGTGGTGAGAATCACACTGCTAATTACCGAGGCTATCTAGTTTATCTGGACTTGAAATTGTTCCACCAATCGATGTATTTACAAACGCACAAAACAATAATATCCAGATAGCTGAAAAACTTTTGCGAAACCAGGAATCTCCCTCCTATGTAAATATTCTAAAGGGTATAATACCAACACTAAAAGTTCACTACAATGATGAAGAGCAAATATCCATGCAACCATAAATAAACTGTCTGAAAAAATCCTAAACTTCATGATGACGATGGAAAAACAAATGAGCGTGATGAGGCAAAATATGAGCACACTAATGCAAATTATTATCAAAAACCAGGAATGACTCTCCTAAAAATAGCTGTATGGAATGCAAATGGTCTTTCACAACACAAAGCGGAAATACAATTTTTCCTCAACGATCAAAATATGGATATTATGCTTATATCCGAAACACACTTTACGAGTAACACATTTTTTAAAATTAATGGCTAAAACTAAATTTATGACACGGAACATTCGGTAAAGTACATGGCAACACTGCAGTTTAAATCAAAAAAAGAATAAAGCACTATGAACTAAACAAATATGATAAAGATCACATTCAAGCAACTAATATCTGCCTAGAGGAATGGTCTGGTAATTGTGGAATTTTCGCCGTTTAATGCCCACCTAATCAATTTACTGATTATTTTAATCAGCTGGGCCATACAATTTCTCGCAAGAGGCTATTACAATGCTTAACATTTGCCATGGGGTTCAAAGCTGACATCATCTAAAGGTATGTAACTTTATGAAGCAATTATCCAAAAAAATATAATTATAACTTTAACTTTTTAGATATCCTAAAAGGGTTAAAGTTATAATTAGATTACTTATCTTATCAACACCTTACTTACTGGCCTACGGATAGGAATTAAAGCAATATGTTCAAGTAAACGATTGCTATGACCTATCATCTGATCACAATCCACTTATAGTCAAATGCTTTAAAAAAAACCCACCTATACGTCTAACAAGCAAATTAACTAAATGGGATATTTATATATAGAAATGTCATTGAACAGAACTGTCAACTATGGACATCCCTCTGGCCACACCAGAAGATATTCAAGTAGTAACAATAAATTTTACTCAAATAATGATGCTAATGTTATTAGCTCTGAAAAAGTCAATAGGCCAACACCTAACATTTAGTACCCCGGCAATGGAAGCACTAAAAGTCTCCACTGCTCAAAAGAAAATTTGGTAGAAGAAGCAGATCAAGGAATACAGAATTACCTGAGTGAACTCTCAGCAACGGAAAAACGGATTACTCATGGAAGGCAACAAAAAAATTAAGAAGGCCAGCCCTATCGAATCTGCCAATCAGACAACCAGATAGCCACTGGACTAGAAGAGACATTGAAAAGGCTAATATTTCCTCCAACCACTTAAACAAAGTATTTACACCAAATGAGCAAACAAGTATACTGCCGGATTATGCAAAGGTTGGTTATATCGTAAATCCTAGAAAATTTAAGTGGAAAAGTGTTAAAACTACTATTAAAAGTTTAAACCCAAAGAAGAAATTATGTTACTACAAAATTAAAACCAATACTATCTGCAGAGCATATTATACCAGACCACCGGTTTAGGTTTCGTGACCAGCATAGTACTGTAAAGCAGGTGCATATAGTTGTAAACGCAGTCAAACTAGCTCTAGAGGAAAAGAAATACTGTTCCGCCGTTTTCTTGGATATTGTACAAGCTTTTGACAAAGTGTGGCTTGAGGGCCTTATATACAAAATAAAAACTCTGGTCCCAAACAAATTTTATGCAATTCTTGAAAGTTACCTGTTCGAAAGAAAATTTCTGGTCAAGCAAAATGAAACCATTACCGAAATAAATCTGATAAACGCAGAAGTTCAACAGAAAGCGTATTGGGACCATATAGCTGATCTACCAAACACTGGTGGTTACATCAATATATGCTGATGACACTGCTATTATGTATCCACATAAAAATCGACAAACTGCATCAAGAGAGCTATGCTATACAAGATCGCATAAACAAAATTGAGGACTGGCATTAAAAATGGTGCAAAAAAGCAAATTGAGGGAATTTGGTTTGTAAAAGGTGGAAAATAAAACCAAGAAAATTCAAAAAAATTTTATTACGAAAAATAAAATGAAAAATTGCTTTTTCAGTTTTCAAGGTTGTCAAAGCAAGTGGAAACTCTAAACAACGATAAAAAAATTCAAAAAAACATTTCGCGATCATGTGCGTATGAAACTCTAAGCAAACTAGTATTTGAGTGCTGTGCAACTCAAAAGCAAATCAATTTTCGGACTAATTATGCAAAAAGCTTTTTGAAAAGATTAGGCATCAATTGAATGATAATTTCTTTTTCCGAAGTACACATAATATTTCTTTCAACATATCTTGTGGAACATCAAACGAAGTGAATACAAATTAAGGAGCAGAGAGAAAATTATCAAAAATCATAATATCAATTATTGGCAATGCTGATAGAACAACCTTAGATTTTAATGCTCTGCCAAATTGGACATTACACCTGAAAAGAAAGAAATTTTTGTGCAATAATTTATCAAAGAAATCATTAACATTACATTAAGTAACATTACTTCTTATTTTATTCATTCTTTATAACATTATGCAATATTATTAATATTTTTGTACCCTAATTTAATGTATAAGCTTAATTTCAATGAAAAGTCTTGCATCATTTTGCATAATGCAGTTGAATATAGAAAATATCGGGGACTTAGAAAATGGTTTTGTTTAAATCAAAATTTTAAAGGTGACATTTACAAAATAAACGTTATCCATATGGATTCTGAAACTGTCACTAAATCCACCTATAAATATATACACTGGATCCAGGTCTGGTCTAACAACATACAATTCCGACAATCTTGTGGCAGATGATAATACTTTAAAAAAAGATGTTTGAAAAACTTTGAGCCAACCGGAAAAATCAAATGTGATTTGAAGATGTTCGATGAAATTTGTGAACTAAAAATTAAAACATATTTTGTTCAAACGACACTTCATTTATATGTAAGATCTGTGATATCACCACCTGACTTAAGGTAATATTATGATAAAATTGAGGGTGAAATATGTTACACTTTACCTATAAATACATGAAATTATGGGATGATTTGTTTAAATAAAATCGGGCTTCCAAGTCAAAATACCAAATGTGCAAGATGAGAAGGTTTATGGTAATCAAAAATAGAAAGAAACATAAAGATTTACCAAACTATATCAAACTTGACTATAACTTTTTACCACTTGAGACCGGTTCTCTGTTTTACTAGTACAAAGAAGCCAATAAATAATTCATTCTTCACTACGATAATTTTCTAGTGACAGTTTACCACATGATAAAATAAATATTTTATTAAAATAAATCACATCAGCCAAAATCGAATTCGAATACCGTTAGTTCAATTGGATATGTGCATTGTAAGATGTTCTTTTGTATGTGATTAAACTGAAAAGCAGAATTAATTTTAAGTATTTTGTGAATTGATCTTCTGAACATAACATCGAGTACATTACATCATACCCATTACATAACAAACAAATTAGCTCACCAATCAATTACCCCCATTAATTTACTGATGTACGACATTTCACAATATAACTATCCGCAAAGCATTGACTTTAGAAATAAATTTATCATTTAAATTTACATCTCTCGAATAATAAATTTTTAAATTAGAATTGTAAAAAATCAATAAGTTTGGTTAACAATAAATTTATATCTTGTTAACACAGAAAAAAAAATGTCTTCAATTAAAATCAATTTATTTTAATTTGTACTTGAACCGCAACCATACAACATAACAACAATACAAAATAACATAGAATAATAATGTTGTCTTGCTGTATGTATGTATTATCCATAGAACTAGACAGAATCAATTAAAACCAACAAAACGATAATTTTTTTTTTGTCTCGGTACACTGTACTCTGCTATAAGAGTATGTATAGCTATGTAGCCCAGTAATTCTTAAATTTCAATTAAAATTATAATAAATCGTTTTATAATTTTATTTTAATAAATAATCAATTGAATTTTATTTATATAACAATAATTATTATTACTATTATTTTATTATTTTCTTAAGTTTGATATTTAAGTTGACACATAAAATATATGGAATATAAAAATTTGTTATTTGTGGTCATATGGGTTTTTGCATTGTTTTTGTATATGCAAATTAGAAATGTTAAGATTTGGTTAAATATTCAAACTAGAAAAATGATTGGAACCATAAATTTGTAAAGACGTTTGGCTTGAGACATCACGTAATAAAGAATAGGCGTAAGAAGAAGTATTTCTTTCTTAATTACAATTACACGAAACCAAAAACTAGTGAGTCAAACTGCTGGTTTTAGAACTTTGTCGTTTTTTTAGGAATAAAATGCACTCATTTTTAAATATAAATTTTACTCATAATCTGGAGTACCGTTTAGAAAAAAATTGTCAATATCTTGTTGGTTGCTGAAATCAATACAGATTAAATATTCTATAATAGAATATACTAAGGTATTTGATGGCAAAAGCCAACCGTTAAAGGCGACTTCAGTGTTGTCTTCGTTCATTCGAAAATGGATATTAAAAGCGAACCTGTTTTCGTGCTTCCTCGATTTGCCTACGACGTTAAGTAGGACGTTTAAAAATTAACCGCAAAAGAGTTGGGTGAGCTTCGGCAGAAAAGACGGGATAGATTAAGTACAGAAAAAAAAATCGTGATTAATAAAAATATTCCTGCTCCCAGTGATATATGGGGACATTCCCATGCTTTGTAAAGGACTCCTAAATGAGCATGTTATCATTAGAAATCTCCCTTGGCTTGTTGTAGCAGGCAACTAACCATTAATTTAAGTTGGATAACTGGGCTGACTACTCGCATCTGTAAAAAATCGAATTGTTAAATGTATAAACAAAAAGAACAATGGATACCACCAAAATTTTTACAAACTCCCGGTTATACTAAAGAGCACCAAGTTTTGGATTGGTACGTGGAATGCGCAGTCACTTAGACAACCTAACGCGTTTGATAGCACTTTATTAGCCATGAAGAGTATCGTTTAGATGCTCTTTAAGAAACTCGATGGCCAAAAAGTGGAGATCATGTGTCCTAATGCTATACATTGCTTTATAGTGAAGATTACCTCAGCCATCTTGGTGTTGGTTTTATTCTTGGGTCCATGATGAAAAAGGCTGTTTTTGGTTTCAAAGCAGTTGATAATCGTATGGGTAAGCATCAGAATAGTAATTGGTGACTTTAATGCTAGAGCTGGCAAAAATTAAACCGACTTATGTAAAAACATAGATCCGCACTGCTGACACGATCTAGCAAACAATAATGGGGAAAGAATGATGTACTTTGCAGTCTCACTTTCTTTTCAAAGCAGATCGTCGTAAGACATCCTGCAGTCAAATTAACTATGTGTTAATTTCTAAGGGTTGGTCTCGGGACTAAAATGTGAGATCTTATCGGTTTACTGTTAAATTTGTAGGCAGTGATCATCGATAGGTAACGACAAAGCCAAGATGGCAGTTTTTGTACAAGACAAGAATCATAGGACACCGATACTTACGTTTCAATTGTGAAGGTCTGATAAACAAAGATGAGAAAGTACAATATCCTAATCTTGACAGTAGTAGTATTTTGGAAACCAACCTCCGTTCGGATGGTGTGAACGCTCTATGGGAGGTATAGAAAATTTTGGCTGTCAATGCTGCCCAGTCGACTATAGGCATTGTAAAAATTAAACCCACAAATAATTGGTTTGATAAGGAGTGTCGTCCTGCTGTCGAGTAACATAATATAACCTATAAAGAAGCGTGAAGTCGTTTTGCAATTGCATGGAAGAACAAAGCGGCTCTTGTTACGAGAACCGCTAGGTAACTTTGGAGAAGGAAAAAGCGTGAATGGTGAAAGGCTAAAGTCTTGAAAGAACGACTTAGCAATGAGTGCAATTCATGTAACTTATTTAAAGAAGTTAATGGACTGCATCATACCTGCAGACTTAGGTCTATCGCCATTCGGGACCAGGATGGAAACCTTCGTGTTAACCTTGATGCAATGTTCGACACTCAAAAGGAGCATTTTTGCTTTACTGAATGTTAACAATAGTGGCAAATGCTGTTTTAAAGTTGCCAAATATAGGCTACAGGGATGTGCATAGAGGACCCATTCTACGAAGAGTTCACACAGCCTATACAGAGATTAAAAGAAACCGTGAACTATGAGCCCTTGATATCCAGAGGGACACTTTCTGGAACTATCTATTCTTTATTCGATTAGTATGGCAAAGCGAAGTTATGTCTGATGAATGGAAAGTGGTCGCGTTGTGCCTAATCCTTAAAAAAGAAGATCGCTCAAAATGCAAACTATCACGGCATAGCTCTCCTTTCCACAACATACAAATTACGATCTTCCATAATATTGGAAAGAATCACGTCTCTGGTAGAGGAAATTGTAGGTGACCATCAAAGAGGATTTCATAATTGGTCAGTCACTGATCAAGTTTTTTCGCTGAAGATGATTCTTTCTAAATATTACGAGACGTTTATATAGTGTATACATCAGGTGTTCTTGGACTTCCAACAAGTATATGACTCAATCCATCGTGATAACTTACGGTTTGTTTTGCAATGTCTGGGGATACCTGGCTCTGGTGTACGGTATAATTAGTTCCGGTGTACGGCAAAAAGATGCTCTGTCTTCGATATTCTTTAATTATTCTTTGATAATCTAAATGGCAACTGGGTAAAAGAACTACTGGATCCACTTTTACGGTTCTAAGATTCCGTTTATCTCAAAAGCAAGGAGTCTGAAAAAAATATGTGATCACTTTAGAAACCAAGATGCAATAAATTTTAGTATTGGGGACCTCACATTTGAACAACTGACAAGTTTCCGATGCTTCGGGTCACTCATTATAACTGTGTATGAGGGAATATTAATGCACGTCTTGTTACTGGCAACCGTACTTTGTATGCTTTAAGTCCACTGCTACAGTCAAAATACCTTGCAAATGCCGACAAACTTAAATTGTACAAGGGGTTGACCAGACTAGTTGTCATATATGGAGTGATAGTTGGACCCAGCCAGATGAGTATGAAAATTGGATAATGACATTTAAGAGAAGAATCATGCGCTTGATTTATGGCTCCAAACGCGATGATTAAGACACTTACTGTGTTCTATTCAACCACGAGACCAGGAATTTAATGAAAACCTTTTCGCGTTGAATGTTACCGCATAGCGCGGGAACGACAAGGTCTAGCTCTCCATATTGAAGCCAACATTGATTTATGATATGACCACGCTCATTTTTGCGAAAACATTAGCCCGTAAAGCAGTGTTCTCTTTTTCACTTCGATGGGTGCAAAGTTAGATTACTTATACCGAGTTCTGGACCAAATATTTTAAAAGTTAAAAGAAATCACAGGATCCTAAGCCGCAACATGAATCCAATGTAGTATTCTATTTTGTTTCCTTATGGTAAGCCAGGTAAACAAATTGGCAAAGGGAGACCTATGAAAGGGCTCAATTAAATTGAGTTCGAAATAAAGTCAGCATGCTGCAATTTTAGGCTGCCTAACTGCTATCCGATATGTATGCAATCTGATCACCAGTGCAGGCAAAAATAATTCATCACTGGTTATTGATTCCTATCTTCAAGTTAAGACGAACAATAAGTTCAGCAAATTGATCAGTTGATGTGAACCGAAATTAAACCTTAAATCAATCCATGACTCCGTAAATTAATAATAACAAGATGCATGATGCAAAGACCATATGATGCCGAAAGTCCAAACTCTCAATCCACAGAAGATGATTCTTAAGGTAGATCAGATCCTTAACTTAATACTAAATTATTTACAATAAAGAATACTTCTTTACCAAAGATTAAAGCTCTTCTGCTAAATTTTTAGCAGCACGGATTGAATTGTGCAACGATTAAGTTGCCTATCCCTACAATAAATGTACCAGAAAAAAAGACATAAGACCAAAATGCGAAAGCACGTGAAGGCGAGAATCGTTTTGCAATTCTCAACAAAACCTAGTGGGATGCATTCAGCAAAACAATTTTGGTTGAAATCATGATTATGTAACCGCAGTCTTCATTATTACATTGACGGACCTGTCGGTTCAAAACTGCCATCGCTCCAATGTGACCATGGGAGGTCACACGGTGCATAGTGGATTTAAGATTTCAGTATGCTTTTACTTGTCACATCGGTATGTTTTATTAGATTAACCTCAAATTAACTTAAGCTAGCGTCAGTGCTCGAAAAACCCGGGTTTTGGGTAATTCACGAACTCTTTCTTGAGCTGACAGGCGACAATATACCATTTGGAGGTAAGGTTTTTATCGTAACAGATTTCAGATAGATGCTTCTAGTTATACCCATGGAAACACTCACGAACATTGTGGAATGCTGCAAAGATAATAGCCGACTTTGGAAACAATTTACACCATTATCACCAACTGCAAACTTGCAGTTAATGAAAAAGTGTCTTCGAATATGCTACTTTAAAACATGGTCTCCTCGAAAGCAGCTATTTTTCATAAAGTTGTCGCAGATTTTAATTATTTTAATCTAAACTCTTTTAAGTAGTTGAAAATGATTCAATCGGACAGTTGAAACTACATTGGTCATGGTATTCTTATTATACGCCAGTTTAAAAAATTCCCGCTAATATTAAAAACCCAAACACTAATTTCACCATATGACGCATTATCCCCTATGTTTATAAATGTTTGGGTATTAAATAAACATTGGACAATAAAACTTTAAAATAAAAAATAAATAAATTTACCTGACATTAATGTTGGTCATTTTCCATACTTACAACCAATTGAACCAACGTCTAAATACCCCCAAAAAAAAATTTCTATAAAACCAAACAAACAAATTTAAGATAACTCAACAAAGACGATGATTTAACGTCTAGAAATTCGTATAATATAATAAACGGGTATATATTTGTCTATTTCGTGTACGTCTAATAAAATATACAAAAAATTTACGTACGTTTTCGTTGCGAGAATATAAGATATGTGTGCTTTAAGGTAAACAGTATAAATGGCAAGGTGTGAGGTTAATATCCCATTATTTTTATTTTTTATTTTTTTTAAATATATATAAATGATGTGACTTCAAGAATATAATACCCGAGGAACAGCACACAATAGCAGTGCATAGAATATTCTATTCATTTTGAAGAAGAAGACAAAATTGACAAAAGACTTGATACCCCACTGTGCTGATAACTAAACGATAAGTTATATTTATTTTGATATTCAATAACAATTTAAAGAAGATGGTCCATTGTTGCAAAAAATATATATAAATATATAGAAAGACAACATAGAAGTGATTTATTATATAATCAAGTATTAGAATATATATATTTTTAATAATAAAAATAACCAAAATAAATACGAAAAGGAACTCATAAGTGAATCTACTTCCTGACTTGAAATTCCAGGTGTACACTTTCCAAAACACAAAACCAAGTAGATTACAAATTATTTTTAGGAAATCAATACTCTTCTATATTGTAAATTTTTGTTAAGGTGTGATCTAAAATGTCCAAATATGTATATATTTTAGGCAAAACAAATATTATCATTCTTGAAGATGGGACAATGAGAATATATTTACGATGTATGATATGAAGTTTAGGAAAAACCACATTAAATAAAATGTCGAATTTATTTATATGAATAAATAGTATCAGGATGAGCTAAAAGTTATGGTTAATATATCCTTTTGCTTTCGAATGACAGTGCTGGTCGAGTAATAAGACAGATTGAAACGGCTCTCTAACCCTCTTTCATGTCCGTGTGACCTTTTTCTTTATATTATTCAACTGTTTATTTTTGTTTATCATTTTCTCTTTAAAAAACCGAAGCAGCAGTAAACCTTTATTTCTAACATGTGATTAGTGCTGAAAGGTAATGGTATTAGGGAATGTCATTCATATGTTATTAATATCACCAAAACTAGAACCTTTACTTATAGAAAACTACTCTACATCATTTTCTATATTTGCACTAGATGCTACAAATACGAAAAGTATCCCATTTTCTTTTAAACGAAGTTTTTTAAATGAGGACGCAAAAATTTCGGTGAAATTAAATTGTAATATTATCGCATCTTGTCATTAATGATTAGTTTGATTTATTTTACAGTTGGAGTACTTTTTCCCAATTTCACCAAAATACATATTAGTTTCTATTCAACTTCGTCATTTGACGTGAATGTCTTTCCACCATTTTTTCATGTTTTGAAACAGGAAGTGGTCACTATAGGCCAGATTTAGTGCGAGTATGTTGAAAGCGGAAGCAATTCGTATTATAATTCATTTAATTTCTTTTGAATGTTCAAGGAGATAAAATAGTCGAGGGCCTTAAGATAGTCGAGTAGTATCACACTTTATGTAGGCCACAAACCAGTCACCATAACTTTTCCGCCCGATGCAACCATTTTTGTCTTCCTTAGTGTACAGAAAAACCAGCTTCAAACCATTGTTACGATTATTTTTTTTTTCAGCAGTGTCGAAGTGAATCCACGGTTATGAGTCAACATGCAAATTCATTTGCATTACGTTGAAACATGGCTAAATATTGCTTTGAAATGACCACACGATTTTTTTTCTGATCGATTGTTAACGAACGCGGCATTCATTTGCTGACAGTTTTATCAAATGCAAATATTCATGCAACATGTAATTCACATGGCTCGTTAAAATATTTCGCACGCTTTGATTTAATTTAAATTTTGGTGAGGATATTATTTTCATTTTTTGTTTGCCGCATGTTTATTCATTTGTTTTGTTTTTGTCATGTGTACACAGCCAAATGAGAACATTCGAAGATGATTTATTCGATGAATTGGTGTGAGGAGCGTCGCTAAACAATACCAACAATCCAACTTTCATTCCGATCGCCAAACTAACAGCGAAAAGGCGAAATTATGTAAAAAAAAGGTCGAGCATAATTAGTCTCATGACGAAATCATGCGATTGATTGTGACGGTCGAAGAGCGGTGAGTGTTGTGGAATTTCAGCCTACCAGAATATAAATTACCAAAAACAGGCGCCTAAAAGAATGTGACAGATAATATTGGTAATACCTCAGTGGATGACGCCAAAGCCGGATTAAGCTTACCCAAAGGAGCTATTTCAAACTGATGATGTTCTTGGAGGCGAATGACATCCAGCAATCAACTGAATCGACGTCATCATTTGCACTGGTAGTATTTGCACAGAAATAGTTTGATTTTTGTATTGTGATTTTGTTTGTGATTTAATTTGCAGCCAAATTGATTGGCTTCCACAGAAAACGTGCCGACATAATACCAAAGACTTTTTCGATTATGTACCGTGCACGGCTAAAGGTGGAATCATAGATGAATTAAAACCTTAATTTTCTTACGTCTTAACACTTTCATAATGGTTTACAAGTATATTATGAAATAAACATAAAGTTGACCATGTAATCATAAAATTTAACTTAAAAATTTAAAAAATTTAAGTATGCGGAAATTTTCGTCAAAACTTAAGAAAAATTAAGGTTTTAATTCATCTATAGTTCCACCTTAAAGCGGTAATTGAAGACAAGCTGTATTTTGAGACCACGGTGGCTGTACGGTGACGAGAACATACGGAACAGGTGTTTCACGATCGTGGTTACGACCGTTTGTGCAGCAATTGAACATGCTGTCATTAGAAAATGCACCGTTGCGGCTAACGTCGACGTAAAGCAATTTATAATTGGCGTCCGCAATACCCAATAGTACGATGCTATACGTTTCTTTATAATTTTAAAAGAGGCAACCTGCATTTAGAGGCGCGACCATTACGACGTGTTTCCCATCAACAGCATCGATGTAATTGGGGAATTGCCATAACTTATTGAATTGCTACGATATGACTTCGCAACTGGCCGCTGTTGTAGGCATCTTTTGACAAAAAATAATAAGTTAAATAATGTCATGAATATGAAGTGAAAGCTGATGTAAACACTCGCCTTCAGGTAGCACAATAACTTTGTGATGGAGATAATATTGTGCGGAATACGGAAAAATTACTGAAGTGAGCGGAAATTGTCGCCAGCGACCAGGAAGTGCAGCGTCAAGACCAGACGCACCAGAGCTGGGGCGCATAATTTTATCGGCTTTCTGAATATAAGGCGTTACCAAAGCAAGCAAATAATCAAACTGTAAGACCGACATTTTGATGAAATTGCGATACAATGTGGCACGCACATTCAATGTGCAAAACAAGTGCGGCGCTTGCGTGGCAATTCAACTACGTTTTGTTGACTTTTGTTTTATCATCAATATCAAGTAAATACGCGGCCTAAATGATCGCTATACATTTTTTCTTCAACAATTTCTTTATATTTTCACAGTAAAACGAGGGGAAGGAATGGGGATAGTGTGTTTTTATTTAGTTTCGTTGAATATTGAACATACGTGAACCCGCGATTAAATAAAAACAAATTTGACATAACACACATATAGGTATGCACACAAATTTAATTTGTGTTGATATACACAAATCATCTGAACCACAAATCTGCATACACAAATTGAATTGTGTATGCCATATTTGTGTATCGGCCTACACAAATGAAATTTGTGTATATGTGACCAAACCGACAGAACCACCACTATTGGTGGCATGTACAAATGACACAGCTGTCTTAAACACTTTCACTCGGTGATCTTTCAAAACAGTATCATGGATTTGTTCGGTCATTTCTGGGGTTGATGCTACTTTTGATCGACCTAAAAGATGTTAATTAATTGTGGTTGTCCGAGCAGGTTTGAATTTTACAAACAAACAAACCCCAGTTACTTTCGGAGGAGCAGATGTAGTTTGGTAAATATTAATCATGCTTTTCCTTGCGGGTTTTCTACGCAAAAATGTCTAATCATTGCACGAAATTCGGTTTTATCCATTATTTTAAAAACATCAGAAGTTATTTGCTTTTTGCGGCTGTCAAACATAAACTAATGACATATCGCCCCAAACATTTAAAAATAGACCATTTAGAGATTACAAATAAAAATTATTTACATTCGATGATCCGTGGAGCATCTCGACAAAATGAGAAGTTTGGTTAAAATGGTTGTATATAACCGAAGAAACAAACCAAACGTTTGAGTAAATCGCAAAATTTTTTGTTTTCTACCAAAAAGATGAGCACTTACGTCTTTTTGTTATAAAGGTATAGTTAACACATGAATCAAACCTGAGATTTGTTGCTCGGTAATTTATAACTTTAAAAGTTGTTTAAAGTGTGATGTTCTTATGCGTACTTACTTTGTAAATAGAATTCTTTCAACAATTAAACCACTTTATAGCGAGGACACAAACCCAAATCTCTGCTTTATAAATTTTTTACAGTAACTATTTCATGTTATTCGGCATACATCGAAGACCATGCAATGTAAATAGGCCATTACGTTTTATGACTAAAACTAGGCTTTTCCTTAAGAGAACATTTGAAAAAGGGATAGTTTCAACAAAATGTAAATTCCGTAGTTTTACTTAAATAACGTAGGGATGATCATTAAACTGGTTGCTGAATCAAACAAGGTTTACCTTAAGTCACAAAAAAATGTAAGTCATAATACAGTCATAAAAAATCAAAATACGATTTGTCTAAGAGTGTAAATTAACTGTTAAAATATTTTTGTCAAAAAAATTCGAAGATGAGAAATATCATGTAGCAAATTTTTACTGATCTTTTCGAAGTTCAATTACGGTTTAATTGGCCACTCCGGTTAGATTTTGATGTGTCCACTACATAGGAGGTTTTCAGAATATAAAAAAAATTTACATCAAAATAGATAGCTAGTAAACATTCTAAGACTAAGGCATTTAGCTCAATGTTCGGAAAAAGTAACATCAAACATACCAGAATAAGGTAAGTTTGTGGTTTCACTTCAATGTTATGTTCGAAACTTCTGATTGCCAAATTGATGTATCATATATGATAGACTCGTTAAAGCTTTTATGAAAATGAAAGTGGTTGTCACTTTAAAAATCAACTGTGGAAAACTAAGATGTAGCTTGAAATATTCTAGTAAATTGGCAAAATAAAAAGAAATAACTTATTTACGACACAATGACGAAATATCTATACGCAATTGTGGATACATGTATTAAGAGTTGCACGAAGAGGTACATAATCTTAATGAGTCACGATGCTTCTATGAAAAATTGTTACAAAATCTAAATTAATTTTAAACCATAACTTTATTTTTGAAGTTGTATACAGAGACGATTTCACTAAACCATGGCCAATCATTAAACCAACGTTTATATAATTGGTCAAAATAACCAGTCTTAAAATGTAAGCGTTTTAAGGAAGAGAATACTGATGATTTAAAATGTAAGCGTTTTAAGGAAGAGAATACTGATGATTTAAACCTTAAGACGATTCTGCATTTTGTTCTGTCAAAATCAGTAATTATTATACTTATGTTACATAAAAGAATCTTAAAATGTAAGCGTTTTAAGGAAGAGAATACTGATGATTTAAAATGTAAGCGTTTTAAGGAAGAGAATACTGATGATTTAAACCTTAAGACGATTCTGCATTTTGTTCTGTCAAAATCAGTAATTATTATACTTATGTTACATAAAAGAATCTTAAAATGTAAGCGTTTTAAGGAAGAGAATACTGATGACTTAAAATGTAAGCGTTTTAAGGAAGAGAATACTGATGATTTAAACCTTAAGACGATTCTGCATTTTGTTCTGTCAAAATCAGTAATTATTATACTTATGTTACATAAAAGAATCTAAAACCCGCTCCAAGTAACCACCTATATACGAAACTCAATTTTCAACATTCGAAAAGATTTTTGACCCAGTGCTAGAAGCAAAAGCACTAATATCTGTAGGTACAACAAATATTAAATGCAGATTAAACATTCTTTGAGCTCTCATCGGTTCGATTTTGTAATTCTTTCATCTGTTGTTTGATATTATTTGGAGTATCAGCCACCACACAAAACACTGAGGTAGTTCTGAGAAAAAGTATGTAACCGCTTTCAGACCATAGCATGTTAGTACTAAAAATAGAAAATCTAACTTTGACCGCTCCCAGTCCTATTGATTTGAAAAAATTTAACATATTTGGAGAAACAAAAAATGATCGATAAATAAAATAAGCTATAATACATAGCGTTGGACTAACCTGACCTCTTTAAAAGCTACATATCGATTACTCGACTAAGCTCGACTCACCAGTATAAAATAATTTGGAAAACACAAGTACCGCACGCAAAACGGGATCTAATCTTAATGTCAGTGATAGAATGCGATGAACACTTCGCACAAGCACACACAACTATAGACTAAAATATGGAAGATAAGAGGCTCCGATTGGCAGAAATTGGCCAGTCTTAATAAAGACGAGCAGTTAGAATAATCCAGATGGAAAAAAAAATTACGAACAATTAAAAAGCGAATATCAAAATTTAAGCTCAAAATTTCACCAATATTACGATTGTTAAAGAAATTCCACTTCAAAAGGAATATTTATGATATCTTTTGTATCCAACTCTGTCGATTACCTAAAATTCTGTAAAAAAATACACTTTAGTAGAATTAAATTTACCCACTACTCATATATATAAAATTCTATTCTATTCGAACAAAACGGTACAGCTTACAGAATAGCAAGATTTTCATAACACTAAACTCTTATCACATACATGTTCAAACCGCGTGCCTTTGCATATATGTCTGCAAAACAAATTTAATTTCTTATTTCTTTGCACAACATCAAACATTATGACAAACAGCATTACATACGAGTATATTATTTACGTTTCTATATACACAAAACTAATAATTTTTGCATTTGCACGTGACTTTTTTCTAAAAATCTAATCTTAAAATACAAAACACAACAAAATAGAAAAAACTCAAGTCTTTAGTGTATCGTATATACGTACGAGTAGTATAAGAAACATGAGAGTATAGTATGTCTAGCAAAATAGAAAATAGTTCAATAAAAATATTATACTATGATAGTGGTGGCAGCACTAGACGGTGGACATATCGGATAATAGTTTAATATAGTGTAAATTGTATATAGATATTCGAAAGTCAAAAAACTGTTTAAATAACTATAATTTATTAAAATTCCAACCTATAACTACACTCATCATACCGCCAATAAAAATTTAACACCATCTGCTTCCTATTTAATTCATTATTCAAATTACTTTACTATATACGACCGACAAAAATCAATAATAACAACCTAAATTTAAACGTTTAATTGAAGAAATGAAAAATAGTTTGCTGCCCACAGATCCAGTGTACATTATGGTGGCAAAAAATAAACCAACAACACCGAATTTACTTTAATTACGGTAGTACCATATATCTCTCCATACGTATATATACATATACGTTCATATATAATGAGCATAAAAAATATGCTGACTTGCATATATCGTCTTTAAAAATTTTACAACATTTCTGTTTTTTTTTGTTTTGTTCTACGAACACATTTAATGTTCAACCAGAACTATATCGATTTCTACATTGTAAGATACCAAAAAATTTTTACCAGAAAATTAAATTTCTCCTTAACAAAAAAAAAAGCATTAAAAATTCGGTAACCTAACCAGGAAAAGACAAAAACAAATTGTATAAAATCATTACATGATATTTGTGAAGAAAGATGCCTCAGGTAGACGAAAACAAAATTCGGTACTACTAAGTATCATGCAGAATTCGTAAATAGGTGGCAGCACATGACGGTGAGCTAAATATTTTAACAACAACAATAAAATTAAAACAAATCCTTTTAAATATATCCTCAGGAACTAAACCGTTTTTTTTCGAACATGATATGCATTTCTTGAGTAGAAAAAAAAAGTTTATTGCCGCAATAAAAATTTAAAGACGGAAACAAAACAAAACAAAATCCTTCTAAGTAATTTTAAACAATAGCATTATCCTTAAATAATTATCAATAATCGATCGAGTAGTTGTACCCATAAATTATATAGTGTTTCGTCCAGGCAAGCACAAATCAATTAGAAATCGTCATAGAACTCAATTTTTTATGGTAAATTTTAAAGTTTCTATTCCTTTTTCGATTTTTGATTTTTGCAGTAATTATAGATCTGTGACCACTTTAGACAACAAAAATTCCAGAATCCCTACAATTAAATATCCTTTGCATTGTTCTCGTTCACAGCAGGTATTAAAAAATTTCAACGAGAAAAAGTCAGTAGTAAATATCACTTGGAAAAATTTCGTTGAATAACATAACAAAAATTTCACTCAAAAATCATCAATCATTTACACTGAGTACAACAAAAAAAAAACACACACACATACACACATACATAACAAATAAAAATAGAAATCTTTAATTTTTTATGTAATTTTTCTCCGGGAAAGTAATTTTCATGAAGCGATGAAAAAATTGAAATTCAACAATCGACTGTTGCTTCAACAATTGACAACAAATTCTGTAATGAAGAGTAAAGAGATGATGCGATTTGAACAACACAAAATCAGTGAGCAAACATAAATCAATGCTCAATTGACTGAGAATTTATGTTTACCCCTCAAACAAGGGGAAATGAGGGGAATTCAACATATTTTATGTTTTATGTTACTCTCTCTCACTACCGATTCACTGCGTGCACAATTCGTTTTCAATGTTGATCGTTTGTAACATATACAAATACAACATTTTTCCAAATTGTATTGTTTTTAATGTATGTGTGTTACACAATCTTAGTTTTCTGAATAAGAAATATGCAAATTAATTTTTATTTTGTTTTTATTTCATAAGTTGCTATTTTTATTTTATTACCGGATAGCCGGCTTTTTTTTGATTGTTTTTATAAAGTATATGCGTTACGATAAGAATCAGATGATTTTATTTTTTGCTTCATATTGTAGCGTTTATTGTACATACACAAACATACAAATAGACACTAAATTTTATAAACAAAGTACATCAAAATTCATTTAGACGTTAAATACTTGGTTTTGAGTGAGAGTAAAATGGAAAATTGTATATCGGGAAAATATTATCGCTCAAATGTGTTGATTGCAATGACTCAATGGATGGAGTGTGAATGAATTTTGTTTTAGTGTCATGACATCGAAAAATATTTCGAAACTAAAGCTGATTGAAGATCAAGCAGGTGGCGCCGCCACATAAAATTTTGTTTAATTTATGAACTAAATTTTTTTAATTACAACTGTCGATCTCTGAGTAAGATTTGGTAGTTTTCTGTTTGGTACAATTCTGTTTTTTAAAAAGCACTCAAAAAATATCGAGTGTTAATACTACGTGTACAACCGTTAATGTGATTTATAAAACATGCTCGTTTTACGTTATGTTGGCCACTTCGTTCTTTAACCAAATAGTCTTATGCTTATTGATACCAAATACATTTATCTTTTCTTTGAGGTATAGCTCATAATCTAAAATTTGACCTAATCACAAAGCGTTTAATTTTAAAAAATTTTCGTTTCATTACTATCAAAAACTTTAATATCAGCATTCAGATAACCAAATTTTCTGAAGTGACATGTGAAAGATAGCGTTGTAACGGCTTTGAGTGAATAATATAATATAGTTCCGGAGAAAAATTCGACTGTATATTTTAAAAATAATCCTGAAAGAAGATCAAGTATGTGGCGCCGCCACATAACTTGTTTAATTTATGGACTATTTATTTTATTTTTTTTATTTTATTTATGAGATATGTTTATAAAAAAGCACTCAAAAAAGAAAATAAAATTTTGATTGCAAAATTTAGTTGAACAGAAACTGTATGTTGTAATAAGTGTTTAGTGTATAAAATCTATTTTGATCCATCATATTGGTTGGATAATTCTACCGAATTTTTGTTTGATTTTTATTTTAAACACTTGCTTTGCTATCCTCAACCGTGATCAGTACAGAAATCTACTAATTTTTAGATTATTATTAAATTACAGATCAACCGCACTTAATGTAGATCAACCGCACTTAATGTGACTTATTCTCATTTTATGTAATGCCGCAGATCAAATAATTTCACTTTTTAACCAATGCCAGCTAATTTGTTGTACTTTTAATTAAAAACAATACCATGGCAATGGTTTATGTTGGGTTTTGGGGCCAATAGTTAGTAAACGTACTGGGTTCAATTTAATGAGCCATGCACGTACACTTAAGTGCTTTTCTAATCAAAGTATCTGATGATTCGTATAAAAGTGAATGCTTGAAATGAATATAATGTTTCGAGAAAAGTTGTTTCTTTAGTTCAAATTGTCTAACCAATCCAACGTCTTACTATGGCTAATGGTAGATTTAGAAGAATATTTGTTCACTGATCAGAAGACTGTGCACGAAAACGAGAGAAATCATCTTTAAATAGTATCATTTTTCTGCATCATGTTTGTTACGTAAATCCACCTATATGTCCAAACCGTCCGAGATATGGGCAAATAATAATAAGACCTCTTGTGTTATATTAAAACCATCACAGAAACGAAGAGCCTTCGATCGTTCGGCGATAAATCACATACAATCGACAAATGCAGCTTTAAGTCGTCTTGTATACTCATACTCTGTCAGAAAGTAGGATATATTTGTCTGTAGAACGCTTTCAGGTGTAATCTTTCCATATCCAATTAAATTTTTAGGCAAAGAAATGAGACAGGAATAGTTCAAATTTGATGATCCCAGAATGAATTGCCTCATTACGTGGAATGCTCTTTTATGTGTAACAATCGTTTGAAGAAGAGGATTTATTTTCTCACAGACAAATTTTGGTAATCCTGAGCCAAATCAAGTTTGGCAAAGACTTTGCCTCCAGTAAATGCCAAAAGTAGCGTGCTGGTGGCATGCTGGTGGTACGGTAAAATAATGAGGATTCAAAATTTTGTGCCGAGTTAACATTTAGACACTGAGATCTTAATTGGTCTAGCTCGCTTACGATTAGTCTTAGATCTATGGGAACAACTCAGTTTGAGTACTCTACTAACACATAAACCATCTATCGTGTTTGTCAATTGAGCCCTGTTTCCATCAATTCTTTCATTATTAGAGGGGCGTGGCACGGCAATAATCAAATCGGACCAATGTATATAATATTATTTGAACTCAACTTCAAGAAAAATAAGTGGTCATACTTGTTGATGAGGTTGATCTTATGGTTCTGTGTGATTTCCATTTTGAAGACTGATTTCCAGTGGTAGTTACTGTTTAAACTACGGCCATATACATATTCACAATGACCATTCAATAAAATAAATTACCAATTTTCAATTTTTTTGCCGTTTAATTGCTTGATTAGACACGTATTGTGTTGGAAACTGACGAATTTCTAACCACAAATATGAACTGCTGCGGTAATGGAGTTTTTTGAATATTTAAGATGACATCATCCTGTAAATATATTCAGAATTTAGTTCGACCTTACACCGGTTTCAGTAAACCTGAGTTTATGCCTCCTTCTTTAGATTTTCTAGAGGATGAATGAGGTATTTTTCCGATGTCGGATGATGCGAGCCTTACTGTATTGATAAAGAGTGTTTAAGTGCAACTAATCAGTCATGACGTTTCATTGTAATTGCACCATTAAAACAGAACTAGAACACACAGTATCAGCATATGGACAGTACCTCCTTATGTGGAGCCCCCATGTTAATTGCGCTACTGGCTTTGTTGATTAACATTACGATGGGGTTTGGCTGACAGTTTACTTTTGCTGATAGATACTTATTAATCAACTGACATTACTCCAAATGGAAAAAATCCAGAATTCGTTGAAACGAAAAAAGGTGGATTAATAATTATTTAATATATACAATTTCAAACCTTTTACCTGTTCGCAGAAGGTTAGAAACACCGCACATTGACGTAAATCTTGGAATACTCCTTTATGTGTGACATTCGTTTGAAGAAATAAGGATTCCACATTGACAGATAATTGTAGGTAATCCTGAGTAACAGAGTCTGTCTAGTAGCACTATTCTCTACTGACATGTTAACTGACACGTTAACTGACACGTTAACTGTTCAGCGTGTCGATCGAACTCAGTTTCCACCATTATCTTTATTGCTAGAGGGACTCACCATGGTGATAAAAAAATCAGACCAACGGATTCGACGATTTCAAGTGATACTGCGATATACCTTTATATGATCCAAACATCATGGAAAATAGGTGGTCGTACTTGTTGATCTTGTTACTGTGAAATTTGCATCTTAAAGTCCGATTTCCAGCGGTAAAAGCTATTTACAGCACGTACAATTTCACTATTACATAAGGAACTATTACCTTGCCATTTAAGATTACATTGAATTTAAGTGATTTTCTTGATTGGAATGTTGTTGAATTGGAAATCGACTAATTGTAAGTCACCAATTTATATCGGCTGCAGTTAAAGTCATTTTCTGAAAATGAGATGTGCTTTTGCTTCAAAAAGAGAATATCCTGAACTAGTTTAACAAATTTGTAAAATGCAGTGAATTTGAAAGGACGAGGCAGAAAATGGTGACCAAGAGATCAAACAAAACAGATCCGTATACTGTCGGAGATACCGCACATTGACAGCAACCTCTTTGTATCTCCGATTTTCAAGTAACATCCGATTTTTCCGAGTAACATAATTGTACAGATGGCCTGAAGAAGAACTAAAAAAATATATAGTAAAATAATAAAACTCTTTTACTTTTTAATTTTTATTTTAGCAATCGACTTACTATATAGCACCCGATGTTACGATACTATTTCTGGTGTGAAGTATATGCCATAAACTTCTGTATTCATTGGAAAATTCATTAAACAATTTTATCTATAGAGTATTATTCTAAACCTCACCAATCTAATAGCAACCATATCGATGAATAACATTTTTTTAGAAAATTAAACGTACCTAATCTATATCAGAACCTAATCATAGTCAGATTATAGAGAATTATATAACCAAATACCACACACCAATGTAGGTTTTAGAATTTTTAAGTTCATTTATCTATTTCTAGATTGTGTTTGTAAAATGAAAATTTACTACCAATTTCTGAGAACTAATTTTCATTCGAAAATAAATTAGTTTTCTAAAAATTTTAAGATTTTGAAACGCTGGATGACAATCAAATGTCCAACGATATTATGTAGGCCTCATCGACCGAAACGTTTATTTGCTAAAATTATATAAATATGTAATACTAAACGGCCACAATAATACCAATATAAGCAAAATCGAATAAAATGAACCGCACAACTTTATGACACACAATATAATAAAAATTACCCACATGACAAAACATAATATAATTTATCATATATCGATTTGTAGTCTGATAAATTAATTCCTTTGATTTGTATCACCCACAACAATCGACCGTAAAAAAAAAAAAAAAAAACGTTAACATAATACACACTATATATACACAGTCAACGAACTCACTCACTCAAAATTCACGCATTAATAATTTTTATAACTATTGACCATTTCTCACATATGGAAAATCAAAAAAGTTTTGTTTTGTGTTTGAGGTTTTTCGATTCAAAAATCGAAGCAAAACTAAAATGTTTTCCACTTTGTTTTGATTCAACACCACACATACACACACACACACACAGTCATTCGTGTATCTCATCAATAATTCATCAGAACCATATGTTCGTTATTGAATGCCATTAAAAGTTTTACTAACCGAATTTAGAAAATTATTACTGTTTCATAAGTTTTATTATGGTTATACGAATTAATATCCAATGGCTATATAGGCTTTAAGAAAGAATCGTAGTTAAAATCAATTTTTCGATTCAATTAATCTTTCACCTTTCAAATAATTAATAAAACATAAAGTAGTCGCACGAATGGGTAAGGGGAGGTAAAAAGTTGTTGAAATATATTTAAATAATTGATATGGCTCAGACAAAGTAAGCACTTTCACCAGCACAGTTTGTCATTAACAGCGAGACCCCAAGTTAAGGAATATAATTATTGCTGTTTATATTCCTTATGCCTCTAGTTCTATACTCTATGCTCTTTTATTTTTATAAAAGCATAACCTTCACCAACTTTTTATGGTTAGAGTTCCTTTTGAAACTTATTAAGAACTATAATTTTATAAAAAAAAAAAAATCTTTTCGGAGTTCGCCGGCCGCCTCAAGTGCGTAAATAACCTCATCTTTATCTTCAAAATTTCTTTTTCAAAATGATTAAGGAATTCCTTCATTATCTCAAAGGTTTATTGTTTAATTTGTGCATCTTTTGATACAAAGTAGATAATAAAAATAGTTAATGTTTCATCTTCAACCAACATGAACGTCATCGCGCTGATTCTGGGAGACTTTAGTTCTGGTTTTTGGCAATCGATATCTCTGGTATTTTGATTTATTCGAAGCATCAAAATTCTCCCCTCACTTTCTTGTATTTGTTTTCTTATTGTTCAGGTAGTAAGTCATCCCAGTATAGTTTCAATGAACATAGTTTTAGAGAATGGATTATTATAAAACCATGGTGGGCAATATGAAACCCAAATGGCCGAAGACTCTAGACGCTTCTGAAATTAAATTATTTTTGGTAACTTGACCCTTAATTCCTGTGTAAACTTTGAAGGTTATTATTTCCAGAATCGAATG
Organism: Tipula confusa; assembly: GCA_963556175.1. NCBI lineage: Eukaryota > Metazoa > Arthropoda > Insecta > Diptera > Tipulidae > Tipula > Tipula confusa. The sequence continues at coordinate 64,942,993 of OY744476.1, forward strand.
CCAGTAAGGCACTAAAACCGTCACAATCCTTAACATAAACCTTCATTGTAGTAATTAGGCAGATATTTTCTTTCAAATGTATTTCCTCTTCCCCATTTGGAGCCTCAGCCAAACAATTGAAATAAAACTCTTTTTGTACGTCAAACTACTTCTTCATCTCCATTGTCACGAATCTATTGTTGGAGAGTCCTGATGGGTAGATAGTAAGTTTCTTTCACTTTGCGATAAGTTTTTTCCATATTGATGGTGAAAACTATCCAATGACATTTAAATCTCATTAGCTTATTCCAAAGTAATAAGTGAATGGTTGGTCCAAATTATAGGGTGTCAATTAAAGAGACACCATTTGTGCTTTTTCTGAACCCACCAAAACCTACTCGGAATCTTTGTTGTCACTCGATTTCTTAACTACGGTATGGTGGGGCAAATAAAAGGATTTGGCCTTGTTCAAAATGGTTTGGTTTATTGGTAGTTATGTTAGAAGTTCTATTTAAAGATATCGTCTTATTTCTAAAAATCGTTTTGTTGCCATGATTCGGTAGTGTCGTATTCTAGACTCAGTCTCACAAAATTGAAGTAAATCTAAATATCTTACACCTGGTGTACGTTCTATGTTATGGATGTAGAATTGTTTTTATTTGGCTTCTTTGTGGAGATTTTTATTCGCCGTGGTTCTTCTTATAACTCCCAAAATTGCTGCAAAGTTTTTTCGATATTATCATGTAACTGAGCATTTACTGTCTTGAACGATAAATGTTAGATCATACCAATTACTCCGGGGGCAAAAAAGTATTGTAATATTTAGGTATTCTTTCTGAACCTAGGTTGGCTGGGCGCGACCTAACCAAACACTGTCTATTGTAAAAATGTGGTCCGAATTTGTCGTGGGTTACTTTTGAAAATTGCAAAAAAATGGTCCCCACAAATCAACAAATCTGTAGGTGTTGATTTGGGGACCTCTAAATTTGCCAGTATGCCTTCCATTAAAGGATCTCCTCCTGTAAATTATAACCCAGTTTCTTAGATGCAAGTTTTTTACGGATAAGGGTATCGGTATTTATCGGTAGACCCGAATTGTATACTGATCCTAATGTTCCTAATACTCGTACAGCTAGATTGGCTACTCTTCTTTGTAGACGTAGCCGTTGAACGCCATCTTCCAAAAGAAATGAATACTGCGAACCAGAGTCATGCAAAATTCGACATCGATAGTTCACGAATTGATCACGTATGGTCACAATGGCAATTGATTTTAATCTCCTTTTGCGATTTGCCGTGGGTTGCGTCATTATACACGGTAAAACATAATGGACATATTGCAGGTCTTTATAAAATCAATGATACAATTCTTTTCGGTGGATTTACTTGGAATCTTGACTTTCCAAGGCGCTTCTTCTATATAAGAATTGGATAAATCCCTACAGTTTGTGTATGTACAATTTGCTTTGGATTATTGTACGTGTACCTCGTTTTGATCCAATAACATGCCTCATATAGTTTGCTTCGGTCACAATACTCATATGATTTATCAAAGAAAATGATTTTTCTTTGAAAAGTATTAAATCTTTTAAAAAACTGCAATTTGAAATAATAAATGAGTAGAGTTGGAACAGATTCCTGACTGTTGAGAAATCCGAATATATCCGCAGAATGCCGGTATAGTCACCATAGGCAAAAGCTACTCATTCTTACGTTTTCAAGACGTGAAAACAACGTTTAATCAAACAAAGTAGAGTAATGCACTAGAGTTAGAATTAAAGTGTATAATTAATTTTAACAACTTTATTTTGAAACTGTACAGTATCATTAATTTGTAATGATCTTAAAAGTTTTGGTACAAAAAAGCTTTACTACCATCATGATATTTAGTTTTTCCATCAGTTTCCAATCTTTTCTGACGATTTTACATTTCTTTTAATTAACATAAGGCACTAACTCCATTACAGTTTTAAAACATTACAAAATGGTTCGGTACTCGTTTTAACATTTACAAAAACGTCTATATAGAAAGACCAACTAATTTTTGTTTACACTAATACTACTACATATCCACCTCAATAAAGTAGTATTGGCACCAAACCAAATAACAAAGCAAAAATAACATAAAAAAACGAACTATATTAGTGTTAGTAAATATCTTTTTTTGTTTTTGTTTTACACTATATCCGTACACACCCAATACTACATCAAAGAGGCGCTTTGTCCCTTTAAATTTTTGAATAATTGGTCTTTCTAAAGAGACGTTTTTGACAAATACAATTATTTCATTTTGTGCTACTAGCTGTTGACACCTTCCTTAAATCCAACTTATAAAACCTGTTAACTGATTAATTTTAGTTTAATCATACGGTCAGGATGCTATTACCTTACTCCCGATGAAATGAGTGGAGAAAACTCAGTAAATGCTCTTATTATTGCGTATATGGAACTATTTAACCTGAAACGCCGTTCTGACGATTTATTTGGTCATGTCTAAATCGTCATGACGCAATCGGCCAAATATCACAATATATTTTGATTTGTATAATTATTTGCAGATCTTTACTTTTTAGTTGAAATCTTGTAACAAAGTGGTTGATAAACTAAAGGTCATAGTATTTTTAATGAAGATTTATCGTCTTGATACAAAATTATTTCATACGAGATGATGAAATGAGAGTTACCGAATTTTGATGGAGCGAATGTTGGAAGTTTAAGTTTTAATTCAAAACAGTGGCCCAATCAATTTGATTTTACAGACAATTTCAGAACAAGCAAACCGTTAAAAAGTCAAAACAATATTTATCACCAATGAAAGATTAAGCGCGTCACTTATCGAAGAGATGAGGACTGCGTTTGTAAAATGTATATACCATTAAACAATCAGTGCACTTTGGGGGTTCTAAAAATGGTTTTAAAAACAAATGTAAACCAATCACTAGACCACGAGTAAAGAATGATAAAATGTTAGGATGAACACTATAAAGCTTACACAACAGCAGAAAAAATTGAGAATGTGAATTGAATGTGGAATGCCACTATCTCATAAAAGTGACCATATCTAGCAATTTTTGACCATTGTTTGAATTTTTAAATGATTTGCTAAAGGTTCGGCTTTGGAGTAAAAGATACCCACAGCAAATATGTGATCATATGATAACCATTTTAAAAACTATTTTGGTTTTGAATGCTAAAATCCTAAAAATATAAAGAAGACCCAGTGATCGCCACTTTGGAGTAAACAAGGTATTATAATTAAATATGACCGATTTATTCGTAAGGATGTAAAGACATATTGATTACCACACTCTGTGGTATTAGTGTGTTTAATATGGTATGAGCCAAATACTCTTATAAAAAAAATTTGCTCCAAGGTAATGTTAAGAGATTAGCAATAACTGCGACAAGGTTATTAAAAGCCACTTTCATGGACTTTTTAAAAAAACTGTAACAATGGACTCCTAGATATGTATAGATTCAAAAATTATAAATTTTTTAAATCGACTTCTAAGAATTAGGTGTCCAATTAGAATGTTAGATAGACCGTTGATCTATAATCCATCAAATATAATGAAATGTACCCATTCCAGTTGCGTTTAATCTTTTCTTTGACTTGTGTTACATAAGTCGTGAATGAGACTACCGCAACTGGAATAGGCACAATCCATTAAATTTGATGATCTATCGATCGGTTATATAAAGTATTGAACGTCACAAGCTTATGCACTTTTGAACAGTATTTGTGGGTTACTGGGGATTAAAGCATAGAGCTATTCTTTCACCAGGTTCATGTGGGGAAAGAACTATCAGCAAAGAAAGAGCTTTATATTGCAATCACTATAGGATAAACCATGCAAATTATCATAAAAACGTGGTTGTCCTAATGTTGATAAAACTGTATGTCCTCGATTCAAATTCTAATTAGAAAACTTGTAGAATGTAGATCCGGTTGTTGGAAGGGAAAATTCATTGAAACCATTATCTCTCCCAAATCTATGTATATACAGAAATAAACTTCAGCCGTGAACACTAGGAATGATCAAACCATGAAAGCGTTGTTTCAAAAAAAGTATACTGTTTATGAAATCTCTATAGAAGACTCCCACCTTTTAAATCGCAAATCGATTTATCGATCTTACATCAGTGTGATTGGTAAAGATTGTAAAGAGTTTATTATTAAAACTAGAATTTCAGTTTGCAAAAAACTGCCATTTTACAATCTTCTAGAGGACAAAGAAAGCTTGTCCTTTTTTTGCGACTTTAGCTTTACCAAGTTTCATGGTAAAACTGAACAATTATCATTTACTATCTTGGCAAAAGATAATGCGATATTGGTCAAACTAAAGTTTTATCTAGTTCAAGAGTCTCATGAAAGTGAATGGAATTCACCAGTTACTTTGGTCCGTAAGGCATGAATGACGATTGTCCTTGAATGTCCCAAAGTAAACGAGGCTGTTCAAAAGGATTCGCCTCAACGGGGGAGGGTTGCAAAAGGGATTTTTCATCACCTGATTTCGATCGGTGATGACGATGAACACAGCTATGACCCTCTGTTGGAGTGCAGAATCCATGGGCCGAAACATCGTCCATGTCAGTGCAGGCTGGCTGGAGCAATGCAATGTGCAGATGGATTTAAAATCGAATCTGTATTCGTGCGTCCTTAATTTGACTGGTGACGGCATAAGGTAGGACGTTAAAAATTAACTGCGAAAGAGTTGGGAGAGCTTCGGCCCTAGAACAGATTGCAAAGTTCAGAAACAAAAAAAAAAAAAAAAAAAAAAAGGATTCGTATATTTTACCTAATATTGTGGATCTGTTAACCCACCTGGATTATACTGGATGCATTTTTAGTTTAATGATCAAAAGGTACATTTTGCAAGATTTTTCTCGATATAGGTTCTAGGAAAAAGGCCGCTTTATTCTCGAATCTTTGGTTACCTCGTGAACGTGGTCATAACCATAGTTCCGGTTCTATACTACACGCATATTTTACAAAGTAATTTTCTTTACAACGCGATGCTAGCAATACAGGGATAAAAATCATTTAAATACAGCGTGAAAATGGAAAAGAACACCTGATTGCATTTGCATCGAAAAAAATAAATACACCACAGCAAAAATACAGCATTATAGAGGTCGAATGCCACGCTGTATTGCAAACGATTAAGTCGTTTCGTGCATATATTGAAGGTTTACATTTTTATTAATTACCGACCATGCGGTATGAAATAGTTTATGTCACAGCGATACCAAGCTTACTGTTTAGCTCGATGGGCACTAAAACTTCAATCATTCTATTTTAAAATTGTTAATCGTAGTGGTGTTTATAATAGTGTCGTAGATGCACTCTCAAGAATTAATACTGATGCCCTTATTATGCAAGGTATCTGAGTTAAAAACTGGAACTTATAATTTTACATCCTCACTTCATATCGATTTATAATGTGATAATTTTAATGACCCTGATTAAACCAATATTATAGCTCAATTTTTTAGAAATGATTCAAACTCAAGCAATCTAAAATACGACGAAGGTAAATTATTTCGTAAACTCTGGTTACAATTACGATAAAACAATACCAAGAGCATGGGGACTGATTGTTTCTTTGGCAGTGTGCAATAACCTAATAAAATGAGTCATGCCCTCGTAAGATCCAATCTCAGCACATCTTGAAAGTACTAAAATAATCGAGCATTTACAGCATCAATTTTAGTAGACAGGGATGACCAAAGACGTTAAAACCTATACATATAATTGCCTAATTTGTAAACAGGGTCATTTAATGACTCATTCAGACCATTCCAGTTTCTAAATTTGAATTTTTTACGATCATACACTTAAGATCTTAATCAAGAAACGTCATTGTTTCATTTGGATTGCTCTCGATAATTTTTTTTTTGTGTTTGAACCCTGCAATATTTTCTGGAATTGAAGCGCTCCCAACTCTTTCATGATTAATTTTTACCGTCTTACCTTACGCCGTCACCAGCCCAATCAAGGACGTATGACTCCTGGTTCAATTTTTAAATCTAAATGTACATTGCATTGCATTTTTGCAACCCTCCTTCGTTAGGATTTGAACCCAGTACCTCCCGTCCCAAACACCGGAGCTTTAACCGCTGTGCCAATTGTTTGGTTCTCTCTATAAACTATCTCGATCTATTTATTTCCAATCATTAAAACAGGCTACTGCGCCAAAGAAATTGAAAACAGTTTTTTTCACTCGTTAAGCATTAGTTAAGGTTTAGTTAAGATTTAGTTAAGGTACAATTGAATCAATTTTTTATTTCTATTAGTTTTTTCTAATTAAAATTATAATTATGTTATCGTGAACTTTGGTGTTTTTTCTATAATGTAGCTGTGTTTAATGCAGCTGTGTTAAAGTCGCTAGCTTGCCAAAACCCCACCCACACTGCCTTCAGCTAATGTGGGGTTCCTATATGTTATACCTGTAAGCTATCATTGTTATTTAACTATTAGTTAAATTAGAAAGAAATCCCAAACTTTTGGACATATTTCAAGTGAACCACGTATCATGACGATATATGGAGTAGTTTACCAAAGTATTATATAAAAAAGGTGAATTAGATAATGTGGTAAGTAATATTTAAATTGCGATAGAATAAGGAAAATTACAAAAAACTCTAGAACCACCATCGTAGGTATATTGGTACTCCGACGTTAAGGAGTCAAACCATTAAAAGTTATATGATCATAAAGTCCCAAATTGGATTCTCGGGAACCGAGTAAATATTTTAAAATCAAAGAAATATCCACTTTGAACTGTACCATCCTTAAATCAAATCTTAAATTACAACGCAAACATAACATTCATGTTGTATTTACTCGTAACAACAAATATTGTCAAACAAATTCATAAGATTTTATCTAAACAACACAATTCCTTCGAACATTCATTTCTTTGTTCGCCCAAAACCATTGAGATATATATGTATGTTCAAAAAATGCACTTAAGTAGATCCTAAGTAAATAAAATATTTTGTTCACAACGTACCATCATCTCCTTATTTGATTTGATTGTAACATAACATGTTAGAATAATGCATAGTGTACATATAATCTCAGTACGATATATTTGTACATCGAGTACATCGTGTTATTGTTAAAAAATGTATGCTACAAACTATCTGTTGTAATTTATGTATCCATACATAAATTTATGATATATTTATGTAGCAGGTAAAAATATTGACATTGTTGTTGTTAGAGGAGTGTTAGTATTATACACAGCATATAAATGATACCATCAACCAAACTAGTTTTTCACCTAATCAGATTTTGCTTTTTACAACTCTACAGCTGATTTATATTCAATTATTTACATACAACATAAACTCCACCTATTTTAATGGTTAAAAGTAGTTTTATGTTATATAACGTATAAATATAATCACTATAATTATACATAAATTACATAATTATTATTATATAACATAATTTGAATATACCCTATCGCGGCACTATTATACGTATATAATACAATATATAAAAATTCCTCCATAACTATGTAGTTTTACCTTTATACCATAATATATAGTTAACCTTTCTTAACAATAAATTTATTGAAGGTACTTAGCTCGAAAAAAAAAAAATAAAAAATTCGTTGAAAGCTTTAATCCACCAAGGCAAAAAAGTATTAGAATCAAATTAAATCAATTTTTATTTTAGTTTTTAGCTTTTAGTGTTATAATTTTTAATAATAAACGGAATAAATTGGTTCAGTTTAAGTAAATAAAACCAAAACTACAAAAAAAAAAAATTTATAATAACGTAAATTAATATTGGCACGCTATACATCGCTGTATTAAAGTAATCTTGACACGCGACTCTAAGTCGATTTATTATGGTATAAAATGGTTTCACTATGAACAATTAAGAATTCGTTATGTATATCAAAATTGTTACTTAGTTTTAACAATTACCATTTGCAACTGCACTTTAGATAACTTATAATAATTATGCGGGTGCATGACTTACTCTGTATAGTCATAAAAAGTAAAACTTTGTGTGAGATTCATTCAACCACAACTTATTCAAAAAAAAAAAAAAAAAATCACTTAAGATCTACATATGTATGTTTATCTATTTTCGCATGATCACATTACGATCAGGACATGAGGATTACATACAAAAAAAAGTATCCTTTTACAAATACATTAACGTTTATCTTGTTTTAGACACCTAACAAATCATGCATGTTAATTTTTGTTTTTAGCGCAACCTTGCAACGTAAACATCTAAGCACTGTAAACTTCCTTTTCCCTTATATTTATGTATATAAATCATGTTAATCGGATACTTTTACAGAATCTGTGTTTTAAACAAAAAACTATCAACTTCTAGATGATTTGTTAACTAAAAAAAATACAAAAAGGAAAATAAACAAATGTGTGCCGGCGTCTTTGTACACAAGACAGTATTTTTGGTAATTTAAAATGAAAAAGTTGATGAAATATTAATTGATTGAAAATATATATGAGGTTTGAGGTAGATATAAGTTTACCAGATTATCTTAAAAGCATACATCCTCAAATTTGTTAGAATTAGAATAAAAAAAAAATTCAGGTTTTGGTAAAAAATTCATTAATTTGTTGTGTTTGTAAAGGATGGTTTTACTGCATAAACATAAACTACGGTATGTAGACAATAAGGTCGATAGGCGAAAATTAAATTCAACATGAATTATTTGTTTGGCTTGTTTTAAGCCGAAAGCTAAATAAATTATTTATGGAAATGCATTGAAATTTTACATTTTTATGCGAGTATAATAAATTAAGGGCCAATTGTTTAGTTTAGATATTTTTTGTGTTTAGTAGGTGGCTCCAGTTAATGAGTACATATAGAGATATTTTACCAATTTTGAGTAAATGTATGTTAAAAAACGGTAAAGATAGGCCACCCATAAAAAATTAATACTTTAGCTATGGTCAGTTAAGAATTAAAATAGATTTGAAGATCTGCATGTTAGCTGCAACGCCACTTTCATTAACCGAGAATGATTAATAGACTAGTTAAAAAAAATAAAAATTTTAGAATATGTTTGGGAATTGATCTGAGCCTGCATCTTTATTTAAATTCATCGAATTCAATACCACAAGGACATCATGGTCAAAATATATTTCAAATTTCCCAACTGACGAAAGTACATCACTGACTGGAAATCTATAGCCAAATAATTATCTAACACACGTGTAGATTAAAAATGGTCCTAGAATTTTAAGATTTGGATTAAAAGATATTTGTGTAGTTCGAAATTTGTTTTGAATATGAATCTTATTATTTTCAACTATGAAAGCAACTGTGACTTTTTGCCATAGTTGGAGAACTGCAAATAATCCAATATATTATTTTGAACTTTTTCTTTGGTTCTGATAGGAAAATATTTTCAACCAAGTGGGTAATTTAAAGAAATAATGTTCTAGAACCGATTAAGTATGTATTCTCCAGGCACCATGATTTGACGTAGACAAGCCAGGTGAAGAGCAATTGGAGCAGTGGTTAAAACTGCGGTGTTTGGGACGAGAGGTACCGGGTTCGAATCCCAACGGGGGAGGGTTGCATAAGGAATTTTTGATCACCTAATTTTTAATTACGATCGGTGACGACGATGAACACAACTATGACCCCCTGTTGAAGTGCAGAATCCATGGGCCGAACCATCGTTGAGCTTCGGTCCTAAAACAGATTGACATGGAATAAAAACTAAAAAAAAAAAAATCAGGTGAAAACTTGTTACTCTCTGTAATATTTGCTTATAATTATTATTATTCAAATGTTTACTCAGTGAAAAAAGCTTTATAAAATTTGAAAAGCCTATGAACAAAAAATACTATGCTGTTATACAACCCGGTTACCCGGGTAGACATCGACATATTTACTCGTGTACAGTCGAAACGTTTGAAATATATACCTAATTGCATGTTTTCTTAAACTTTGTGTCTCTTTAAGTGTCTTTTACACAATAAGAAGATGTTGGTAAAGTTTTGGAAGTCAACAATTGAACTTGAGATAAATGTTACCTACACTAATGTAAAGAAAATTCAGTAAAAATTGATGTGTGCCAGGAAAATGATTGCAGTGGTAAAAACCAGGCCGAAGCAAAACCAGGCCGTATGTGATATGGTCCCTAGATATTTTTAAAGGGGAAGATGGCGGCAAAAACCTATGAAGAAGAAAACCTTAAGATACAACATATTGAGAAGTCAAGAAAGAGGTTCTCAGTGATTAACCAATATGTTGTAATTAGAAGACACTTTAAGGTGTTTATTTTCTTACGTGATATCTTATATTCTCATACACTAAACATATCGGAAAGAAAAGGTTATATAATGAAGAATACAATGTCTATCTAGCAATTTTGATAATCGCAGGACTTAACCATTGAAACAAAAAACAAGCGAATGTTTTGTGAGAAACGATGACAATGTCGCAATGTGTTAGTGCGCAAACTGTGGCAAATAGTGAACTATTTGAAATACTACACTCGAATCTTCAAAGCAATTACACGCCCTCTGATTATATATTGTTGAGGATGGACAACTATTTCCGTTCCGAGATATATGTATTGAAAAATATCACCTTGACTTTTTTATATTTTATATTTTACGTCACTGCCTCTTACGCGCCTAATAAAGTGTTGAAACTTATCAACTGTTGGTATATTAATAAAAATAAGCCATTAATTGCAAACAAGCTGATGTCATCAAAATATCATGTGATATAAGATATATCGTGCGATATTGTTGCCAATGCAGCACAACACAGACAACAATATCCGTAAAAAGAAAAATTTAGAAATTTTTCACTACTATAACAGCATAAAATGAGGTAGATAGAATGAAGAAGCTGGTTACCTATTACACAACGAAAAGAAGAGTTCAACGGTGGCATATTGGTTTTTTTAAATTAATATTGATGATGTAGCATGCATTGCGGCACACACAACATATTATACAGCAAATAATCCGAGTAACAAAATTCATAAACGCCGATTTTTTTACGAGATCTGACATTTCATTTAGCTTTAATACGTATTAATTCTCAAGCAGCAACTCCCGATATTTATATATATATATATATATATATATATATATATATATATATATATATATATATATATATATATATATATATATTCGTGTTTAGGTAATAAATGCGTCCTTGACAAACAACTTAGCATTACCAGCTCCTATACCATCATTGTCAGTCGAAGAGATTGGTGATAGCAGCGGGTGAATCCTGCAAACTGGTAAATGCTTGGTTTGTTTGGATTCAAATCAAAAAAAGAAAATAGAGAGCTATGCATTGTAACTGTGTACGATGAACACTGTGTATAAGATGCCTAAAATACCTAAAAAGCACAAATTATAATATTAACCAATAAAATTATAGACACTGTGGTTTAGAGTACTGAAATTTACCTACATCAAAAGTATATTTCATATTGGCTACCCGGGAAGCCAGTAATAGAACAAGCGTATAATTGATCCTTTATAAAGTGCAAAAACTGAAAAATTTACCAGCATTTTAAAACTAAATGGTTATCCGAGTAAATATAAATATTTAAATATTTAAGTAGAGTCAGTGATAGCCGTTAACACTTTATGAAATATAATGTAAGTTTTATGTTTTCATGGGAATAGTATTTTCGACCAGTTGTAGTGAGCAGTTTCAGATAGTTGAGAGCTAGTTGAAAAAATAGTTTTGACTAATACGTTAACATGGCCATTAAAAATATATTTTTTACCAACTATCCAACCATAATTTTCTACTTCAAACTCAAGATAAAAACAAAAATTTTATATTTTGATCAACTCAACATTAAGGATGTTAGAATTTTCTTATTTTCAATAAAAGAAAGTTGGTTGGCCAATACGCGAAATTACTCAAATTACTCCATTTGAAAATTTTAAAACGTTTTGATTTTAGTAGAGGTTTTCAAAAGTTTATCACTTATAGCATTTTTTTAAAATTTAATGAAACTTTCCAAAGATTACAAAAGCTATAATTTTAATGCAACAATTTTCTAGAGCCGACTTCAATAAAGTTTTTAGGAGTTATATTTTACTAAACAAGTGTAAGATCGTTTTATTCCAAATTTTGTGATGTTTAATTAGAATCACTTTGTGATTTAGCATGATCTTTATATGATTTTTCCATTAACAAGTTCATTAACCTCTTGTATTTGGCAATACAAAAATATATTCGTTAATGAAAAAAGATAGTATTGTAGTCACATCGTTATGTTAAAATCGACAAGAAGTTTACAATGATTTTACTCAGACTACTAGTAGTACGTAATTTATCGGTAATTTAAAGGAGACAAATTTTGAAACCTGCAGAATTCAATTGGCTTGCAGTAAACTAACTCAATTAGTAATAACAACCACTTATCCATACAACCACAACTTATCATAACCTTAAAGGTAAGAATATATTTGTCATGAACTAGTTACATTTACTAATGAATACGGTCCCGATACAAACCAACCTTTCGTGAAAATTTTATTAAATTAATCAACCAATCTGTAAAAAAAAATTCTATATTACAGGCCAATTGATGGAAAGTTTTTACGGTATTTTAAAACGCTTTTAAATTTGAGCATCACCTCTCATGTTTGTTCATGAATTTTTATGGTAAAACCGCTGAATCAATTAGCCATTCTAAAGTTATGTTTACTTATGAAAATTCATCAAAAAGTAAAACAAGAAAAACTTTGCCAGCCTAAACATAAATAAGCGTAAAAAAGTATAAACATAAAAGTGTAACATAAATAAGCCTAAACATAAATAACCTTAACAATTTTTGATGAATTCGCGCATAATAAAAAGCTTAAATATTTAAAGTGGAATCAGAGAGAATATAAAGTGATTATCAATGTCATTTATAAACAATAAAAAAACAACGGGATCGGATGGCTACCCTAAGAACACCAAAAGTTATCAATGAAATAATATCTCCAATACGGGCAGATTGAATTATATGAATAATAATAATTCCAATTACCTAATAGAATGAAGACAGTTTAACAATGCCGCTATAATTCGAATTCTCGTTTCTAGCTCCTGATCAAGAGATGAAAATAATAATTGATGATTATTAACCTTTATGCTTGATTTAGCTAAATTAGTTAAGATGATACCACTTGATTCCCAACCATTTTTAAACATAATCGATTGTTTTCTATCTGGACCGACTGACTTTAAAGAATCTAATGAACTTAGTAAAATATAGATCGGTATGCCGCGCGAAATAATTCTACTAAAAAAAAAAAAATTCTCTAACGTCATCAACTAGTATATCGTTGAGCTTCATATCGGTGCATTGATCTCCTAATGAAATGGAAACAGTATACAACAAAAATAATGACGAAAAATAAAACCTATCTAGTGTGTGACAGAAAAAGAAAAAAAAATGTGTTCTTGTCTTTAAATTCGAATTTTCGAAAATAAAATTCAAAATGTACATATAAGGTGGCTATGAGATTATCGTAATAAAAAAAATTGTCAGATTTCCAAACAAAATAACGTTGCCAACATAACACGTCATATTAGCAAAAACTAAAACGATTGGTTATTTTTCAACATGAATATTTCAATTTAATTATATCTAATTAAATTTACTAATTTTACTTGAAATTTAATTGGAAAAACCAAATAACAATGTATATTTTTCAATAAAAGCCAAACCAGGACTGTTATTGGTTTGTTTATTTTTAAAACAATTTTTGGCGTTTCAAGCCGCTTTCATAGAAAAATTCTGCAGAATTTTTCATTAATATTTCTTCGGCAAAACATGACGGAATTAAATATTGTTTATCTTTTTTAGTAATTTTTTAGTAATTTTTTAGTAATAAATAATAAAATTCAATTTTAAGTTGGTATACACTTTCGGAATTTACTAAAAGAGATAAACAATATTTAATTCCGTCATGTTTTGCCGAAGAAATATTACTGAAAAAATTCTGCAGAATTTTTTTATGAAAGCGGTATCACACCAAATTTTTTTTTCTGAAAAAAAAAATTAACATTTGATATTATTAATTAATTACATAGGTTCTAGTAATATAATATAAAATTTAGTTTAGTAATGCAATTACAAAATTTTATTTTTCAAAATTAACTTTTTGCGAGTCCAGCACTTGTTCGGAAACAGGTGATTAGAGCAAGAAGAATATATAAAAACACCAGTAAAGCTTTAAAAAATTTGCTCCATTTTTTGTTGTTTCTTTCAATGTTATTTTTTTACGATACTGTATCCAAGTTTATATAAATCCGTATAAAAGGGATTGATATGGTTTGACGTTCATTGATGTGTTTGTTATAAACTTCAGAGTCTCATGCGCTTTAAGTTTTTAATTTTTAAGATACTCTAAGGTTATTTGGTATACCAAATTTACTTCCTTCAGTAGAAACATTTTCGTGCCCAAAACGATCATTGCGCAATGCATTGAAATAGTTCGAAAAATATTCGGATGTATTGAAGGAAAACGGCACTGGTTAATGTGGGTCATTAATATAGAACGCATAATATATATGGAGTTAAATTGATTCTTTCGGTGATTATAGTAAGAAGCTGGTTGACTATTAAATTGTCAGATTTTTTTTTTTCGAATGTTTTTGAACAATTTACAAAATAACGAATCCCTAGAACAAACAAAACTTGACGATATAAGGTGTTATTATCAGGGGCTTTAATTTTGATGAAAGATACATTTTAACATGAGATTAAAGTATATTGCCTACCGAACCTCTCTTTCATGGACATCAGAGCTTAGTATTGAACTAATTGCTGTAATTACTTAAAGCATATGTCCTCGATCTGAACAACAAAGTCTTGCTTTTACATTACCGAAAATATTTTAAAGATATTTTTATATATTTAATAGCAAATCATAAGGTAAACAAATAAATAGATAAGTAATTTGGTTGCTGGAAATCCAGGAACAAAAGATAAGTCGGTCACGAGGTGTTTCGTAATATTTAGATGTAATCATTCTCAGAAAAAAAAAACTAGATCAATAGTTTTAGATCAAGACCACTTTTCTTTCATCGACCATAACCTCGCTTTGTCACCATTATTAAAAAAAATATGTAAATACATTTCCACTTATGATCCCCTCCGAATATCTCATGCTCAAAATTTTAATAACCAACCCTGTGTGAGTGGTACCTTCATAGCATTTGCATGGTAAGTGTGAATTTGTTGTATTTTCATGGTCTCGTGGAATGAGTCCTTTAATTACTTTTCCGCAGTCTGTATTTGACAACTTTGTCATGAGCCGGCTGGTCGCAATCGTATAAACATAGGAGACACAATATACGTTTTACCTGTGATCTTAGAATAACTTTTACACTAAGGTTGCCAAAGGGCATCCCCACTGACATGTATAACTTTAGGGCACATATAGGTAATCCACTTTTTGGCAATCCACTTTTTAATGGCAGAAAGCCATTTAAATTGCTAGGTTTTTCAGCGACTACACATACCAAATGCCAATCCTAAACCGCGTATTTGTAAATGTGTGGGTGCGGAGGCCTTAATAAAATTTGGCGGTATCCAGTTCTTCTTTGTTGATTTTTTTAAGGATGTCATTTAGCGATCCATCCTTCTATAAAATCCTGTGGTGGTATTCTAAGTATATAATGCTCGAATGAAATTGCAAGACATGCGAGTATCCCCCAACTACAGAAACCGATAAAATGCCTAATCAAGAAAAACATTTTTTAGTATTCTAAACACTGTTCCATTTGATTTACAGCTACATCATTTTTGTTATCGGCGGGGAAAAAATCGTATTCCGTTAAAATATGTATAAACGTGCATCCAAAAAATTACTCTTCCATAAAATTGTTTATAATTTTCATTTCCCTTCGAAAATAACAACAATGCAGAAAAGACATCACTAAATTAAAAACATAAATTAATTTAGACGAAATTTTTTTTATTGTTTTAACCTTTATCTGTTTACAAACAAACAAACAAAAAAAAAAACATTACCAACAACAATAATTAAAAATCATCCAAAAACGTTTTAGACATTCAAATTAACTTTTGGTTTTAAATTTTGTTGGTTCAAACAAAAAAAAAAAAAAATGTTACGAAGGTACAAAAAGTACAATTCGATGGGTTCGAAGAAATACCATTTTTTTTTTTTTTTTTTAAAGTTTTCAATTATTTTAATTAATTTTTATATCTACCAAAAATAATCTTGACGTTTAGTTCTGAATGTTAATTGAAACATATATAAAGTAACAATCTAAAATGATGGCCACAGAAAACATAAAAAAATAAAATTCTAAATACCAGATGTCAGTCATTCCATATGAGAAAGGTGTGAGGAGTTTACTGATGTGCGAATAAAAAAAACAATTGGCTTGTCTCATGGCCATTAACTCAATCGAAATATTAAATTGCGATAACGATTTTATGCGTAAACTGCAAAAATTATTTGTGATTCAGTAAAATTTTGTCTAGACTCAATATTTCGTTTTAACACTAGTAAATAAAAAAGTTAATTTGCAACATAATATTTAGAATATATAAAAGCAAGTTGAAGCTTTCAATTTTAATTGGATCGTATGTACGAAATCGAAACAAAAATACAAATCGACAAAATTTTGATTGAAAGTGAATTCATTAAACTATTTTTTATTTAAGAATTCGATAAATCGTGTACATACAGATATACATTATACATATATACTACACGAAAATCGAAAATAGTTGTGTTGATGATGTGTTAAGTGATTTTTCAATCAACGTCTCTGTGTAATGAAAAGAATCAAGCAAATTTAAAGACAACCAAAAATAAAATTAATTAAAAAATTCCAACGAGTCTTATAGATTCGAGCACAGACTTCAATAAAATTTATAAATATATATATATATATATATATATATATATATATATATATATATATATATATATATATATAAATTTATATTTTGTGTCAATGACATTTTAAAATTTTTCTATCGAACAATGGCTCTTAAACACGGATAATAAATTGATTGTCTTTAAAAATAAATTGATAGAGTTTAATCGTCTTTACTTTAGTATAGTATAGCTACTTTGCAGAAACGCGCATAGCTTTTGACTCCAAATTCAATAACTAATCACAAGTTTAATGAGTGGTTACTGACACCATTTAAGTTCGTGTAAAGTGAATTTGGCCTAGACATAATTTTTAATTTAACGAAATTTATTATTTATCATTAATCATTTCGAATTTATAGCGTAAAGTGTTATAAAGCTGGTTGAATAGGCTTAACATCAAAATGTACCGTGTTATGTAAAGGGCAGCACTTTATTGTTAAAAACACGAATTTTAAAATTATGTAGAAAAAATAATTTGACATAAAGGTGTACTCCCGTTTCAAAAAAGAGAAGAATTCATGTGACATTTATTAATGTATGACCCTAATTGATCAACTGTCAGGAGACGCCATAATTTTGTCGGGTTTCAATTGTATACATAGAGCAGTTTTGATAAATACTTTGTAAATCTTAAGTTTATTTTAATTGACTGTACAATGCGACTTCGACCTTGCTACTATAGAGACTTTCACATTTGAACCGAGCGATTCAATTTTTCATTTACAGCAATGAACTGTTACAATTAAAAAAACGTAATAGTCGGGTTGTTTTGTTTGCACAAAATTTTCGGACGGCCTTGGATAATGCTGAAAGTACAACTACTATGACTGGCGCATGACTGATTGCACAGCAATACACTTTACGGTAAAGGAACCACAAAGTTTTATCAGTGGTGCACATGGTAGCTAAAACCAGGGTTCAGTAAATTTTACTAAATAAATCGAGAGGCTTTTTTTGATGACTAATAAAATATTGAGATCTCCAACAATAAAAAAAACAACCAATAGGAGATATTAGGAAAATTATTTTGTATCCATCTTTAAAAAAATGAGAGTGAATATAATAAAACTATAGCTCAAGTATATTGATTGAGGAAGGTATACTCATGCAAACCTAAAAACCTAGAAAACATAGTGTCAATCCTTAAATGCTGAAAAAACTACCTGCATATTCATATTCATTCTTTATAAATATTTGTATATCAAGTTATCCTGGAAAAGTATTAATTTTTTTTATCTTATTGCGATTTTGTTTATTTATTAATTATTAGTTTCTCAACGTTTTGTAAGTAAAATGCTCGCGATTTTATCTATTTTAAAACAATGTCTTGTAAAACTGTGTGGATACCGAAAAATTCTTGTGAACCTGTGTGAAGCTATTTTAATTATTTCAGAAACCTAATCTTCCTCACTCCTCAAACTCAGTTATGGCATTTACAAAGAGATGAACAGGTAAATTGCCAAAACCTAACTATCTATTTTTTATCTATATTAGGTACGAGTATGGTTATAGTAATGGGAAAAGTCAGATAACGGAGTCTAACCATTATTTGTGGGAGTATGGGTATCGCTTACACTCGAGACACTAAAATGAAAAGTATCGCTGGCCGTGTGTGCGTAAGATGCTGCTGCTAATTAAAAACATTTTTGTGAAAAAAAAGATGCACAACACCACATTTAACAGTCACCTTCCCATAGCCTTGATTTTTTAAAATAATTGTTTCAATTGTCTTTGTAGAAAGAACTGTAGAATTTTAACGGATTTCAAGAAAATTATATCGAATGCAGTAAAAAGAATATTTTCCAGATGCACATTATAGAAACTTACTTTTCCAATTTGAGCAGATATTTGGCCCTATCTATCTATACTTTTGGATTTCGCGAAGGGAGAATTTGTGTTTGTGGATTTTTATTTCGGGTATTTAAAATTTAAAAATTCTGAATTTGATGACTTCAATTTTGGGGCTAATAATTTGGAAATTGAGTTAATGGTATTTACGAAACATCAAGCCACATTTCACAAAAGCAATACAATCAGTAATAATCATCATAGAAGTTGTACTGATGAAGATTATTATCATCTAAAAAAAACTGCAAAGCATTAAAGTGATGCAACCCACAAAGAAAATGAAAACAGAATCATCTAAAAAATATATATGGCAAGCAGCACCAACCACAAAAAGTGAATAAACTCAGCAGAATAAAACCGAAAAAACTAGAAAAAAGAAACCAGAAAAAATTAAATTCGCCATTACCTATTAATATAAATGGTCACAAAGATACCCTACCATCATGCTTTGATGAAAATCATCACAAATAAGGATTACGAACCAGTACCGCTTTGCAAAGATGTCTAGAAGGTAAATTAATAAATCAAAGACTCAAACACATATAGATTACTCAACATGAAGCTGGAGATATGCAATAAAGACGAATATTAAAGCTATGAGTAGAGAGCTACACCATATCTGATAAAGTAATGACATAATGGCAAGGTTGTATCATAAAAATCTATATATGCTGTCAATAAGGCAGAAATGAAAGCAATAATTACAATTTGAATTATTGACCCCAGGTAAGAGAAAACAATCAAAAACCAAAATAAAACCAAAAATGTAAGTATCTCAGCTATATTTTGTCCTATAACTTCTAGAATGAATAATACGGCGAGTTTTTTCTCCCGTTGAGACAATTGTTAAAAATATCGGAGACTTACAACGAAAACACTTTTTGGAGTTCTAACATAAAAAGAAAAAAAAGAAAGCTGTTTATAGCCGCCAAAAAAATAAAATGCAACGGTAAATTTGGAGGGGTACCAACATACTATCCAGCAAAATTATCCAAAGCTCCTGATTATTATAGGTTTATACGTAACAAGACAGATATCTGATAACTACATCCGAATCAAAAACAATGAATAGCGCAATCTAAAGGATTCACCAAAATAAAGAAGATTTAAAGGGCTTTTTAAATTAAACAAACTAACCAAGGAGTAACAGATCTTATTTTAACAAGTAGAATTGTTGCTGTTTCTGACCGTAATTCTGGGTTTGATAACATAGACATATTTTACAGACCAAATCACCTCGATATTTTAAAAGATCTCATCTAAAATTCCGAGAACTTTAAATGGTGACGAGACCACTTTTCTTTTATCTTCTAGATTGACAAAGGAATGGTCACCAAGCAATTAGTGCAGTAGTTAAAGCTAAGGGGTTTGGGACGAGAGGTACCGAGTTCGATCCCATTGGGGGAGGGTTGCAAAAAGGATTTTTCATCTCCGGATTACGATCGGTGATGACGAAAAACACAACTATTACCCCCTGTTGGAGTGCAGAATCCATGGGCCGAACCATCATCCATGTCAGTACAGGCTGACTGGAGCAATGCAATGTGCAGATGGATTTAAAATCGAACCAGGATTTGCACGTCCTCGATTTGGCTGCTGACGGCGTAAGGTAGGACGTTAACAATTAACCGCGAAAAAGTTGGGAGAGCTTCAGCCCCAAAAAAGATTGCAGGGTTCAAAAACAAACAAAGGATTAACCATGGCAAATTTAACGGTCATGTTCACAATTTCGGCCGCAGGAGTGGGAACACCTCGCATGGTTAATTACTCTTACATAAAGGTTCCTGAGGAAATCAGAAAATCGTTGCCATAAGGATGGTGCCTGGACATTAGTAATAACGAATAGATGAACAGTCATACATTTTATGAGTGTATTACAAAAATTATACATCCATATTTGATTCAACTGGTCACAACATCCATGTGATATTTTTTGTTGACGACATGTGACTCACCTAGTACTTGCCCTAAGCGAGCTATGTATAAGGCTGAAATTTATTTAAAAGCATTATATCCGAATGCTACCAAAATATTGCAAACAGTAGATGTTGCTACCTTTATCCAAACCTTTAAAAATTATTGAAATCGTATAGTTTGGAGTGGCGATTCACTGACGAAAAAAAAGTTTGTTCCAAATTTATTTGGTGCCACTGTTAGAAAAACATTTGAACAAAGTCCGTTTATTATTGTGAAGTGACCAAATGCACAAATGAACGAAAACGCTGTAAGATCTAAACCTAATTCTAGGTGAAAAGCCCTAGATATAACCAACATAAAAACTACGAGGTATGTTTTAGTTGGATGTTTTACTCCAATTCCGTAGTATACATATAAATGCTCGACATGATCTACTCCATCATTGTAAAATGGTGATGCTGGATTAATCCTTTCGAAGCTAAATCTGTCTTTTGTTGATGAAGAAATTGTGGCTTTAAGACGACTTGTTCTCCGTTTAGTAACCATTTAGCTTTTCGTACTGCAGCTAGAATGCTTGTGACCCAGTATGTATATTTTCTCGTATGTATTTAATTCAAGAGGTCATCAATATATTCTGTGCTCATATAGTCATACAAGTCACATTGTTTCAATCTTTTTTCGCAAATGATTCGATGTTTTAAGCTTGCAAGTGATTCCAAAGTTCAGTAGATGATTTAAGAAAAACTTGGTCCAAACCATCATAAATCGTAACTCATGAGTAGTCCAGAGAAAACTCCTTGATATAAAATCAGCGGTATTTTACATTTATTCTGCATATCACCAGTTGTCCAATTCAGATCTATCTTGTATGCAATAGGTTTTGAATTTATGAGATGATTTTAGCTCAAATATTTTTTTCCTAAAACCCTTAAGTCGTCAAGTTCAGTATTGGGACAACTTATACTTATCTATATTTTTACTACTAAATTTAATTGATGCAAACCAAGGTAAAATAAAATGAGGCATCAGTCCTTTGTTCGTCAATTACGGATATTGCACAATTTATTTAAGTATTATGTCACAAGAGCTGGATATAAACTTTAAGTTGCAACAGTTGGTATTGTAAGGAAGCCTTAAAATAATCAGACTTAGCCCAAGACATTAAGACGTAACCATCTAGGGTATATTCAAGTGACTTCTTTGTAATAAAATTGAATGATCTTTTAACACACATATCAATTTAATTCACTCTCATTTGAGGTTTTCAGCCATTTCTCACCCAGTTCTATAACATTTTTTTATTTAAAACCACTACAACGTCTTAAAACTACAAAAAATTTCGTGTATAGATTGACCAATTGTGAATACACGAAAAAAGCTACGTGCCCTTTTATTTTAATCATGTACTGAGCAATCAGCGTGTAACACATAATTTGGAAAATTGGGGAAAACTGGGGAAATTAAGTTAAAGCTTGGCGATTATTTGAAAAGCGATTAAGCCAACCAGAAAAAAATAATCTAGTGAAGAAATGTTGCTGAACGTCTGAGTTCGTTTCATCGATGACATGTCTATATATGAAAATTGATCATGATGTCACCATCATGAATGTTAAAAATGTTTACCAAAAATGTTAGCCTTATAAAACGTAATTGGTACAATAGCTACAAAACAAAACCATGAATGGTAGCGAGATTAAAACACTCGAGTTTTACACCTTGGTAAAGAATACCACCATTTATAGCGAAAACTTTATGAGCTGCGAAGCATATTTTAACTTGGCCGATTTTATTAATAAAGAAAAATGTCAATATTGAGTCAATTAAAAACCACATCAAGTGATACACTAAAGACTAATACACTCACGTAGAGAATTATTTGGTGCACCATTAAGATTGGCAGTTATTTTTCGTTAAGGATGATAGTTTCTTGTTTTCGAATAGGATCAATTACGTCTACTGGGTAATTGGTTCTAAAATACGATGCCCTATTAACCATAAATCCAAAAAAATAATTATTTGAAGAATAGCATAATACTGAAAATTCTCCAAATTTGGATGATTTTCATTACTTTTTCTACAAAAATTATAGGATATTTAGCAAATTGAAGGTAATAAACATTTAAATTAAAATAAAACATGTAATTGAAATTAACATATTTAGTAATCCAGAACTTCGTTTAGTAAATGCCCATTACCTAACCAGATTTCAGATTTAGTGAAAGAAAATTAAGAGATAATTCCTGAAAATAACTGAACAAGTTTATATTTTTCTTATGTGACGTTAATTTGAAAAAATGGTTCTAAAATTACCGACAATAGACATGATTTAGTATTTTATAGAGAGAACTAGAAAAAGTGAAGCTTTTTTTTTCGTTAAACTTTAAAAAACAAGTACATATTTTTAATACACAGTGGAAAACATAACACCATTTCAAATCACTTAACTATATACGATCAAAACTAACTATCTTATGCAAAAAGTTAATATCAGATTAAACCCCATAAAATCTTAAATCATAAAACCACATTCACAAACTAAAAAAAAAAAAATGAAAATTTACTTGAATTTTTTTTTTTGTAACACAACATATGGGAGATATCGATAAAAGTAATCTGGTTTAATCTGAAAAAAGCTTTACATAGCATATAGTACATATACATAAGATTAGTTGGATATAATAGTATATAGAACAGATAAAAGTTAAAAAATAACATAATCTACCCTTGTCTATGTCGGTATTCATGTCAAACCATATACATATTTCTATCGTCTACATCATTAAGATAAAGATTTCATCAAGTTCTTTATACCAAAAAAAATGAAGCACAACCAGTAACAGCAACTATTTACGGTATAAGTATGTAATTTTATTTGTTAAAATTTTCATTAAGAAAAAAAAACGACACAGCACACAAATATGGGTAAACTAAAAAGTTTTTCATCTTTGTGTATCGGATGGATATGAACATCCCATACTCAAGAAAATTATATTTTACCCAAAATACTTCTCGATTTCGAAACTTTTTGGTTTTGTTTCACCATTCTTTGTGTCTATAGTACTCTGTATGTTTATATGTGTGTATGTGTAATCAAACACAAAATAAAAATTAATCGCAAATTTTGTGTTTACCTTTTTAGGTTTTGTTTTAATATTTGAACAATCTTAAAGAAAATTTCAAGAATTTCCTCTAAACAGTCAGAATATATATATAGTAAACTTTCTACTCCTTTATACCTGTGTGCAATACATGTAGTGCTTAAGCTACCTAATAACAATAATAATAATATGAAGTGAACAATAATAAAATGAAAAGACGTCTAATAAGTGAAGGAAATATAAACCAAATTCTTTAATATTTAATGTGGTAAAAATTGATTTTCTTTGGTTTTTTTTTGGTTTTTCCTCTCCCATTTTTATTTGTCTTTCCTCTACATGATTTTCTTCTAATATTCGGTTTGTTAGGTTTTGGTTGGCATACACATTATCTAATGTATAAGAAGTAATGTAAGTATGTAAGGTTTTTACCATGTATATGCATATGGTACATGAACATATTATAACACAAAGCGAAAGAAGGAGGTTAAATTATTTTCAAAAACTTTAAGAATTTTTGTAGTCATGAAATTTTAAAAATTTTCAAACGAAAGCTTTTTTTTGTGAAGAAAGTTTTTGTTTTTTGTTTTGAAAATATTTTAGTTTGGCCAGATGGAATCAGTATTTTTGTATCAAAAAGATTAAAGTAATGAAAAATTTGTTATTTTTGTGTAGGTAAGGTATTCGTTTGCAATCGGCTTATGTACTTTAAAGAAATTTTAATTTTTTTTAAATATCATCTAATACATAACATGGAATTTTTATTGAATCGGTAAGTTTATGTACGAAACAACTTTAAAGGGTAGAATTTTGTAAGGTGGGTTATAACTTTGATAAATCGCTAATGATACTTTAATGTTAATAATGAAAGGCACGCAAATCAGAAACTTCTAATATCCAATCTAAATTTTATTCTAAAATAATACCTCCTTAATTCAAATTATCCATGTTTCAATTTAAAATTTTTAGTCTAGATTTATCCAAGGAGAAAAATTTATTTGATTGGCTACCAAATACAAAATTTATATATAGTGGAGACCTACACATGGAGATTGTATTTATACAAAATTTGCCAGCAGTGTCGATTTAGGAAACTTTAGCCATCTTGATAAGGTGCTCCTTCCGTGTAAAGAACCTTAAAGTTATGCCGTGCGTTCTAACTAAATTACTTTAAGTAAGATAAATCCAAAGAGCTGTTTTTATAATAGAGGTCGCTTTCAATAAGAACCTAAAAAAATCGTTTAATAATTTTTTAACAACTCAGAGCAAAAATGTCGTCATTCCTACAATAGAAGAAAAAAGCATCAATGAGCGCAGTTCAAATTATTATTTTTAAAGATCACCAGGTTGTGTCATATTTCTATGTAACAGTTAACATTATCATTAGGAGCAGTTATAAAAAAAGAATTTGCTAATATTTTTCACAGATTAAGCCAAAAATGTGTTGTTCTTAGGTTTGAAAAGACCAATAAACAATTTTCTAGCAATGTAAATCTTCTAGTAATAAACATAAGACAACACTAAGTTATTTGACTTGTCTAAAACCAAATTTTTGAAACGACACATGTTTCAACCTAAAAATTATAAGATGCTACAAAGTGCGGATTTAAACCTTAGAACCTATGCAAATGGTAAGAGAGTATATTAAGAAGTTTTTTTTAAATTTTAAATCTTCGTTAGTAATTGTTCAGTATCAAACTTTATTGATAGAATTGCTGCAAAAAAATATTTTGTTAAACAAGTTTTTAACATTTTTCCCGAGCATCCCATTTTGTGAACTAAGGCAGGGAACCGTAGTTCCCGAGGTACCGGGTTCAAATTCCAAGGAGGGAGGGAAGGTTTCAAGAGGGATTTTTTATCACTTGAATACGATCGGTGATAGCGATGAACACAGCAATGACCCCTTGTTGGAGTGCAGAATCCACGGGCCGAACCATCGTCCATGTCAGTACAGGCTGGCTGGAGCAATGCAATGTGCAAATTGCTTTAAAAGCAAATCTGTTGGACGTTTAAAATTAACCGCAAAAGAGTTAAGAGAGTTTCGGCCCCAGAAAAGATGTCAGATATTATATTGAAATTGGTGGCAACAAATCGAGTTTGATTAAATCACACTCTACAAGAGTAGCACGAGAAAGTTGGAGCAAATATGTCATTCAATGTTGACATAGTTAGTGGCCACCAAAGCCAACTGTATATATGTTGGGATTTTTTAAACGTTAGTCATGAGAGCTATCGCAAACATTGAAGGGATATTTAATTTATATTTTGGCTGCATTCGAAAACAACTTGAATTTACTGTTTTTGGGTATAGTCTCTATCTGCAAACGCATATATCAGTTACATTGAAAGTGTTCGAAAGACAATTCTAGTATATATCACTCGGAAAGATGGACAAATTATGACAGAAATTTACCATACTTCGAAAATATTGGCGTGTATCACCTCACATTAAAAGGTGACATAATTATCAGATTGCCCCATTAAACAGTAGAAAAAAACAACTGGATTCCTTAATGAAAAGAAAAGTATTGCTGGAGACCATCGACTTACGATAATATATATATCCTGAAAAACATATTATTACACATTCCACCCAGAGCCCTTTCTATTGGAATTGCTTGCATTTGTTCATTAATGCATCTAATTGAACGCCTATGAAAAAAATTTCGAATTATGAAGCTACGATGAATTGAAATATTCGCAACTCGACATCAACAAAATAGTGGTTGTTAAATATTGACAACAAACGTTCAAAAGCTCACCTTTAAAACAAATTTTATGAATTTGACAAAACGAACGTTAAACGAAGGCAATCGATTTTAATAGAGTCAGTTCCTATAAAACTTATTATAGGAACTGACGAAAAGTTTAGTGACGGTTTTGTGGTAATTGAATTTACTTTGGGTGGTGGTTTGGCCACCAAAATTTTAAAGCGATCTTGAGAAAAATTGTCTTTTGCCATTTCTTGTTGCTTCAAACTTTAAAAACCTAATTTGCATACCACTATGAATACGATGTACTTGTCTCAATATCATGTCTCGCTTCTTGAGTCTTTAAGAGTTCAGTGTTTGAATTAAATGTTTTTAGGTTTTACCATGGGTATGTAACAACTCTTGTTATTTCATCGGTTCCTGGATGTTTTTCAAAAATACAAGCAAAAAACTATTTCGATGGCTGAAAATTATCTTAATTAACTAATACTATGTCTACAACACCAATCTTTGGTTGCTGATATACCAACTTTGATCGTTGTTATAAACGACTAAAATATGCTGACGTCCAATGGTGCGTCGGCTTCGAGTAATGCGTGTAAAGGGTAGATTTCCAATTTTGTTTTGTGTCGACCAATTCATTATAAACTAGTATTAGCCAGCGATTGATGAAGATGTGACATTGCACCTTCATGACAATGCATTAATTGTTCCCAAAAATATCGAACAGATCTTAATTTGTCTATTAACAATATACCAAAATGTTTAATATATTTTTTATTTACTTGTATTTGTAAGTAACGCACTTAAAATGCAAGCAGATCTTCAAAATCACGAAGAGAACAAAAACTGACATGAAGTGGGACTCCTAAAAGGAGGTCCTTAAAGCGTCATTAAAGCGTATAAATATGAACTAAGAAGTATAAATATGAACTAAGAAAGCAATTCCTGGAGACTCTTCCGTGGCTTATGCGGTTGATGTTGCTATTGGCGTTTTTGGTAAATATTCTTGTATCCTCAGAGATGTTTTGCAGAATGCTCTTGGCTAATGGAACAATAGTTGTGGTCTTAGTGTTAATCTACTAAATATTGAATTGATTCTTTTTTTCAAAAAGCACAATTTTTCGTTTTGACCCTCCAATGGAGGTCAATGGAGTTATTCTGAATATCTGCTGTCCAACAAGAGATTGAAGAATAAAACAAAGTTTAATTCTTCAATCTCTTGTTGGACAGCAAACTAAGTTGGAAGCCAAATATTCTGGAATAAGAAAAAGGCTACGAAAGCACACTACTCATATAAAAATGTCATGGGAAAAGGATGAGAGCGTAAGCCTCACATCATACATTGGCCTTACATCACTGTAGTTAGACTAGTTCTAATGTATGGAGTAACAGTTTGGTGGCCTGCCTTAAATACAGTGGCGAACCAAAAGTTGCTAATGAAAGTGCAAAGAACTGCCACCTAGTGTATTAACGGTGCACTTATGAGTACCTCTACTCAAGCACTGCATATTTTCTTTCATCTCATCTCTATAGATATCCTGGCCAGGCAAGTGGCTGCAAGCACAGCTTTAAGACTTAAATCCATTTCTCTGTGTTCCTGTGACATTATTAGACACTCGTCTATTCTAATGAACAAAGAAATTCACTAATCTATCGACTATACCATCTCGGTATCAACCCTCGCAGTTAAATTTCTAACTGATATTTCTTCCAAAGAGGACTGGATGAGTGAAGATTGGCGGTGGAGTTTTCTGCAAAGAACTAAACGTAAATCTCTTTTTCCGTCTCCTGATCATTGCAGTAATTTTTAGGCTGCTTTTAAAGTGCTACAATCAGGATTTATCACTTTGAAAATAGCCTGGAGCTGTCTTGCATCTCTTAACGAGATGGCAGAACAGTTTATCATCCATCTTATATGGGTGCCAGAGCATCTCAATATTACGGAGAATATGACAGCCGATGGACTTGCGTGACAAAGTGTCACTTACCTCATCATACCATGCAAGGTGGACATTGAAGTTCCACTTGCTACACATTTGGATATTGTTCTATTGACAAGCATGCCAGTAGGCTTGGTGTTTTCTTTCTTGATTACTATCAAAGTTGCAAGGACGAAGATAAGGAGGAAACAATACTTCGTTTGTTATGCACATGTCTTGTGCGATCTAACGGATCTCAGTATAATGAGCGTTAGAGATAACTACTTCTTCGTGAGAAGCTCAAATTGGTTTCACTAAGGTTGTGCGGAGTAGCAATTTCTGTGGTAAGGCTATGAACCATATGTGTCTATGCTTCATCCTTTAGGATGGCCACCTCAACCTAAGCTAAGCTACATTGTGCAAAAAACGTAACTGATATGCGGTTCTGCGAACTAATCTTCACTCTTTGAAAGGCGCAATCGGTCGGCCTCTGTTTTGAAGTTATATGCCGCCCACCGATTTTAATGTTTCAAATCCAGTTGGCTGACCGCAGCTCCACTTATAAATGTCACCTGAAATCTTTGATCTAGAAGAGCTATACAGTTAGACTGTTTGCTTACTAGAGGCCGATCGAAATTTAACAAGTGTGTTGCTATAAGAATTTGTATATTGGTGGTTGCATCATGAACACTAAATACATCCTTTATAGTGGAAAATTTGCTTCACTATTTCGTTGTGGTACCTTGGTAGAATGAGTTTCTTTAGGAAATGCGGGTTTTTTAGTACCTTTCCGCACGAATGAACGGTGTCTTTACACAGCTTTCGGTATTGCAACACTCGTTGAAAAAAAGTCCAACGGAATCAAATCGCAGTTGCGTGGTGGCCAATTGACATTTCCGTAGCAGTTGATACTCGCTGTGTGGATGTATCCGCTTCTCCATGATTACGTGTGGATTGTCTTAGCCCTAAATGTGACAATTTGCTTGTAAACATAGCCTCTGAGGTGAAAATAAGTTTTGTCGGAATAGATGGTTTTTCGTTGGAAGAGATGATTTTTCACTAATGTCATAACACGAATGACATAACTGTGCCACACTCAAACTAATTAGCATAAGGTAATTACAATTGTAAACGCTAGATGGACCACCCATTATATACAGTAAATCAAAACCTTTTTGGAATTAAATGTACTGCTAAGTGTTAAATACAGTCGTCAATGTTTTTAAATCATCAGCAAATTATAAGTCCTAGTTTCTAGGTATATTGGAATAAAGAAACGATTTCATTGATTAAAATATTAGATAGTACCGGCCCAATGTGAGAGCATTGAGGATACTCCAAAACGAACTTTAATCAATTTAAATATTATACAAGGGATTTTTACCATTTGCTTTCGGTCACACAAATACGATTCAAATCAACCCAGAAATGATTTTCTCCCTCAATATTTGTCCGATTATAGACAAAAAAAACCTAACAATATAGCGAGTCGAAAGCCTTCAAAAATCGGTGAAGATAACATTAGGCTAACTTCTACAATCAAACACACTGTTGATTAGTAGTAGTATAGCATGCCTCGATAATCCGTAATGTCTCAATACTTTCTAGGTTTATAAATGAGATTGATTAATTTTTTCTATATAGCCGGAAGTGTACTACCTTAAAAGATGCAATTCACGATCATGAATATGTTAATGAAGTATTAGTTCTTTCAGTATTAAATTATAGTAATATACATATGAAATATTTTAAATGAAATGTTACTTTGGCAAGTTTCTGTGTTTTGTTCTTTTTATTCCTTAAACCAATCTAATTAAACCTAAAAGGGTTGTTGTTGATGGGTTTATAATATTTTGATATAAATTTGCAATGGTCTGTCATCCTCCAAATTATGACAACTTTATCGGAATATTGTTGCAAACTATTTCGATCTTAATTCTCTAGGTTTAGCTCAAGTGATACTTTAATCCCGACAGTAATTAAAAAGAAGCAGAAATTCTATAACAACCGTAAGCATTTACATGTTAAAATCTTAGCACTTCGAATCGAAATTACATTCTTCAAAAACAGTAAATTTAAATTTATTACCATTTTTTTCATCAAATTTAATATCTAACAGTCTAGCTCAACAAACAAAATTCAAATTTACATACTTCCCCAAAACAATAAAGAGATAATTCAATTAGACGATCAACAATCTTAACACGGGGAAGAATTGATGGAAAAAAAATCAAAATTTCAAATTTCCCATTAATCATTTTGATAAATTTATCTAATTTTTGGTTCTCCTATTTGTAAGTCAAAAGTTTAGCAGCTACATTGTTTGGAAAGTTCTTATTTTATTCGTTGAGTACATTCGACGTTGTCTTCTTCGTTCCTGTTGTTTTCTTATTATTTTCATTTTCAGGTGAGTATGTATCATATCGTTTCTGTTTTTTTTTTTTTTTTTTTTTTAATTAACAATTATAATGTTTTGAGTACTTTGTGAAAGGTATATATACCCAGCTTTTTTTCTAACCACAATATCCATTTGTCTTATAGATACGTACGTACGTATGTATACAAATTTTTTTTTACTCGAATTAATCATTAGAGACAAGGTTAATCACTTTAATATTTTGTATGCTGTGCGGTTCGTCTATTTTTAATATTAAGTCTCTCACATTTTAATTTTTATGTTGTCGTCCAAAAAAATAAAAATACCAAATTCCATGTGAATGCGATAATCGTGTCAAATTAATGTTATACGCGGGGACAACATCAAAACACGGTGCGACAAAATCACAAAATGGAATTAAATACCAAATTAATAATTAATTTTTAATTAGTTAAAAGTGTCATCGCTCATTTAACTTCTCACATAGATTGTGTACGCTTTACGTAACAAGCTTATCAAAATTGGTTAAATTAACAAATCGTTTCTTTTAAATACTTATATAGGCATTCATTGTTCACGCTTTTATTTGGTAATATGTTGCTTTTATTTGGTAATGATTGATTTTTGGAAGATTACCAAATTTCTATGAATTAACTGTAAACAACCTGCCAATATAAGTAATTGTAATCGTCGGTTAAGCTAATGATTGCCTGCTTTGTATAGTGCACAGGTTACATAGAGGTTTGTAATTTTGATAAAAATAAACTCTTTGCTTGGAATCGATTTGAATTTCATGGAACATCATTGAAATGAAACTTATTTTTTTAACAGTCTATCGCACTTGAACTAACCAATTCGAATTCACCTTAACTGAAATCAACCAGAAACTATAATATAATGAACTTAATTGGGTTACAAATCAACCACACTCTATAATTCCGTTCGAATCTTATTAATGTAATGAACTGTTTTCTTATAAATGTAATTTAATATAAATGGGACAATGATCCGGACTAGTTGAATGAACTGTGACATAAACTTTAAAAGGCTAATTAGGTGAAATTTTTTTTAATGTCAAGGTTTCGCTGATTCTTTCATTCAGCACAGTACGTCAATAATGTTTTGAAACAAAAAGAAAACCGTTTTACGGTTTTGCACTGCAGATGGCGTGACCTGAAGAGTTTAAATTTTTACGTGATGATCCCTTGTTTATGACTTCTTACCTCAGTGTTTTGTTTTGATCGCTTTTTTGCCAAATCATATTTGATGGTTTCCGTAAGATCACCAATCGCTCAAGTAATCAATCGTCATTGTGGATCACACTATTTAATTTTCGATATAACAGG
Source organism: Tipula confusa (assembly GCA_963556175.1). Taxonomy (NCBI): domain Eukaryota; kingdom Metazoa; phylum Arthropoda; class Insecta; order Diptera; family Tipulidae; genus Tipula; species Tipula confusa. The sequence goes on from OY744476.1 coordinate 64,975,090, forward strand.
GTTGTCCTAATAGCTGATATAGAAAATGTGCTGTCAAATGATGGTAGTGGATAAGGACCAACATTTTCAGCGAATTATGTGGCGAGAAAATAAAAATGAACCATTAATATTGTATAAGCTTACCCCTGTTACATTTAGGCAGCTGGTTGTTCTTAAGAAATCCTATATCGTTTTTACAAAGACGGTTACCTCTTAGGGGTGATTACTATCGAAACAGCCTAATACATAAAATAAAATCTGATTTATATTTTGAACCAAAAAGTTTTCAATCTAAGAAAATGACCATCTGCGTTTGAATTGCAAGGCCTATAAGAGAAAATTCATTTGTTTCTATATTAAAGAACTAAGTTCATCAACAAAAATATTTGATCTTCACCGTAGTTCCAGAGATGATCTCTTATCTTTCAAAGAAAATCTATATACTGGAGGAATTGCAAGAGTTTTTGATTCGCTTGGCCTGCACTCACCATCATATATTTTTATGGATAACTAATATCCATATTACACCCAAAGTTCATTTTAAAGATCCGTGGTTTCTGTGAATACAGTGATTGATTAATCGTAGAAATTGTTTGAAGCCGATTTAAAAATGGAAAGGGGGAAATACAAACGCTGCTAATTTAAACAAGTTTCGATTTCTAAGGCAGAATTATGCGATGCACATATTTTAATGTTAATGCCCGAAGAGGCTATTATGTGTAGCAGGACAGTTTCAAATATTGTTTAAGTATTCTTATTCGATCAACCAGTTAAATTAACTTATTAAAAAAGATAAGCTGTCCATTTTAAAAACATCACCTTAAATAGTAGAATGAATTTCAATAACCGAGAAGTATCGTTGGCAGATAATCAGGTAATTTTCTTTGCTGACAACTTAAGACAAAGTATTAACTGTTATAAATAAAACCACATATTATCAGTTAAAATTTGAAACGTCAAAAAAGTAATGATTTGTCTTAAAACATCACTCAATCTCAGAAGACCACCTTTGGTATCTGTAAACGGAGTCTAAATTAAGATGATGAAAACTATACCACACAGTTGGGCGTGTAAATTACAAAATGTAATTTACTGGGTTTTTTACATGTAAAATGTAAACGACCATTTTATACATACTGTAAAATATAAATCAACTTTTTCATTACAATTATCGCCATCTGTTACCAAATTTCTTAATTAAAGAAAAATTGACTATATACTACAGTGTAGTGTATTTGTGTTTATTTATTGTGATATTTGTACATATGCATAAATGTAAAATAAGGTGCAACTTTGCTATGATAAGAAATATTTTAACAATGAAATCTTGACACCTGCTATCAATAAATGTAATTTGATGAACGCTTCGTTTTTCGTGAGAGGAGTTAGCATATCGAGTTCCTTGAATGGTAACTGCTGGGTTTCAAAAAGAATATTTTTAATTATTAATGTATTAATCAATTTATCTAGTATTAATTTTATGGTAAGGTTAGTATAATGGTATTGCTGCAAACTTAGGTTATGAAAAATTATTAATTGTAATTAGAGTAAGAAAAATTAAATTGAATTAATAAAATTCACTACAGTTCCACGCTTAAATTCGATAATCATATTCGCTACCTCTGGACATCAAAGGCATAATGCATTGGAATTTTATCGAATGGATAGAATAGGGCTAGTAATTTCAGGCATACATTTATTTGATGAGGGTGAGACGGGTAGTGATAATTTGTTTGATTTTGTCCTGTTTGAAATTAATAAAGATTTAAATTTAAAAGCCAGTCAAACGAGTATAGATTCACTTCATTCATTTCACTGCAGAGAATTATTTTATTTATGATTAAACGTCAAATTGCAATTAGTTTTCCGCTACATATCGAAAGAAATATGCACTCTTAAAAATATTTTATTTTAGTTTATTCAAATGTAGCTAGATGGCACTATGTCACTAGTTGTTTATTTTGTCGAATATAAGAACTAGTTTAAGACGTAAACAGATGGCATTGTAGAAGGATAGGTGATTTTTATAGTCCCAATGTAGATAACTAAAAGTTGAAAAATAATTATGATTAACCATTTAAATAAAATGTTTAATTGGATTTTCTAATGCAAGTTATTCTTATAAACAAATGTTTGTATCATTTATTCAATATTTTAAGTTATTTCTGGACGGATTCTCGTTTTTTAAATATAATTTACATATTTTTGTAAAATACACATTTTTTTTGTAATTTACGTTATTTACATGTAAAATGGGGAAAACGTTTTTTACATGTAAAACGCCCAACCCTGCTATACCATGGGTCGATTAATATCTTAACGAAAGACTTAGGGCCAAGAGCAAATTTTGTTTCTCTAAAACGGGTAGCGAAAATAAGTTGGTGCTTGAAAAAGAAATCTAAGATTAGATACGTAGGCCTATTGATTGGACTACTTACATAATATGATCTTGCTGCGTAGGCTATCAAAGTAAACTCTCACCACTGTAAAACTGTAATTAACGCACAAAAAGGAATCCTTCTTGGCTATAACAAAACCTTTTGGACCTTTTTCAAAAGCAGTTTTTGTATTAGATGGCATAATTCAAATTTAAGTATTATTGCAAAAAAGGGTTGCCAAATGGAAACTAAGGAAAAGAAAAAATCTGCGCGATGAAAATGATGTATTGCAAGCTAGACAAATACAAGCAATCCCAATTCATTCGCTGAAGAGGAAGATGCGGGAAGTATCTGTTGCTTTTAGCAATCATGATCAAACATTTTAATGGATGGAAGAACAACTTACTGTTTTCATCCATACAAAATAGCTATAAAATAGTAGCTGTGGGTTCAGTCTGGCTATATTCAGCAGAAATTTTTCCAAAATGAAATATTCTTTAAGCAATATATAATAAAATATTGCTTCCAGATTCAGGCAAATAGAAATTATGGTCTTAATACATCATATTAACAGTTAATGGAATTTTGTTAGGCTGGAAAATAAAAATAATTTTTTTACACTGAAATTTTTAAAAATTTTCAAATTTAAATTATCAAGTGTTCTATATTTAATAAAAATAGGCCTTTGAATATGATACCTTACTCCTTTTAAGTAATCGTCTGATATTATAAATAATACAACCATGGAACTGCTAATTAAAAAGGCTGGAGATTCCAGATAGGCAAAGTATTTTATTTAATACTGTTTTATTGCTTTTGGTCAAAGCGAATAATATATTACTACATACTTAAATTGTAGCTCCATCTTACATGCTTTTAAACCATTGACAGTTTTTTGATTTTAGCTATGTACCTTCTTTTTGACGCCTAGTCAAAACAAACCCGTTTTATTTGCGTTGACTTCTTGATACAAACTCGATGTTCGAAACTGTTTACACAACAATAGATCAATGCAAGCCTTTCTGTAAAAAACGCGAAGTTACCTTATTGCTCAAGTAACAAATATATAGTTTTCGTTTCATTGACGGTCAACCCGTTTAAGTTTTTGCCTTTTAACTTATTCATATAAACAAAACGTGCTGTTTGATAGTATTATCGTTTAATGGAGTCCTTGTTTTGCGTTAACGTAAAATTGCGAATGTCTTTTCCGTGTTTTCAAATATTCCATTTTTTAAAAATGAAGCCGTTTGCGAAATTTTGAAAGCGATTTAAAAATGATCAATTCAATTTTAAAGTAGAAACCCCATTTAAAACTTTTTAAATACTCGACAATATTTTAGTTATTCTATACCGGGTGATTATTTTAAGCTGAAAAATTCAAATACCTCGGAAAATAAGCACTCTACGGAAAAAATGTCCTAAATCAAAATTTAATCATTTCACGGAAGACATACTTTAATGCTAAAATTAGTACCCCGCCTTTACTTCTTGTAGGTGGGGTGGGGGTAATTTACAATTAAAATAAAAATACCTTATTTATTTCTTATTGTAGATTCTTATTGTAGATTCGGATTCTTCGGTTAAAAGTTAGTAAGTAGGTTAGTTAACTTTGGAAAAAATCGACTTACCGGAAGTGGCACCTATCATAGAGTTTTTTGATTTTTTAAATATTTCAAAAAGTACAGCACTCATGAGGAAACTTTTGAGTGCAAAAATATTGTATCAAAAAAATAAACAAAAAAACAAAATAAAAAAATAAAAAATCTGCAATAAAAAATAGGGGTTCCTATTTTAATTTCAAAGCTACCCCCGCCTCACCTACAAGAAAATGAGGAGGGTACTAATTTGAGCATTAATCTATGCCCCTCCTCCGAAATGATTATATTTTGCTCATGTACATTTTTTTCGTAGAGTGCTTATTTTCCGAGAAATTTCTACTTAAAGAAAATCATCCGATATATATATATATATATATATATATATATATATATATATATATATATATATATATATATATATATATATATCGATATATTCTACCGATTATGGAGGATTTTTTAAAAGTTTAAATATATCGCTTTTAAACTTTTAAAAAATCCTCCAAAAAGCTTTTTTCAAAAACCTTGGAAAAATAAAATAAATCAGATGAAGAGATTGAAAATTGAGATCAATTGAAATCAGTTCAATTTATCATTGAAAAACTTTCAAACATTTTCTTTTTGGGCGTTTATCTTGTCCACTTGCAGCAAAGTAAAGTACAAAATCTTTGTAAGCATATTATGTGATTGCTGAAAAATATGGCTTTATTATTGAAGGCTGTAAGGAGTGGGCATTACATATCTTCTCTTATTTCAGAATAAAAGCCGAAAAAAATTTCAGTCACGTATATGTCCTAATAAAGAATTACCCGCAATTTAGCTCAATCATTAGCGCTTTTAAATTTGATTTAAAATTTTAATTTATTACTTGAACTTTAGATGTCTTTTTTAACCAATTTTAATAAATTACATTGATCTTTACAGGATATTGATTGATTGATTGATTTAGAATGTACGACCAAGGACCGTTTTACATAAGCTTGGAAGGATAAGGCAGGATATTACAGGATATGACAATATATTCGCTTGCCCGAAAAGTAGATACCTAAACTCCAAGGCATATAAAACAAACTTATTATGAGTACATTCAATTCTGTCCGCATGACATTGAACAGAGACCACATTTGAGAAGCGTACTCCAAACTTGATCGAATAAAGGATTCGTTCAGAAATATTAGATTGTGTGGGTCACAAAAGTATTTACAGTTCCGATTAATGAAACCTCACGTGTTTTGTAAATAAAAATTCAGAGAAAAATGTTATACCTTAGTTAGATTTAAATTCAAATCTATCAACAGTTGTGCTACAAAGAAAATATTGCTGACATAAAAGAGAACGAATTTGAACAAAAAGAACCTTTCATTTACCAACATTTAATAAGTTTGAAGTTATCTGACCAATCACAAAATTTACTCCAATCACTTTGTAATTCCAAACAATCCGATAAATTAGCAATAGGGCTAAAAATAATTTTTAATGAGGTCATTAATAAATAATAAAAATAATAGTGAACTAATATGTGACTGCATTGTGGAACACCAGAGGTAACACGAAATAGACGAAAACGATTATCAATAATTTTAACAAATTGGTAACGATCGGAAAGGTAAGAATGCAACCACGTAATAGAGATAAACTGACCATTTACTTTCTCGTGCTTATTAATAAGAATGGAATGACCAATTATATCAAAAGCTTCTGAAAAATCTGTCTAAACCACATCAACTTTTTGATTTTTATTCAATAAAGGCAGTAAATGTCTGCAAAATTAAACCAAATGAGTACGAGTGGGCTTACCCGGACTAAAACCATGCTGAGAGTGAGCAGGTAAAATAATCGTTTTCACGTGAAAAAGACAAAATTTCTGTACCAAAGCTTGTGGAACATTTTAAGAATTACAGAAAGAATAGCTATTCCGCGATAGTAACTGATATCACATCTTTTACCGGATTTAAAAATTGGACAAATGAAAGGAATTTTCCAAGGATTAGGGCTCTTTCACAATGGATGCTTTCATTAAAGATTAGGATCAATGAAGGAACTAAGCTCTAAGTACCGTGCTTGATTATGATAGGCGGAGAACCATCATGACTACCTTCCTCATTAATGTCAAAACCATCATAAACTTATACTTCTATAATAAGATGTCGAAGAATGTTCATAAACAGACCAAAAAATGGCTAAAAGAATGCAGATATCAGAAAACTGAGTAGCATATAGAACAGCCCTAAAATGTAATATACGTGTGGTAAATTCTGCCGATTATGAAATTCTAGAATCCTTTTGAATTTATACTTAAGTCATCTTCTATTTGCAAAAACAAAACTAGAATAAAAATCCGCTCCGTGAAGTTACGGCGTTTTTCGAGACACAATTATTTTTTGTCGTACCATGGTTGACAGTATCGCAGATGGTTTTTATTTAATGTAACGTACCTTCCAACACCAGTTTTGAGTAGTTCATTGACAATTGAGATAGTTTCGGTTGAATGATTAGTTTTTCCTCTGAGAAAACTCCAATTAGAATTTTTAAAAAAATCGTTTAGAGGACCATAGTCAGCGTGCCTTAAATCATAATGAAAATAATTATTAGTTACAAATAGAATTAAGAATTTTTTATTAAAAATTATAGTAATCGTTTTTAGAGTGCGGTATATGTTCAAATATCCGGTAGGTTTTCACACGATGAATCGTGGGAGTACAGTATGCATCGATTGAAACAAATTTCTTGAGTATTGCAAATCAGACATATTGGCACTGTAGTAATAAAGCGAAATAGTTAAATACTACCAATACCATTTGAAGTCTCTGATGACCATTAGTTGTTCTCTAACGTATATCAACGGTAAAACATAATTAAAATTAAAAATTTCAAGATAATAATCAAAAATTGTGCCATTGGGAATATAAACTGCAACCATGTACTGGCAACCTTAATCCGTACCGCAATGATGTCCTTTTGAATTAAGGTCTTAACAGCAACCAATACACCTCTTCCTTTAAGGCTAGTATTAAAATCATTTAGACTTTTTCAAGAGCACATAGTTGAACGGAAAAAAATCTTCAGAGTTCTAATTTTTGGTAGGCCCATATCTCACAGATAATAATACGATAATAATCACTGTCGAGGACACCAGGCAAAAATAATTTAGCTTTACAACGAATACTGGAGGCATTATGGTAGTAAATGGAAGTGACATCAATTGTACGGGGCTTTTAGATAGGACTTTCTCAGCTTTGTAAGCACCCAACAAATTTTAATTTCGAGTTCACAGCCGGTATTCAAAGGATTCAATTTGAGTACACTGAATGAAAATTTTGGTTACAAAATGGTTCAATACTAACACCAATCGGTAATGTTTCTGCTTTTAAGGCATTTACACGCAGTTGGTATTTTATAGCCAATTAAAGGCAAACGTATTTAAGATCTTGAACAATTTTTAAATGATTCTTGACAAAAAAAATAGCGTAGTGACATCTCGAAGAGTAGAATGAAGTAATAGGAAAATAAAATATTCATGATACATGTAATGGCTGATTTATATTCAACAAATTTGGCAGAAGTAGTTGATCTTGTAACAATTTTGTTTTGAATTAATGTGTAATAATATTTGGTAACAACAATATATTGTTTTCATCTTGTAAAATCAAGTTTATCTTTTCCTTCTAGTTTTATGGGTATGGATCTCGGGTTTTTTCTGTTTATTTTGAAAAGAAGAAATTTACTTTTTTTTAGGCTTGCGTAATTTTTCAATCTAGTATTCCAATTTTTTAAATTTTTGTTTGTACGCGGCATATTGTCGTGGGTTGAATTGAGTTGTATTTTAAATGCGAAACATTTAAGAAATGGCAAGCTGCTAATGTAATGTCTGTGAAGCTAGCACGAAAAGTTAGCTCGAAAAAAACTATGGTAACACTAATGGTGTGGATCTTGAATAATCCATTTTTAGTACAAACTAGCACGAAAAATACTTCAAATAACATATGAAAATAAAAAGTATGAAATCAGTGATATGAAATCAGTTTTATATGAGAGTGCAATCTACATCGATTTTATTAAAGCGAGCATATGTACCTCATCAGATTCTACTCTCATATAAAACTGATTTCATATCCGACAAATGATTGGAAGGGTCTAGCATGAAGTGTTAGTAATCCTCTCTGACCCATACGAATATTATGATATTTTTGTGATAAGTTTGCTGTAGATTCTACTCTCATATAAAAATGATTATATATCCGACAAATGATTGGAAGGGTCTAGCACGAAGTGTTAGTACTTCTTTCTGACCCATACAAATATTTTGATATTGTTGTGATAAGTTCGCTGTAGATTCTACTCTCATATAAAAATGATTTCATATCCGTCAAATGATTGGAAGGGTCTAGCACGAAGTGCTAGTACTCTTCTCTGACACTTACAAATATTTTGATATTTTTGTGATAAGTTCACTGTAGATTCTACTCTCATATAAATCTGATTTCATTTCCGACAAATGATTGGAAGGTTCTAGCACGAAGTGTTAGTACTCCCCTCTGACCCAAACGAATATTTTGATATTTTTGTGATAAGTTCGCTGTAGATTCTACTCTCATATAAAACTGATTTCATATCCGACAAATGATTGGAAGGGTCTAGCATGAAGTGTTAGTAATCCTCTCTGACCCATACGAATATTATGATATTTTTGTGATAAGTTTGCTGTAGATTCTACTCTCATATAAAAATGATTTCATATCCGACAAATGATTGGAAGGGTCTAGCACGAAGTGTTAGTACTTCTTTCTGACCCATACAAATATTTTGATATTGTTGTGATAAGTTCGCTGTAGATTCTACTCTCATATAAAACTAATTTCATATCCGACAAATGATTGGAAGGGTCTAGCTTGAAGTGTTAGTAATCCTCTCTGACCCATACGAATATTTTGATATTTTTGTGATAAGTTCGCTGTAGATTCTACGCTCATATAAAACTGATTTCATATCCGACAAATGATTGGAAGGGTCTAGCACGAAGTGTTAGTAATTCTCTCTGACCCATACGAATATTTTGATATTTTTGTGATAAGTTTGCTGTAGATTCTACTCTCATATAAAACTGATTTCATATCCGACAAATTATTGGAAGGGTCTAGCACAAAGTGCTAGTACTCCTCTCTGAACCATACAAATATTTTGATATTTTTGTGATGAGTTCGATGTAGATTCTACTCTCATATAAAACTGATTCCATGCCCGACGAATGTTTGGAAGGGTCCAGCGCGAATCGTTAGTCATTAGGTTTTACTTACATTTTGTTAATTTCGATATAAGTATTTATATTTTATTTTTTATAAATTACAATTAAAACGTTATTTTAGTGCTCATTAGTGAATCGTTTGTAAAAATTATGCAAATCGCATATTGCTTTTCTGTTTTTTTATTAGTTTTGATTTCCATTTATTATCTTATGATTTTTTTTTTCGTGCTATATCTATCTAATACTCCAACCAACATTTTTTAGTACAAAGAATTAAATGCATATATAATTATTATGATTAAACAAATTATTTAAACTTTCAATTGAATTAGTAAAGTTTGATAATAAACATCAAAAAGCTTTACATTTTTTTAATTATTTGCCAACAATTTGATTTGATTTAATTGTTTATGCCATAAACTATAAATATTGGTTTAAATCTTTGATAAAAGTATTACCTTATGTACAATTTTAAAATAATCGTGCTAACTTTTCGTGCTAGCTTCACATCGGTGCTAATGTAGTGAAATTTAAAGTGTAAAGAAATAAATTATTGTGGTAAAAATAAAAAGTTATTTACTGTTGTAAATAAAGAATAATTGTGCTATTTATTGTATTTATTGAAATTTATTGTGCTATTTATTACTGCGTTTGAAAGTACACAGTGTTTGAAGTGGAAACTGTTGCGTATTGTTTATTTATTTGTGAAGTGTTGTGTACTTATTTGTGGACCATAAATATTATTCGAATTTATTTACAATGTAGTGATACGAACTAGGAATAGGCAAAAAGTGACAATATATTACAACGACAATGTAATAAAAATATTCGAGATAATCTGGAAAGCCGGTATATTATCTTTGAAACAGATAATATGGATAATATGTTTATTGCATATATAAAGTAACTTTAACGTAGCCTTGCACGCAGACTACTCCAGTATATGAAAGCATACTAGAGAAATAAGATAAGTAACACATAACACATTATTCTTAGAAGGTAGTTATGGTTATACATACGTACGACATATATGTTTTTCAGTCACAACAACGAATTTGAATTGCTGACTTGCAATTATGTACCTTTTCAGGAACATTTTCTTTCACAAAACGTTTATTTTAAGAACAATGTACTTACAATTCAACGTATTAAAATAAACAAGAAATAGTACTATTTTCCAGTTATTAGTATTCTTGATATCTTCAAATATCATTAAAAACATTATTATAGTTTTAACCACCTTATCATTAAACGTTTCAATTAAAATACTGTAATTGGTCTTAATTGCATCATTATTCGAATAATTAAACTGAAGGTGAAGCTCAAACACGAAAAACTATTATTATGTTTTTCTACTATACTTGTTTTCTTCTCCATAGACAAGTGAATTTAATTCTGCAAGGCATCACATTATATGATTAAAAAAGTTCATGACTCCTCGTTTAAAACATAAAATTATAAAGAGCACATTAACTCTTGGCTTAATCAACTTCACTATTTTGAGTTCTTGAATGTAGTTTTGAGTTCTTGAATGTAGTTTTATATACATGTTTTCAACTATGGATAGTGGATTGAATATTCTTAAATTTAGTTTCAGGCACTATACGAAAAGTTGGTATTTTAAATTGTCTAACTAATTTTGAAATATTGAATAGTTTTAAAAGTTAACTTAAGATCAAATTTAATATTTTTTCATTTGAAGTCGTGATAGTTGAATACCGATTGGGATCTCATCTTCATTACGAACCCCTTTAAAACCCTCAATGCTAATTTAAAAGTTTATATTAAACACCTTTCATTGTTTTCAAAAATTATGTGAGTTGTAATTTAAATATATCAGCAATATACCAACTTTTGTTAAGCAAAATTTTTCAGATTCTGGTTCTCTACTAAATAATAAGTGTGTTCATATACCAAGATTTTTTCTAACCTGTTATTTCTTTCATGTTTTAAAATAAAAAGGATATAATTTTATCATGCAAATGGTGATTTCCACAATTATGTCATTTTTGTGGTAGAGTAGCTTTTGCATATTAGCCTGTAATTGTTTTTAATTTCGTAAGTGATTGCTTAGGATATATTGCATTAGGCATATCTAAAGATGAAAAAAATCTCACCACATAAACTTCAGGTGCTGGAAGCAATATACCCTACAAAAAAAAATGTCAACAGGTCTCCTATAGGTCACTCTGTTTCAGTGAGTCAAACTTGTCAAATTTTTCATGGTTTGAGACCTAACCATATTTTTATTCTGATTTCTGATCCTTCTAACTAGTAATTGCCGTGTTCATATTTTGTCCAAATTAATTTTGAAAGTATGCTTCCTAATTGCGGAATGTTTTAACGTTATTATACTAGTGCCAATAAATTTATTCACATCAACTTTCATGTTTACTTTATTAAGTAAAATGCCCAAAAATTATATAGCGTTGTTACTTTTTAGTTGATTATTACATTAAGTCGAGTATAATTTTTCCAATAAGTCACTAAAGGAAAAAAAAAGGGGGAAAAAACGCAACAAGAAAACTGTTGATATGGTCGATTAATGCTGTTTTTTCATCAAAAAATCATGAAAACAACGTTGCTGCAGCAACTTCCAAAACCCATTTACAACTTTCAATATTTCGAAAAATATGTATTTGTGAACCAACCATTAAAGTCCAGGTATCGTGAATCTTTCGAAAAGTAATTGGAGTTCGATAGTAGAGCACAAGCAGTCTCCATTCATTATGTAGCAATAATATTATCAATAATATTACCACATAAAATGTTGAAATATTTCTTTTGCTTTGAAAATAATAAACAAATTAGAAACGTTAGACCGCCAAATTAAAGTGGGTTTGGAATGAACCACAATCTTTGTTCAATCCATTTTTATTAAAAAGGAGCGACCATAATGTGGCAAATCGCTGCTATAATATACAATAGTCTGAAATTTATAAATGGTTTTTCGATTTTTACCAGAATGAGTATTATACAGTTTGAAGAAATGCGGATGCTATCATCCTAAAGGCATTTGTTTTTAGATCCGTTATTCTAATAATTCATAATTTATTAAAATGGGCGGCTTATAAAATTTAATTAATTTTTAAAAAGTTTACTAGAATCCATTTCCATTATCAAAAAAAGAAACATAATTTTTTTCTCCAAAAAATCACTTAGATTTTTGTTGGTGTGCCAATGTTTATTATTTAGCTATTTTTAGCGAATTTTTCTAGTTATACAAAATATCATAAAACCTAAATATGGAGGATTACTTCAGCACGATTCACCTAGATAAAATTGTTCAAAATAAAGTTATAATAAGATGATATATATTTTAAATGAGAACGCATATTTTAGATGGTAAAATATTTCATTAGTCTGACAGCATGGGTTAAATATGCCCTCGCGGAGCAAAGAATTTAATTTATATTTAAAAGAAAGAGTATAGCTATATTTCATACTTTAAACACAAATTAGACTTACCTTAATCCAAAATTCATACGAAGTATTTCATCTTCATCCCGCATTTAAATTACAAGTACCTATACTCCAAGTACATACGTATTATGAAATTAATTTTCTAGAAATATATAAAAAAATAAAAATAAGATAAAATTTTTAAAAAAAGTGTACAGGGAAAAAATCTTTAGAGTTCAAAAGTTACATCAACCAAATAAATTTGTATCGAGCTTATTAAATTTGTTTTTGGTTTTAAACCAACAATAAATGGTTATAAAAACTCGCGTATATAAAAATATCATATAAAAAATATTATAACAAATTATGTGTGAATGATTATTATCCCTTATTATAAAAATTGCACCTTTTGAGCACATAAATCATAAAAACTGTATGTATGTGGTCGTATATATATATGGAAAATAATAAAACCAAATTAACAACTTAAAGACAATTTTCATACAATCATATATGGTTCGTGCGGTATATGTTATTGTCTCCTCTGCTGCCACAATCATAATATAGAACGAACAGCGCAAAAACATAAAAAAAAACTACTTGCGATGGGTTTATTTTGCTATATATACGTACACAGCATATTATATACACACATGGAATATATCTCGTAAAGCACGACATAAACTTTGACTTTTTAACTTTCGTATATGAACGTATGAAAATGTAACATTTTTATTTCTTTTTTCGTTATATAAAGAATAAATAATATTTATATCATAATAATAACAATAACAATTTGTTTATTGTAGGCGCGCTCATTTATGGCTCTGTGGTCGGAGGGTACTTTTATATTTCGTTCATATATTAAAACGAATGGGTATGTAAGTCTGATAACATAACCACAATCTAGACATCGCATTGTTGTAGATTGTGAATAACCTCATATTGGATTGGATTGCCAGACTAGCAATTAGTATAGTCAATAGTCCAGTCAATAAACTCCACAAACAAATAATTATTGAGCGGCTTAACTGTAAAACGTTTTTTTTCTTACATTTCTATACACAGATATTCGATATTATTGAATTTACGATAAGATCTAAGAACGATAACCTAAAAATATGTATATCTATCTAAAACTTATCAACTACCAAATGCCTCTATAGTATTTGGGATAAAACCAATGTGATTCAATTTGGTGTCCTTGATAATAACTATATGATGTCATAATTGTCCCTGAAACCTTGCTCCTTCCAATTATATCGTATATAAAAGGGATATGTTCAACTGTGTCACCACCCTTAAAAATGGTATATTTTGAGTGCTGTAACTATTACTATTTTCCATGAAATTTTCTAACATATATTCAATTTTTCAATAATTGCAAGCCTTAATCAAGTTTCTGAAAAATTCCGATTGTAACTTTATTCTACTTGGTGGAACTTTAATTGACATATTCTTTTATCATTCAGCATGTTGATCAAATTGAACGATACACTTTTTTGGTAATAGACCCTACTTTTAAGAACCATTGAATAGTGTTAAGAGAGTGGGTGTTGAGAAACGTCAACACAAGTTTAATAGGTTTTCAAAAAAAAAATTTGTTTATATAAAACTTGATGGTTATGGTTAAGTAAGTGTTAACATCTAAACTTAAAGAATTTTAGAACTATATCAAAAATAAAAGGAAACTGTTTGTCTTTAAAAATTTGGTATCATTTATAAGAAATATATTTTAAAGTGTCCAGGTTAATGTAGTTAAACCGATTATGTCAAAATTGGCGATCTAATTCTTATTGCTAGGTGGGCAAACTAAATCTTCAATTTTGTCGCCTGTCATACCTTATTAAACGATGGCAAGCAAAAATTCTCAAATCTTGCACATTCAAGTACAAGTACATTGTGTGATATCTAGAATGCCACAAGGCAGTCATGTTGGTCCTGTATTGTTTATAACATATTTAGATGATACTGTTGTCTGTTTATATATTATTTTGTTGCTTTCGTGGCGACAACATGAAAATATTTTCCGTTAGTAAAAGTAGGTCCCATTGAATTAAATTATAAGTAGATTAAGAAAGATTTTGTCTGTTGTTGATTTCATGTTAGGATTATGTGTAATTTTTTTTCTGACTTTCTGACTTTAGTGTCCTCAAGCATTCAATATAATTACCACTCTAGCTACGATTATGTTGAAGTCTATAAAATTAAAATTTACGGATTAAACAATATAATCAAAAGATATTCGTTTACTTTACCACAACCGCCTAAAACCTCCGTTTATGATATTAAACACCGTTTTTTTAAGTTTTATGCCCCTGCACAAAAACACATTAAAACCACATTATAATAGCTGCCTACACAAATGTGTAGGTACATTTTGATTGTTCTATTGAGTGATGTCAAAAGTTATTTATATATTAAATTAAAACCAACTTACACATTTGTGTATGTATTTCAAACCAATTTACTCGAAACAAAAGTTATCATATTTAAAGCCAACTGGCACATTTGTGTAAGTAGTCACTTTTTGTTAGGTTGAAAAACCACAACTAAATATTATTTCACCACATTAATTTGGACATTCTAGATTATACCAATTATTTTTCTAATGAATACTATTAATAAAAAATGTATTATCCGAATTGAAACCCATTCGAAAAATATTATAGCACACTTCCAAAGTGTTACACGATGATATTTTATATAGTAAAACAAATTTTTGACATTTTTATTTACCAACACAAAAATTTGTGGGTTGGGTTTACAATAAAGTTATGTCGATTTCGATTCGTTATAAAAAAGCACTCTTGGTCCCAAAAGATTGCTTTTTCTGCTGTCAAGTTGTTTTATTTAAAAAAAAGGAATGTATCGATCAAATTGTTTGCTCGAAGAGCACTTTTTAGCAATCTGGATTTTTTGAAAGATTTTTCCCTCTTTTACTAACACGAAGAAATACTTCTGTCATTTTGCTGGCAATTTTGAATGACATTTAATTTTTTTATACGTAAAAAATTATACACACATATTGATGAAATTAATTTGTTTGTTCGATTGCCAGCTAAAATACAGATTGCTTTTTGAAAGAGGGAAAAAAACGAATCGAAATCGAAATTATACTTCCCGACTACAGCAATTGAAAAGATTAAAGTCAAAGTCTTCGTGACTGAATTTTAAAGAAACTTTTTCGTTGTATTCAATATATTGCTTAGATGGGTCGACATTTTTTAGATTCCAAAAAAGTACGATGTAGTGAAAAGTAGGTTCTCTGTATTGATATATTTAACTGTACGTACATACAGGGAGCGAAAAACTATTTTTATGTTATTCCGCATTCGATTCTCCGTACATACCTGTTAAGTGATGCTGTTGTCCAAAGGTGTCCCAAAGAATTACGTTTTAAGCACCAAACATAACAAATTATAAAGAATATGATTTCAACTGCAGTTTCTGATAAAATAATTTAGATGGTAAGGGACTGCTACATAATATATATCCTAAATTGCAAAAATATGGCAAATGCTCTAAATCTTTGGAATACGATTACTAGTCAAATACTTAAATAACATTTAAAGCCATACCAATTACAAAAAAATATTAAAATTCGCCTTAAAAAGAGTATACGACTTGAATGAGAACAAATACTGTGATATAGGCCAAATATCGTTTTTTCTATGAAAAAATTGTCCAGTCCAACATTAAATGTCTCGAAGCTTAATATCACGGTTTGGTTAAAAAATCGAAACCAAATAATGTTAGTTTGTCCAAGATTTTTGCTTAAAAAAATGTATTGGATATCCAATAGATACTAACCAAGGTAGATGATATAATTAAAAAAAGTTATTATAGCACCAAAGTATATATTCTAGCTCAATATTGAGCCTTAATCGATTTCGAGGGCAATTTAAATTCGAAAGTAGAACATTTATTCTAAGGATCTGTAAGGATCTTTTATAGAAAGAGTATTGGACTAAGTAATGATATTAAGGCAACCGAGCAATTGTTTACCACAGTATTTCCCAAATGCTTTCAAAAAGTCAAAAAAGGACAATATGTACAGACAAGTGTCTTATCTAAGTAAATAAATAAATATTTAATTTACATCACAATTGTAGCAAGAGTACTTTAGATTTAATTCCAAACTTTTGTTATATGGAATTTGTCAACTAGGAACTTTTATGTAAAGGAATACTTTAACCCACTTTCGATATGAAATGTCGTTGATAAACTATTTCATTTCTCAACAAATTAGATTTAATGGATTGAAGTACTTTTAAAACGATAGCGTTATCAGCACAATCGAATACTAAGGTATTAAAAGCATATTTAACCGCATTTAAGCTGAGAAAAGGCCGTTTTTAAAATTATAAACATTTCTTAAAATTATTTGCTCTTTTTTAATTTGCAACTTCCGTATGAGAGATTTTATCTGCAGAGTAGCAATATAGACCAAAATTATTAAGGGTGACATGATCTAAACCAGAACTCAAAGTGGTTTTAGACTCAAACCTTTATACAAAAAATTTTTGATTTGTCATGCCTACCAATCTAAGCAAGGTATAAGCTTAAACTACCTTTGTTTATGTGGTGTGATTTGCAACATATTGAAGGATACCGTGGTGTGACAGAAATGATGCATGTGAAAACTTTTGGCTTACCTTGATCTGAATTTTGATCTTGTAATCTCGATTGATGAAAGCATCAAAGATGAGGAATATTAGGATCAGGCCCAGTGCGATTTACATTACTTTGATGTCTAGCGTACTGGTCGGACAAGTCACTTAGAATGTAACTGATGGGCATTTGGGAGGTGAATGTAGATTGTATAGTGGATCGAAGTATATTTAGGTGGGGTGAATGTTGTTAACTAAACAAAGATTATCCTGATTAGCAAGAAATGGATAAAAAATTTAGTAAAAAATGAATGTGGTTCGCATAGTAAATGAAACTTAAGCGAAACAGAGAGAGTGAATGAAACATATTCTACTCAATAGGCACTATAAAAAGACAGATAAATGGGCGGTGAAACAGAGAGATCTAGTGTTGATATAAAAGAGAACGAGTTAAACTTTGCGTTAGTTCAAAAACTTCTTCTGCAGAGACTACAGATATTATTATGAACGAGCGAATGGAAGGCTGAAAAAGGCAATCCAAAGAAAAGTTAAGGAAAAGTTGACAGGATCATGTGACTGAAGTGACGCCAGGCACTAATATAAGATCTACAACCCCAGAAACTAATCGAGTTAGGTATACCGAACTTTGCTTAAAATTTTCAATAAAATGAGGAAAAGTGGAAAGAAAGCAAAGTGGTATCCATATCCAAAAGAGTTCGGGATAGAAATCTGGCCACCAATTACAGTCGAATATCTATTTTGAATGTGTTTATGAAAATGGCGAATGGTATGATAAAAGAAAGAATTGAAAAATTCTTGAATGTAGTAATTTACTGCTGGAAACTATTTTGCCAACTAATGTGTGGAAAGTCGGTGTACTTCCTACACCGGCAAAAAGCAAAATAATACATTTTTGGTTGTGTTTGAATTTTTGGGCATATGATTTTGTGGTACAGGGAAACGATATCAATTCTTTTGAACTTGGGTCTCTTTCGGAAAGTTTGCGAATTGGTGTATGATTTTATGAATGCTCGTAAACTGATTATGAATGAAAGAGACTACAGGATGAAGGGAAAAGTGTGCATTAGACTTCCGTGGAAAGAACAATTTTTCCTATGCTCTTTAATCTGACCTTGAATTACGAATTCAGGTCAGAAAACCAAGTCATTCTGAAGTTTGCAGATGACTTTGTCATAATTGGTAAAAGTCCAAACATGAAAACCGCATATGTGATCCCGCGTAGAACTGAGTGGATTAGGTAAAAACTTGTTCAACTGAACTAAGTGCGTAAATGCGACAAAATGTTGTTGTAAAGCTTTTCAAAAGCATAGAAAATTGATGTACAAATCTATAAGGGCATATAAAAAGTCTTCGCGTTTTTCGAGTCACTGAAAAAGTCTGTGCAATTTTGCAACTGGTCGAGCAAGCTGTCAGGAAATAGCAGAGGCATTAAACAACAACCACATGAAAGTTTGGAATCATTTGAAAAAAACCAGGCTACAAAAAAAACTCGATATTTCGATGCCACATGAATTAAAGCCAATAAATTTGACTAACCGAATTGACATCAGTGAAATGCTACGGAAACGCAACGAAATCGAACGATTTTTGAAGCAAATCATTACAGGCGATGAAAAATGGATAAAATAAGAGAATATCAAATGCAAGCGCTCATGCTCAAAGGCTGGTGATCCTCCACAAACGACCACAAACGACCCGCCACAAACGAAGGGAATTGTCCATTATGAGTAACTGCAACATGGCAAAACCATCAATTCGGTCCTGCACTGTGCACAATTTGACCGTTTGAATGAAACAATCCAGAAAGAGCGACCAGATTTGGCCAACAGAAAGGGAGTTGTGTTCCATCATGTCAATGCGCGGCCACACATACCTTTGATGACTCTGAACAAATTGATGGGACTTGGAGTTTTGATGCATCCACCGTATAGCCTGGACCTTGCACCGTCTGACTACCATTTGTTTCGGGCTCTGCAAAACTCTCTTGATGGTAATTGGCGATAAATCACAGAAGTTCTACACCAAGGGTATTATGAAGCTACCCAAAAAATGGCAAAATGTATTTTCAATCAAAAAACTTTTTGTTCAAAAATGTACCAAATGGAAGCGGAGAATTTTTATATGAGCCTACATTGACTTTTTATGTGACCCTTATAGAGTATTGAATATGTAACTTTGACTAGGTATTTAAGAATCTGGATATTTCATTGGAGTTTTACAGCACACGGGAAGAAATTAAATTATAATTTTAAGAGAAAACTGCATGTTATCATAAATATGAGTGAACTGCAATGAAGAGGGCATCTTGGTGTATCTGACATTATGTAAAAGGTACAAGTTTATTATAAAATGGCATAGAAATAAAAGTGTATGATGATGGTTCTAAGGTTGAGTTTAACGCGTTAGAATTAAGAGCGAATAATTCAACCCTAATACACACTCTATGGTCTGAAATGGGTGATTCTCTTACCATTATAAAAAAGAATGGTTTAAAATATAACGCGGTAATAAATGAAATAAAAGCGAGATTACATGCGGGACGTCTTCAGAAAAACCCAAAGGGAAAATATGAACTTTTGGAAAATAGAAACACATTCAACAAAATTTAAAAAGTGTTTCCAGCTGTCTCCCTAAAAATCTTGTTGTATGCTTGTTATATGCTCCCTAAAAATCTTGTTGTATGCTTGGAAATACGAAAAAAGCTTCGATGAATGTAATATCAGTTAAGAAAGAATTTAAAATGTGCAAATGTAATATTTTGCACGTCATTGAGAAGCGGTTATAGATACTAGTTCGAGTTTGCACTCCAGCGCTTAAAAAGAAAAAAAAAGAAGATAGCATCTGCATAATGAGTGCTGAGTTAATCAGAATTCTAAAATGAATCAAAATGGTAATAAATGTGGCGAAACGAAAAGTTATTTTTCCTTCCGACTCCTTGAGTGGATTAACTTTGATAATTAGGGTACTCAGGGTAATAAATACGTGATTAAGTTATTTGAATTGTTAAACCTCCAATCTTGTGGCAGTGAAAATACTAAAAAGTGTAATTGATTAAAAAAGCTTCTGGTGCTAATAATTTAGTTTTTCCAGCTTAAAACTAGAAACGTACCACTGCCAATTGGATTACATCAAAATATTTCATTTCAAAGCTTTTAAATTTAAATGTTTGTTGATAAGCAATTAGAAATACCTTAAAACTGGTTTACTGCTATTTTAAACACCATTTTTTATAATAAGTTATCTCTAATCGGTGACCCTTTTATAAATATATTATAGAGATTTTTTATAGTTACTCCATTTCATTATATGTCCCTTAGTTAAATAAAGCAAGCAAAATTAATTTTTAAATATAGGATTATGTTTATATGTCTAAAAATTTTGTGTTTAAATACTAAAACTGAGGTTACCAGTGGCGATGTATTGACTCTGTCAACTGTGAAGCCACAACTACGAAGTTCAAAGTTGGAAAATGTATACGTAGGACAATATATTAGAACATCTTTTAATGGTATATTTATTGTTGAAACAGTTTAAGCCCGACATGGCCTTTGAATTTTGTTTATTATTTAAGTGTATAAATAACTTCAGTTAAACATTTTTGTGACTTAAATGATTTTATTTTTATGATGCACACAAAAAAAGTTATATTTTTTATTATTATTTTTCTTAATTATTAATTTATTATATATTATATAGTTTGGCAAATTATTTATTATGATTATTATTATTTTTATTAGTACGAAGGTGGAGATCTGAATTATATACAAAACCAATTATATACAAAAACTTATGATGATCATAAACCAAATAAAATTTTAACAAACAAAACTCAAACCAAAATTCGTAATTTGGATTATTGAACCATAAAAGTGGTGGTGGTGGTGGTTCATGTTCATAATCAAAGTGGTGTTGTAAAATAAAATTACAATAAAAAGGCTAAAATTAATAGTTAGCGTTATATAACCGAATAATATGTTGTCCTGAATTTAGTTATGCGATTTTATCATGTGAGTTTGCGCTTGACAATCAAATTAAAAGTTTAGCTGAGTAATTTCGATTTTATTGGTATGTGACATATGTATGCCGAATCATTAAAATGTGTATTAATAAATTATGATATAACCAATTATCATTAAAGTTGCAATGGTTTTTTTCACATTGAACCAGATTTAATTTGGCATCCTTGGCAAATGTATTACTCAGAGCTAGATGGTAATTGATTTATGTATATCATAAAATTATTTATGTTTCGCTTTAATTTTTCACTTTGCAAGATTTGTATAATATTTTGTAGATTATTTATAAACTTTCTACGATCAGCCTTTTTTTTTTAATTATTTGATGATTTCTATTCTATGACTGTGTCCGAAACCCATGATAAATATTTGAGAATACAAATTTTAGACATTTATTTGATAAAAACGAACGACACCCAAATTATCACGGTCCGTTGCTATGACAATTTTTGACAAATTCCAAAACATTCTATAATAAAATTCAAACTCATCGCGTGGCATACTCGGATATGTACAATAAAAAATAAAATTCATTTGGTCTTTTAATATTACTATTCAAAAATCATATAAGAAAAATTTTAAATTTTGCGTTGCTATGACAATGTAATTTTTTTCATGGTTTTTATACCTCGCAAAAGTGAATTTAAAAACAATTATTATACTTTTCGAACAGCGTAATAGAATATTGGGAATGTAGGGAAACATTTTTAAAAGGTTCCAAAATGTTGAGGAAGTTAATGCTTGAAATTTAAATTGTACTAAAGAAAAAAACCATTGCACAATTTTAAGAACCCATTTACGAAAAAATAATTGTTTCCTAAATGTTTTTTTGGGCTTGCACAAAATGGAACCTGGAAAAATAGGCAAAGCAAAATGAAATAGGGTTTGTTAAGATAAAATTACAACTCCGAAAAAAAATTTAGTTTTGAAAATCTTTATTTTATTGACCCAAATGCATTTAAACAAATGCATTTAAACAAATGCAATACTAAAATGCATTTAGTATTGTCTCCAGAACTATTTACTGGTTTATTACATGAAAATGTTTTCCGACCTAGAGAAAAGGTGTCAAATTGTATATAGAGATGTTTTTCCATTTAAAGATAACGTAACGGTATTATTTCCTAAGACTGCATCATATTACTCGTTTAAGTAATTTTGTAGCTCGGAAGGTTATATTTTTGTGCTCATTTCACCATGACATTGTCAGTTTTGGCTTTTATTTTCTGTTGATGCCTTTTCATTGTCGATCCTCCTCACGTTACATATATTCTCATTGACATCAACTGTTTATCTCATTATTTCGTTTTCTGTTAAATTATTTTCGCTTATAGTTAAATCGTTTAGTTTTACAGGTTAACATTATCCTCTTCCTTAAAATAATCAGCAATATAACAACAAAATACGCCACATTTTTTAAATTTATAATTTTAAGAGTAGACGTTAAATCATTATTTCTATTATTACTTAGGACCGTGGGGACTGCTTAAAGTATTTTTTGATAATGTTGTTTAACAGCTCTTAAACTCTTAAAAAGTATTGTTAGGTACAAAAAAGAATACCTTGGCAGGTAACGTTATCCAATTTCATTTGCTGGTAATCCTTTAGCTCTTAAGTGACAAGAAATACGCGGGAGACCAAAAACTCATTGTGTTTTTAATTAAAGCGCGCATTTGTTTGCTTTTGAATGACTTATAACGATATTCTGACAAAGTTTTTTCTGTTCTTCCAATCAACAGACGTTGAAAAAACTGCAGCATTTGTTTTTTTGGACAATCATACAAGACCGGTGTGGTCACTTAGTTACAAATTTTTTCAGTAAAACTTCGTTTTCTCCAATGATACTTTAAAATTGCTTGCAAATGGAGCAGCATTATCAATTTTTATTTTTACCGGATGTAGTCGTAATTGTTCATAATTTTTTGTTTTCTTCAAAATCCTGTTTTTTCTGATTCATGCCCATTTTTGATGCACAGTTTTCTTTGTTAATTTTCGATAAATCTAGACCAATCGATAAATCATTTAACAAAGATAATTTGTCTTTTAACGAAATAGGGATTCTGCCTTTTTTCACTTTAAAGGTTATTCTTTGAGACTTAGTTCTTCATTGCTACAATATTCTGATTAAAATTACCCGAACCTTCCTCTTAATTACCAACATAACAATCGGCATATATATGAACATCATCTACAATACACAATGTAAAATTATTAATGCAAAGCAAAAATAAAGGTGGACCGAACACTGAGCCTGGTGGAACTCCACAATTAGTATTAATAGTATCTGAATAAGATTGCTCAGCAGAAACAATAAAGTTTCTATCATTTGTGTTATGGTGCTTTTTAAGCCAAGTTTTCGATACACAAATTACGTAAAAATTCCTCCACGGAATACGTTAATATCATCCATTTTATTCATAATACTCTGGGCATTAAAATATTTTCAGCTAGATTTATTATTCATGGCACACTTGAAATGTACATTACAAACTGGATTGTTGTTGGAATAGGTTGCAGTGTAAGTCACCATCAAATTAAAATGTAATGACATACAAATTCCAAAAAATGTATGCATTCTAAAATGATAGAAGAACTATGTCAGAAATGGAAACTGATTTTAAATGCTCATATCATAGGATGCCATCATATTGCTAGATATACCGAAACCACCTATAGTGGTGCTTTTTTAATAAGTCACTCTTCTAGTTTGATTTTTCTGCTAGCCACAACGCCGCAGTTATTATCTTTTTTTACTAATTTGTAGTTTTAACTTCTTATAGTTATCTCATCGTAAATTGTGATAAAATAATGAAACAAATCCGAAGACATAACCCTTCTTGTACTAATTTAGATTTAAAAGCGGAAAGTTTGGGCCAACAATTCATTTAATAAAAATGTAATGGCAAAGGCAGGTGTAACTAAATGTGTGTAGTAGAGTTTCTCGACTGCTACTTTACAACGGTTCATTGATAAAATTACGGTTGCCAATAATTTGAATTTTTTTGAGCACATCGAACAAACTTTTCCATTATTAAATTTTTATTTTCAGTATTGACAATAATGCCGAATCCATCGTCAACAGCGCCGTCCTCAATTTCAAAATCATCTGAGCTGATGAATAATTCGGAATCCACTTCGATTTTATTGATTTCAATACTAGTTCTGTAAATAAGTCTTACATCACAGCTAGCTGTTTTCTGTGCTCAAAACAAATCTGGTGGCCTATACAACGATCAACTTTCCCACTTAGCATTAAAGTTAGCATTAATCGAAAGGTTCAATCCGTTTAATTCATTCTTGAGGTAGTTGATATTTTTTTCTGTCAGTCGTTGACCTTGACGACGAGATGGGCTGATATTCCAAAATTTGCTACCATTATAAACATTATAATATATTCATATAACGTTGATTTTTAAGAAAAGTTCATTCGTCGAACGTTATGCTCACAAACGAACTAAATAATGAGACTGATCATTTAGAACAAAAAAACAAATTCATTCCAGATTTTGGAACGTAATTGTCACCTTTGTATTTGAATAACTAAATGCAAAACCGTTCTTAGTTGTAATACGCGGAACGAAAGTGTCAAAGGAATGATTTCTATTTTTTTTTTTTAAAGAAATTTCTTATGAGTGTACAAATTAGGGTTGTAATACATTTGTGTTGATTTTGATGTACATACAAGATTTGCATAGTTAAAAATTTACCCTACCAAGATAAGTCCATTCAGTATTTGATCAAACTCTAAAATAATTAACTGATGAAACCTATAATCTTTGACTAATAAAAATTTTGATTTCCCAATTATAATTTGGTGAAACATATGCACTCCTATAAAAATAACCAAACACATTTATCAATGATCTCATCCACAGAATTCAATCACAAAAAATCAACTAAATGTATATTCAATTATATCCAATTATATACATTCATCGGATAAAAAAAAGCAAACATTCTGCATTAATATCACATCCACATGTCAAACCTTAAATGTCTCCGTGCAATAAAAAATATTTATAGCTTTTATTATTTGAGCTCAGACACCCTCCCTGATATCAAGAAGATATCAAGAATATAAAATATAAGGAAGATTCTAACGCAATTAAACCAAACAATAAAACGACAAAGATAATAAGCAAGCACATAAAATATCTTCTTAAAGATTTTTCCATGTAATATGTGAAACTTCCAACTATTATACGGATATATTAAATATACGAGAGGGAAGCAAGCAAAACATCTTTAAATCTTTTTATCTCGTTTAATTGAATTGAATTGACCCCTAAAAATAGTACAAAAAAAAATTATTGGTAAAATTGACGATCACGAAATTCGATACGTAACAATCCTTATATCTGTTTAGAATTACTAAAGAGTTTTTTTGGTGTATATATGGTGGTGAATATATATATATATATATATATATATATATATATATATATATATATATATATATATATATATATAAATTTATTACTGTAATACAGAAGAAGGAGCATTATATTTTGCAATACGTACATAAAACTATCTCAGTTACGACTAAAATTACAAAACAAAAAAAAAATAATAGACACACATGCATAGATAAGAAAATTGAAAATGCAGTACAATTTCGAGAAGAAAATTTAAATTAAATTCGATATTTATTCGAAAATTTTTATCCCTGTTTCGTATTTTCTTTATTCAGTCCCATATTCAATTCGAAGAACATAGAATTTTTTTAATTTAGAAAACTACAACGGAAAGAAATATGAATGAAATGCATTGCACGAATCGAGAACAATTTATAAAGATTAGTTGACTCACACAGTAATAATAAAAAGCTTTTGCGGAAAAATCATATTTTATACTTTGGAGACTCGATTATTCTACGAAATTTTCAAACATTGGCAAAGCATAGCTTTGGTGTGCTTGTAATAAAGCATTACAATTTATGGGATTATTGGATTTCAAAGTTGATATTCTGAAGTAGAAAAGCGAAGGTCATAAATATCTACGAATGACGTGCTAATTCCATTTAAATAAACCAAACGTGAACCTATGACATAATCTTACGCATAAGTGAAACCAATTTTATTAAGTTGGTACATTTTGATTCAAAATTAACATTAACAATTTTTTGCAGACGATACTCGCTTATATAACTTGAAAATTGGCAACAATTTTAAGGGTTTGTAATGAAAAATTATAAAAGAGCCAAAAACTAGACCAAAAATCTCACCTTGTCTTTCCTTAGTGTTTTCTGTCCCATTTTTGAAAGAGGAGAACTTTTAATATCCAAACTTTTCTATCTAACTTTTCTCTGTTTCTGAAAATGTTTGTGTACTAAGTGATGGAAGTTGCGGTGTGAAATCTGGTTTAAATTTTAATATTTATTGTTACTTAAATATGGGTATCCTCCTATTGGAGTGCAGAAACTGTGGTGTAAACTTTTTTTAACGTAGTCCAGAGTTATTGAAGCTATATGCAAAGTACGAAGATGGTTAATTAATGAAAAACTAAAGCCATGCTAGACGTTATGAAAGTTGACAATTTACACGGTTTTAAAAACTGATAAATTGTAAAATTTCATAAAGTAACTTATCTAGGTACTAATGCAATAGGACTTCAATGCAAGTTGATATAAACCATTTATCAAAATGGCAAAGTAAAAAAACTAGGGTGAGAGTTACATTCCATATCACGGCATTCAATAAAACTTGATTTAAGATGATTTTCAATAAAAAAAAGGTTCATCATCTCGGTAAATAATGGATCAGTGACTGGCCGATTCGGACAAAATCTCCTTTGAAATAAACCTATAATTTCCTCTGCTAAGGGACAAATTCTCTCTAATATTATATAAGGTACGAGTTTAAATACCACTAAAGAATAGTTTTGTCATGAAAGGTTTTGAATTTTGACGATGTTTTCAATTTCAGCAGTGTGTATATGACAAAGGTTGACAATTTAAAAATCAAAGAAATGTTCCTTTCAAGTATCGAGTGCTGCGTCGTTATTATAACCAGAATTCCTGCTTGTCCCCAAACCCCAGTAAACTACAATAAAGAAATAAATACCAACTTTCACTGCTGAGTTAGTCTCCTTTTATGCTTTCAGCTCTTGACCTTACAACATATTATAAAATACTTGGAAAATACCACTGGTAACTAAATTAAAGGTAATCAACCTTTACAATTTAAGAACTTGATGTTGACGTGAAATCATGATATTGACATTCTATTATTTAATAAAAAATTCTAATTGTTTAGTTAATTCATCGAAAGGGTGTTAAAGCCTTAATGGTATGGTCTATTGTAGATAGTTTTCATCTTATATTAGTTGCTAAAATCCATCACATAAAGTTTCATTCCAAATTTTAAACATAATGTTTTGTTTTGAAAAAGAATGAAATAAACTAGGTAGGTAAATCTTTTCAAATTATCCTCCAAATATAGTTGATCAAGTTGTATACCGATGTCGTTTGAATACTTAATAACCAGAACTCCTACATTGATACTCAAAATTTAAACTTAAATAAATTAATGGATTGTAATCCATACCAAAACTTTTAACAACACGCACAGGCCCCTCTAATAAAAAATAAATTTTTACTTTGTAATTTTGCAACAGAAAGAACTTTACAACAGAAAAATTTGGCCTTTCATCTATATGCTCCAAGGTAAAAACCAATCATTTAAGGGACAGCAAAACTCATACTTACCTTAATAAAATAAAAATGGAAATCTTTTAACTGCACAAAAATCAACACAAATGAATAAAATAAAAAGCCGTAGCTTCAATGGGCTCTTGAGGAAGAAGCTATAACCAGGAAACTAAGAAAAATTGAAAATTGGAATCTTTCACTAAAAAAAACAAGATGAAAATTATTTGAATGTACGGCCGACATGTACATGACCATTAGTAGCAAAAAAGATGTTAGTAATTTTGTTGGGCTTAAGTAAAATTTAAAACCACCAGAAACATGGAATAGTACTACGCTTTACACCGCAAGCTAAAGATATTAATATAAACCAAATTCTGTAAATTAACCAATCATTAGTTGACTTTTTGTTATATTCTTAATATTCACATTACATTATGATGTATCTAAATAAGGTGCAGTAAAAAGTAAGAGGTTGTATTGAGTTTATTGTGGCTTTCAGCACAATAATAATTCATATACCTATACTTAAGCTTTCAAACAGTAAAAATATCTTTTAAAGGAAATAATTGAAAACCAAATAAAACTGGAAGGTCCAATTAAAATATCAATATAGTTGAGCCAAGAACTAAAATTATTCTATTCAAGAGTAACGGACAGTAAAACGAATTCTTAATTTTCTAAGCAATAAACTGAAACAATGCATCAGAGAAACTGGAACATCAGAACACTAACAGAAGTATCATCGCTATAGCACAATTATAGAAAAAGAAATGAAGCGTTAGATAATTATAACTCTCGCGGGGATCAGTGAGATGGAAGAACAGTGTTTAAAAAAACAGAAATAAAGGAAACTACCCGCAATATGTTTTGAACGAAATGATACATATATGAACAAGGCGTGGGCACATTAACAAAAGCCAAAGCAAAGGAAGCACTAATGAAATGGAAACCAATCAATAGCAGAATGATCGTAGCAAGATTCTATTTATAAATACTAAATTGAATCATAATTTAGCACTATGTCTCATCAGAAAATGCAGATAAAGTAACCAAGTATGAGTTCTACGAACAAGTACAAGCCCCAATAACGAGCACACGAAAATGATGTCAAAATAAAACAAGGAGATTTCAAAGTAAAAATTGGATCAAATAACACCGACCTATAGCAACCATCATGAATAAACAAGCATTAGAACCTGTGCGTAAAAACAATGAAAAACGACACATCAACTTCTCGTTCACAAACCAGCACTTATATATTTCAGCTCTTATATACACATACACGTGCGGACATCACATAAAGTTTCTCACGCCATCACAAGTGGTATCGCATATTTCAAATTGAAGCCTGTTGCTGTAAAGCACACCAAGTCAAATCTTAAGAAATTTAAGATTTGACTTGTTGTGCTTTACAGCATGAGCGCTCAAGCTCAGACTTCAAACCAATGAAGCAGTCGTCAGTTTAGAATACTAGTGGAAACAAGTTTAAGAAAACTATATCGAAACAGCTATTTACATACACGAGATATCCGACAACCCAAGTTGCAAATTTAAATAAACCACGTCAGAACTGAAACGTCAAGAGGATATGGCTCATACAAGGAATGATCGTAGACAAGATATACTGGAAAAAAGAAGCTGCAGCAACCCGGAACATGAGCGAGCTAAATTAATGCGTATGACAGGTCATTGCAAAATTGGTTAATATACATACAATAAGGAATGAATTTGGTCAAATCTTTAAAACAGAAAATGCTCAATTGAAGAGATGAAAGATATATTTTGGAAAAACACGAACAAAAGACAAATCTTTGGGTTAACAACTGGCACCATTAACGAAACAAGCAACACCCATCCACCAACCAATGAAAATTAGTCATTGCTTTCATAAATGAAGCAATGACTAATTTTCCAGTCATTGCTTAATATTTATTTAAGCAATGACTGGAAAATTAGTCATTGCTTAAATTAAGAATAACAAGGTCTCAGGGATGAACAAAATGCCAGCTGAAATATTCAAAGGGGATAAATTATCCACAACTGCAAGTACCTAACCACCAATAATAACAAAAGTATGGAACTTCGGTAAAATACCACTAAAACGGAAGAAAATCTTGACCACAACGAACCTTAAGAAACGTGACCTGAGAGAATGCAAAAATTTGCAGGGTGTATTCCTCCTCAACATAAGTATAAAAATATTGGCAATCATTATTCTGGACAGAATTTCAGCGACAATCAACTTGAAATTTAGGGACGATCAAGCTGGTCTTAGACCAATAGGAAGTTGCACTGACCATACCAATACAATATGCATCATCATAGAATAAACTAATGAATGGAATTTACCACTGTATGTACTCTTCGTGAACTAAGAGGGTGCATTTGAACAATACATAAGAACGCAATACGAAAGGTACTTTGTAAAATGAACATCCCATAAAGAAACTAATCAAACTTATACATTATATGTAAAGGGATGTAGATAATCGAGTCCAATACAAAAGCAAACAAAGTGAATCCTACAACAATAATCAAATAATTATATAAGGATGCACGTCCTCCATGTTGGCGTGTTTGTGCCTGCCACCACAAACACACCAACATGCTAACACAAACACAACAAAAAGTGCAGAAGCTATTAGATCTAGCGAAAGAAGTTGGCCTTAAAATAAATATCAAAAAAACCAGAACGATGAGGCTAAGCATACCGGAGCTAAACAAACAGAGGCTATAGAAGAGGCTAATGAATTCGTATGCAAATACGGTTGGACGGATCAACAAAAGCAGAACAAAGTACAATATGCTACATAAAGTCTAGAACTCATCTGTCCAATTTTGCAATACCAAGGTAAGAATGTTCCATTAATGTGTGAAATTGGCGTTGCTTATGGCGGTGAACCCTGAAGCATACGCAAAATATCAATAACAATCTACAGCGTGGTTTGTAAATAAATATCTTAGGAGAATAGTGAGGTGCTTCCTGCCCAACAAAGCTACAAATGTTGGGCTTCTAAAACAAACAAGTCAAACAGTTATTGAGACTGCAATTAGGAAATGCAATTGGAGAAACAAAAGCTCTAGAGTGCGATCCACAAGGAAAGAAGAACGTCAGTCGACCATCTGTAACATGGAAGCAAATAATGCTAGCCCAACATGGTTAGCGGAACCAGTCTTGTAGACGCCGTATGTTACTAAATTGGAGATAAAGGAAAAATAATAATCTTTAGAAACAATCATATGCAAATTTTAGGAAAATTTGTCGGCGGTGTTCCTAATTTTTTTTAAAAACACCACTATAATTATTGCCTGAACTGTATATTCAATCAGATTCATAAATTCACAATCTTATACAAAAGCATAAAAAATGTACAGTAAAATACAACAAGTTTACAAAATAATAAATACTAACGTGAATCTTTTATAACCTTTCGTATGATTATCGAAAAGCCAAAACCCCAACAAAAAAAAAAAATCGTATTTAGGAAGCAAAAAAAAAAACGATAAAAGTACTGCAAATCTTATCAGGAAAATTATATCTTGACTGCAACAAGAAAGTATAAAAATGTGCTGGGGAATTTATTTCACTTTTTCCCGCAACGATATCGAATACATAAATATTAATTTCGTTTTTATGTTAGTTTGGATGTCGATTGCGCTATGGTTAGAAGAACTATAATATACAAATAGACACATACTCGTACATACAGATATATATATTTATATCCGACTCGTAAAAGAATTATTTAGTTTCGATTCGAGATGGGAAAAAGTTGTTAGTTTTTTTTACAGTTTTCGATAACTTTAATGGTACATGACTGTATATACGGTTGATTCAGTTTTGATTAATTTTTATAGATTTTGAATGGAGATTTCGTTTAATATTTATTGACGACAGTTTTTTTCGACAAACTAAAAAAAAATCCAACCCCTCGCACACCATTCATAAATTATTGGGGAAATAAACTGAGATAAGGTTGTATTACTTACGTATCATATCACATGTGACGGCCTGTGATTTATTTTCCCCCTTGTTTCATATTATATCCGAGTGAAAATTTATAGTTTTCTTTTGATTTAATGGTGACGTATTTACTTTACAATGTGACGTAATTATTCATTTTATATTTTATGTACATTTTGGGTGCATATGCGATCGATCATTCATCATCGTTTAATCGTGTTGTAAATGGTGGTGGTTGCAGTTTGATAAGTGATTTAAATAAATTTGCACACAATATTATTTTTAGCACGAATCTAATCGAAAATAATCGACAGCTCGATTTTACAGTTTTGACATTTAAAATTGGATTGCTTAGTTTACAAATAACATAAACACTATGTACAAGGTATATAATGTTCGTTCAAACACCTGGCATTTTCTTATGTTTGTACTCGTCTATAATAAAATACAAACCAAAAATTATATTTGGATTGATTGATATTACAATCACGTGATCGGTGGTAACGCAACACTGAATGTTAAAAACTACATAAAAAAAAAAATTATTTACAAAATTCAATTAATTTTTTTTTTGTTATGTTTGTGTCTATTTTTGAATTTCTAACTAAATTAGAACTGTATAATACATAAAAAGATAGAGATGAATATTGATTAACAATTTCATATATAGAAATATTTTAATGGAATGTCTTAATTCATCATATACGATCACTCAAATTTAATGTACACACAGTAGAAAAAAAATGTACGAACCGCTTTTTTGGGCTTGTTAAGGTTAGTGTTTTGGATATAGTTTTTTTTAGTTTTAACTCTCAATTAACTTTTTTGACAGTTAATATAACACCCATTCTAATCTATTGTTTTTAATCTTTTTGGTGGGTAAAATCAAAAATGTACTACAGTGTTTCAAGCGGGAAAAAGCGCAACTATCTAATTTTAATTTAGTTTTTGTTACGCGTAAGGTCAGCCTCTTCTAAAACAAAATATACACCCACCATAACTTATGTACATATCCGTAACATTATTTTTATTTCTATTTTTTCGGAGACACTGACCATTTTTGCAAATTGTTATCGCGGTTAATTGCAGCAATGTAAATCACAAAGTTAACCACAATAGGATATAGTTTAAAACCCGGCTATAATTTAATGGCGGTATAAGTATGTTTCTGGAATGCTCATTAAACATGAATAACATAAATGTATTGATTTTAACCGAGATTTGGTAACGGGTTTAATATAAAATATATGCAACTAATTACCAATGTTCTTATACTTGTTAGGAATTAAAGAACTTGTACACTCTACTCTGGCTGTCCTAAAACAGCACAAAACATCACAATTGATTTTTGAAATAGCAAGGAGCCCCGGAAAATCATTATGTAGTTTTAACAAAACGATACCAATATACAGCCTGAGAAACAAGTCAATTTATACAAAAACCATTTCCTGGACGTGTATTTTTCAGTTTTGGTGAATAGAATCGGCCGTCTACGAAACTAGAAAATACACGTCCAAAATACAGATATCAAGTAATTTAACATCGTTAGAATTTTTCATTGGGTTTTTTTGAAGTCTACGGTTTATGGTAACCACCTCATGACTATGAATGTAAAATATAATCTAGACAGCAATATAATCTTACTAATGACTCAATCGTGGTTTAAATATGATGCAAGGTAGCTTTAAAAAGTTGTTTTTTCGAAATAAGAGAAAATCCATATTATTTTTTTCCTTTTACGAAAGCCACTGGGCAGCATTCTACTCCAGCTTCATACGCAAAGTACTCAGAGATTTTCGATTCTCTTAACATGTATAATCGTATAAATAAACTTTAGAATTAAAATTATAAAGAGTCAACCCATTATAAGGGGGCATCTGCATACCTTATAAACGACTTATAAGCGAGCATGATATCCTTAGAAATTCACCAAAATTTTCCCTTGAAAAATAAAGAAATATTAAATTGCGAAAAAAAAACATATCCGCGCAAGACGTCCCAAAGACAGATTGACTACTAGTAATTTTTTAGGGAAGATCGTAAGGTTATTCTAGATGTGAGAGCATATCGGTTGGCTGCAAAATTCGTAGAAAGTAATCAGTTGGCATCAATTGGTCACTACAAAGCTACGGTGGCAGTTTTTGTACAATAAGACAATTTTAGTTCAAATCAGAAATCATAGAAAAAAGAACCTTACCTTTGAGGAAGCCGTAATTATAAGTTTTTAATAATAATTTTTATAATTAATAAATTTTAATTAATTAAGGGATTATATAATGAATATGTTTTTTATTTTTTTTATTTTTTATTTTATTAGGTATTTTATTTCCTCTCCTCCATAATGTGAGCCATCACAAGGGCTCACATCTTCTTCTCTAAGATTGGTGGTTCAAATTATCTTATTCCCTTTTCCTATTGAATCTAATTGATTCACAAATATTTATATATATATATATATATATATATATATATATATATATATATATATATATATAAACTGCGGTGGGGACGGCCTGGACAATCTATGTAATTTTTCAGGGCACCGGTTTGCACCTGGGTCTTGTTTATTACAACGGCGCTATTATCATCCACAAACCCCATTTTGAAATATAACAAACTAAAATAGTACACCAGCCATGTGTATCCATCCCTAAAATTTACCTAAACATTTTTTATTGAAAGTTTTGAGAATAGGGATGGAGGGCAACACTTCTTTTATGCTACTTAAGTGATTCCAAATTTCAATGCGGCTTGCTGAAGATATGGGAGTAGCCAGAACTATAATAATAAAATAAAAATAAAATCTCACGAATGGAGATAATTTCCTGAAACACAAGAAGGGTTAGACAAAACTACGGCAAAATGGCAATCTTGTTTTAAAATTTCAACGGTTATCGGAACATTGGATTGCACTTATTCAGAAATATAAAATTTTGTAAATTTTGGATGGTTACTATTTTGAATATATATGGCACTTTAATCATAGAAATGGAAAATACTATCATACTATCGGAGGACTCATACAAATTTATTTTTCATCTTTTTTGAAATAAGGAAAACGAACCAAAGTGTTGCCATTTAACGAAAAATAAATGTAATAAATGTGTTTTGCAGCGACATAACTATTATTACAAATTTATACAACATTTAAGTTATCACTGGTTTTGCAAAGCACTTTACGATTGTTTTATTAAATTAAATGATTTATACAAATATATTTTAAATAGATGGCACTTTATAGTTTTAAAACATAGAAATTAAAATTTTCGAAAATAAATGTAAATTGCAAGCTGCATTAAAGGCGAAACAACATATGCGGTTATAAAATATAAAAAATACCCACATAGAAACCAATCAAATCAACACATATTAACCATGTGACTAGCGTCACCAATCAAATCACTCGCATGCGGACAAACATTTTGTATTCCATTTAAAAACAAATTTAAAACATTTTTATCTTCGTTTTACTTTGTTTTTATTTTGCTATGCATCATTATATCCGCAAACGTGTGATTTGATTGGTTGCGATGCGGATATTTTTTATATTTTATATCCGCATACGTACTTTGGCCTTAAAATGTATAATACCCGTGCACAACGTATGCTTTACGCAAAAACACAATCCACCGATTCAAACCAGAGATAACAGAGGTTAGTAAATTTATTTTTATTACTTCACATATTTCATTGATCGAATATTGGATTATCGTAAACGCCAGTTTGACGATTTTAAGTTACTAGTGGATCCTTAATTTTCTAGTAACGATCTTTCTGAATCTATAAAACAAGTTGTTAATATATTTATCCTTTACATAGATATTCAGTATCGGTTTTGTCGTATACTCTTCAAATTTTGATTTATTTTATAATGGTTTATCGTAAACGTTTGTCGTAAACCGGTTGTATGGTGATGATTACTGTATTTGCTTAAATACACCGCGGTCTTGAGTTTGATCTCCGCCGCTAACCATAACGCCGTGACTAATTATGGGTAAAATTGTTCATTAAACTTTTAAATCAAATTATTTCAAGGTTAAAGCAAATAACTGGACATTTTGACAGTAACTTTGGAGAACTCTCATTTTTATTGACGATTTGTAGCAATTACCTCCAATTCGAATTACTTCACCTTACAAGACGCCAAAACATTGAATAGTTAATCCTCTACTGTGGCGAGGATTAAAATTTTACGATTAACTTAAGTTATGCGACTAAATAACACAAATGTTGCTTCTATCCTTATAAAAATTGGTAATGGATTCATTCTAGATAATGACGAATTGAACAATATCTCAAGAAAACAGCATTGGTCAATGAATACAACATATCTTTTTTGCAACAAGCTCCAGATAAATTTATGTCTATTGCAATAGATATTATTAGTGGCGGTGCTAACTATGATCCGGAAGTAATTGTAAAGCAATAATAACACAAGATGTCAGTAACTGATAAGATGTCAGTGATTGCCACAGGTATGGATTGCCATATGAAATTATTTTTTTAATTAGAAAACCTTAATATATTACAACAAACATAAACGTTACTGATAGAATTTCATATAGAATTTATAAAACAGAATAAAAAAAATGAAATTACTAGTGTAAGGCAGATTTTACTGATAAAAAACGATAGTGCAGTTGTCAAAAGAAACACTGTTGGATCTTTAAGGAACTCAAAATCAAAAACGAGCCGTTCCTATTACATGTCAAATTATTTACATCTTAACAACAAAAAAGCCATTGTGGAAAAAAGAAATCACTTTCCTCTGATATCTCGATGTGCCTTGACTCTTTATGTCTCAAGGAGGTAAATATGACGAAATAGTCTAAGAGTGTAGTAAAACTCATTCTATTCAGTTATTATGTGTCGCTTTATCGCTTGTTACTAGTATTGAAGGTTTGTTCATATGTAACCGTAATGATGATTTAAGATTTTACCATGGAAGAAGAATTGACTAATTAATTTTGACTGTGCAAGAAGAATTTAAAAGGCTCTATCATTTAATAGATTCAATACTTTGCGAGACATAACTACTAATTTCATTAAATCAACCGATGGATTGACAATTTTAACTTTAACCTGTTAAAGTCTCACAAAAAAAACATGCTTTACATTTACAAGATTCTATTTCCCAAAAAAGTAAATTTTTATATTATCAGAAACATGGTTTTCTAAAGAAGAAGAAGATGTTCAACTACCTAATTTCGATTGTATAGTAACATTTTAACGGAAAAATGTTAGAGCTGCGGAAGTTGCATATTAAAACAGAAATATATCCAAAACTACTACGCTGAATAAAGAAATTTCAATACTTAATGCAAGTGTACTTATAGGAAACAGATCTTGGTGAAATAATATGTCCTTCTCAAATTAAAATGGGTAATAGAAAAACATTTATTATGGTTGTTGTGTATATTTCACCAAAAAGTATCAGAAATCATAAAAATTTTAAACCGTTGGTTACGTATTTATAGTCGCGAAAGTTCAAAGATTTTAGGAGTTTATTTAGACAAACTTCCATTAATATCAGCAGGAGATTTTAATACAAATTTTGCAACAAGGGATTTAATCCATTTGAAGCTAAAACATAAAATTTATTTGAAAATCAATAAAAAACCAAGGGAACCAACAACTAGATATCAAACAACAATCGATGCCTTATTTTCAAGATACCTTGATAACATTATTTTGTATACTTTTGTTTCATACTCCAGTTATCATCGGCCAATTATTTCTATAACGCCTTGTGAAATCACAAAAGGTACAAAATAATGTTTCGTAACTCCATTGTAACAAAGTATGTATTATTACCATCAATTTCGATGTTTTACGTCTACCGGACGGTCCGCGATGGCTACATTTTTTAAAAACCTTTAAGGTTGAAACTACTTAAGTATTAAAAATGAAATTGTTTAAACATCGAGTATGCAATCCTCGATCAAGCAAATACTTAAATTTTATTCACATTTTTATAAGCACATATTTGAAAAAACATAAGTTAAAGCAATTAATTATTTTTATTCACTATTTATAATAGTAATAGTTTCAAAAATATTAATCACAGTAAAATCAGTTATAATAATAACAATAAAAATAATAATAATACTATTTATGAAAATGTTTATTAAAATAAGCATTAAAACAATTATGGATACAAGTTAAAAATTAAAAAAAAAAAAAACAATTTATCTATGTTGTTTGCCGCAATTATTGTATAATTGAAGGTTAAAATAGTAGTGCTTAATGTAACTCTATCGAAAGTAGTCAAAGGTTTTTTTTAAAGTCTTTATAGTGACAGGGAGAAAATTTCAATACATAATGCCTCAAAAAAAGTACGATATACAGAATGTGTCGTTTAATTAACGGATACAATAATTTAATAAATCGTAACGAAATTCGATCTATACGAATTGATAACGACAAGAGAAACATTATGAAATGAGAAACAGTATGAACATCTTAATTCATTAATGTTGCAATTATATGTAATTTAATTACAAAAAAGGGTTTAATTTTAGTAAGCCAATGTTTTTAATTGTGGTTTTCTAAAATAAGTAGGTTTGGCCATCTGTGTAAGGCTGGTAACTTATGATTTTTAAACCATCTAAGCTCTTTTAAATCATATAACAGTTTTGTTTGCCTCTAAACTGATGGCAGATAGTCTCGAAAGGTACATTCAGTTTCAATGTCTTTATTAAATTAATTTGGGTAAGTTTTATTGTTAGTGATAGTTCCTACCATTACATTGAATACTTTTAACGTGAACCCAGTAAATAAATCAAAGATATCATTAATTTAAAATATACACTGTACATTCTTGACCAATCAATGGAACTGCACTCTTGGAAAAGCTTACAAGTATCGATATGCTTTAAATCGATTTCTTAAGGTTACGTTTAAATAAGATTTGATGCCCAGCAGGTAGAGTCTAAATTATTAAATTTAGTCAGAAAAAGTATTTTTTTTAGAAATATTGCAGACATTTTATGGTATAAATTTAATGGAAAACCCATCAAAATTATGAAATATGTACATAAAAAAACTATATATAATGGGTGGGGTAACGTTTAAGAGAACAATGTTTAAGCCTATGCACTTCTAGCGTGTCGCATTTCGTCTTTATGCCTAAAACCAAATTGCATGTTTGAACCGCAAATAAAATATCAACTAATAACTAATACGAAGTGTTTTAGAAACTAAAAGATACTTTGGAAATGAGTCTTTAAATAATAGAACAAATTTAACTTTTTTATTCATCTCAATTAATAATAAAGGCCGACAAAATTGAAACAAAATAAAACTGCGATTGAGAAAATGATGAACCTACAGGTTTTAAAGTACGTAGCTATATTTAGCATATTTGAAAGGCTTACAATCAACTCTGTTTAAAAACCATAAGAGATAGTTTTCAAAGATTCTGCCATTTTACCACTAAGCTGGTTAGTTTTTGGTATAATGTTTTCATAATGCTCGCTACTAATACGACAAATACCAATCCTTCTACTAAATAATTATGATATATCGTCGGTCCTCGTCGGTAGGATTATCTTAAGCAATCCACCAAATTATGATGAGCTTATCATCATTTTAATCTGGGTACTAGTTCGCAAAGAAAATACATTTATGTTTTCCGCTATCCACCATTTTCTTTAATTTTATGGGTTCAAATTACGCTATAACGCTAATCCTATTTTCAAATTTTGTTGGTATAAAGCTAAGTCCATTTTGTGATCTAACTCCATAAAACAGAAAAACGCTATCATTTATTTTACGCTATATCCTTATGATGAAAATCATAACTTTACTTTAAAAAAACGGTATATCCACATTTTACGCTATATAAAAATTAGGTGGAAGAAATGAAACTGAAGGAACTGCAAATGTGTAACTGTTTTGTATGTTATACAAAACTAAATCCAAACCGTTTCCATCCAACAAAAAATATTTAGAATCACATGTTCGTTTAAAAAAGACGTATGAATTGTTTTGCAACGAGTTTGATGATGCGGTAAAGTTTTAATAAAAAACCATATTTTCAAAACCAGATCTAACTAATAGTTCGTTCTGAAGAAAGACTTGTGCAATACATGTTAAGATCACAAAAAAAAAAAAAAAAAATTAATAACAAAGTCATTGAAGAGGAAAAGCCATTTTTGGATCATGTGCAAAATAAAATACTAAAGGTAAGAAGGATGTGGATAAAACAAATTCAGAAGCAAACTCTCGTGTACTGGTAGTTTATCTTCAAAAAGATTCTTCACTATTATAATAGCGTTTTTATTTAACCAGCTACTATATTGATAACAAGACCACCTACTGTGGTATATGTAACATGGAACAAAATCACACAAAATAAAGGTGCTAATGAATTGCCAAGTGGGCTACTACGCATTTTAAATGCTGTAAAACTAAATCGCAATTTTATGGTATCACTGTTTATGATCAAGTTTCACCAGGACAACCCATCAATTTGGTCAATAGAACAAAATTACTTTGAACCAGGCCTCAAACTTTTACTAGAAGTCGATGCAGTTCATAATACATTAGAAATAAACCTAAAAAATACAGAAATTTATAGAACCATTGGATTATTTAAACTACTTACGAATGCCAAATTTCCTAAAGTTATTTTAAAAGTTTATAATTGAAGCCGGCGTGCTTTTTTTCTCAAAAAATGATTGGCTTAAAAAACACCACCGATTCGATAATGAAGTTCTAGGACCCGCAAACGTGAAATACAAGAAGCTTTGATTATATTGCATATCGAAATAGTTCTTTATACAAAAAATAGTTGAGGGCTAGCCGAAGAAAAACGTAAGGATTTGGAAATTCTGCTAAAATGTATGACAAAACGGGATCAAGACTTCTACATCAACATTCTGTAAAAATAGAAAAGGGTAATGTTTTCTTATACTTGTGGATATTTATTTTTTCTTTGCTTAGTTTTCACTTTATATAAAATGTCCAACTACACATTTATTGTCAAATGCTTTATTCCTGGATTACTATATTCACCAAGAAAATTATACAAATTTGAAATTTAATTTTCGTTATGCTCAAAATAATGGTTTTATCGCATAGCGTACACTAGTCCTGGACCGACGATATATTTAAACCACCATCAATTCCTATTTTCATTTTGCTCATTATAAATGACTAAGCTTCTTAAATACTTTCAAAGCAATTAATATTTAATCATTTGATTCACAGTTTGTAACTTTATATTGTATGCAAAATGAATGTACAATTTTAATTGATCCTTTTCAAATAAATTAAGCCGAGATTAAATTTTAAATTTATTCGAAATCAAATAAAATTAATTTCCCGATTTTTATCTAATTCAAAGAAAATCATCATCAAATTCAATCACCAAACCAATCCGAACTTAAAACGATGTCTGCTTATCTCTTACCAGAAAACCAAAATATTAAAGTATCAATTTCGACAGATTTTGTATCCTTCTTATATTTGTTTTGTTATATTTATGTGGCAAAGGTTCTCATAATTATGTGCCACTTTTATTTTACATTTTTAAAATAAAGTTTTTTTTTACCTTTCTGGAAATTCTACCAGTAGTAATTTAAAATGACAGTTGTGCTTTGAATTCATTTAAACAAGAAAAAAAAAACAAAATAAATAAAATGCGAGACAGATGTAAAATTTTTTTAATAAAAATCTGACATTTTTAAAATCATTTGGCGGGTGGTAATTTAAATTGGTCCTCAAATTATTCGTTTATATTTATGTAATCACCCTTTGATGTATGTATATATATTAAAACGCTGTATGACGCAATAATTCATTGACTTGTATAAGAATTTTAATTCATGCTGTGCGATACAAATTAATTAATTATTTAATTATATCAGATGGCTTAAGCCTAAACTTAAAATGAATAAACAAACAAATTAATTAATTAATTAAGACAAATGGTGTATTATGTCATTAAACTTTATCATTTTTGTCTTGTCTCGTATACGTCTTAGTTCGGATATGATTTTTGTTTTAATTAATTAAATCAATCGTGGAATCGTTTTTTTTTTATTTTTTTTATTGTGTACGTGATTTATGAATTTAAATTTTGCGTTTCAAAATTTAAATAATTTCGTGCTCATATACATTTTTTGATGATGTAGAGTATATGTTTTAATATCGCGCGGTATAACACATAAAAAAATATGAAAGCTTTAACTATAATGTTGTGGATGGAATATTAATGCTGAAGCAACAAAGTTTGTAGTAAATACGAGTGTTGTATGTCAAGTACCTGATCTTAAATGTAAAATAGTATTTTTATTTTTTAAGTAAACATTTTAAATGTGCATTTTATTACGAAAAGTATTTATTAGTGCAATTAAAAAAAACAAATCTACACCTGTAGCGAATGTTTCAAATTTATGATACAAATATGTGTTCTGTGTCCATTTCTGGACCGAAGTGTAAATTTAGGTGGAATTTTGTGATCATTATTTTCGAAATAATCTAGAGGGGTTAATGAACGTCAAAATACCTGACAAATGATGCAATAAAATTAATGTTAAGCATTTAGTTTTACCATCTTCATTTGGTTAGGGAAACCAACAAAATAAGTGAATAGTACACTTTCTTAATCAAAACAGAGCAACATTTTATTAAAATGACACAAATTAAGTAGTTTTGCTTTACTTGCCACAAGGATAAACCAAGATTCGAAACCAGTTGCTGTAATCATCAAGGATGGAATAAACATTTTCTTCCAAGAAAATTTCAATATTTTAAAAAAGCTTAGCCATTAATTAAATATCCAATAAACGTCTGAAAAATAATGGAATACTTGAAAATAATTATTTCTTCGAAATCCATGATAAATATTTGTGAATACAAATTTTTGACATTTATTTGATAAAAACGAAGACACCCAAATTGTCCGTTGTTATGGCAATTTTTGTAATAAACGTTACACTCAACGCGTGGCACACTTGGATATACAGAAAACATATAAAATTGCCTACTTAGTTTTATAATAGTACCATTCAAAAACCATATAACAAAAATTTGAACTTTTTCGTTGCTATGACAATTAAAATAAACAATGCACACAATTAAATGTAATTTTTCTTTATAGATTTTATACCTCATAAAAAATTAGTTTAAAAGCAAATATGGCGGAGAAATATTTCAATCAATTATTATACTTTTTGGACTGCGTAATAAAAAATAAATTAAATGTCAAAAATTGTATTCACGAATATTTATCATGGTTTTTGGACACAGTCTTAAATAATATTTCAATTAACCGAAAATGCATAAATGTTAGCCATTTCAAGTTACAAAGTTATAGCAATTGAAAATTTATGTAATTGACAATAAGAATTATCTGGGAAGATAACAAACCAGCTGCATATTAAAGACTGGCATATCAAGACTATCGGTTTTAGGGGTCTTTCAAGGAAAATGTTTAATTAGTTCACTGAAAGCTCTGCTAATTTTATTAAATTTCTTATAAGTTATAAGAAAGAAGATCAGTTTTGTAAATGTTCACTATATAATTTTGCAATAAATTTGACCAAATTCAGCAACAATTATATTTTTATTTTAATATCCAAATTTTCTTAATATAAAAAAGTTTACATATAACTGAAATTTGATTGGAAATATAACGAGAGGATATAGGATCTTGAATAATATTTGTCTCATATATGAAAGCAAAACTGCTTCTTTTTCAGACTTTTTAGTAAGAACTTTCGTTTTCATATACCTTTTAATACATTGGCTATTAAATGTGCAGTATATTGCTCCGCTCGCTATAATCTGATTGGATTTATTTAGAAACAATTAAATACTGTGAAGTTAATATTTAATAAGCGATAGATTGTCGATAGAATATTGCTTTCTATAATAAGTTCTACGTTTAAGTAATAAAAGTAAGCGCCGTTGGTACCTAGTTAACTCCAATCATTTAATAAATTTTTGTTTTTAAATTCAAAAGTGATGAAACAGTATTTATATATTGGACAACACCTTTAATATGGGATCGGGATGTCCTCCAAAAAGTTATTTTATTGAGGTAATATTCTCAGTTATAGACTCCCATGTCAGTACTAAGTTGTTATTATTTTCATTTAATGTAATTCAAACTTACAAATCATCAACTTAACTATGCAATTTTTTTGTTGTATTTTTTGTTTTTAATAAGAGATAATACAAGGCAGTTTTATTTTTGCTGTGGTACAACCGCTAATAGTCATAGCCTACTATTTATTATTTTTGTCGCTTTTTATATAAAAAATAAATTCATTAAAATCAAAGTAACACGCAGAACACAAACAAAATAGTTCAAAATTCGTCAACTATATATGCAATTACAAAATATTTCCGGTTTAGTGAATGTGAATTACTGATTACTGCTTGCTACAAAGATGAATAATTATTGATTGGGATGATTAAAGATCTGGAAAGTGTAAAAAAAGTAAAATTAAGAGTTAATGCTCTATAGTTTTCCTCTAAACACAAGACGAAATAAGAAAAGTATTTTAAAACAATTAAAAAAATTTTTG
Organism: Tipula confusa; assembly: GCA_963556175.1. Lineage (NCBI taxonomy): Eukaryota > Metazoa > Arthropoda > Insecta > Diptera > Tipulidae > Tipula > Tipula confusa. Next base: position 65,019,491 of record OY744476.1, read on the forward strand.
CAACACGTCAATATACATCAATTGAAATGCACTCGTCAAAATTAGTAGATTATGCATGCAATATACATAAGTTTAATGGAGAAAATAAATTACAGGAAAACTGTAATTAAAACTAGTTGGAATTAAAATACAATTTGATCCATTTCATGATATTGAGTGCAAACAGGCAAAATGTGCCAGAGACCCAAAAATTCAAAACAAAAGGTAGTCCAAAGTGAACCGGTTAAACGAAAATTAAATTCTGTAGCTTTTACTTTTAATAAATTTGCTCATATGGAAACGTATTGAGATAAAAATAACCCTGGTGGACTTCAAAATAAATTTTAAAATATTGTTGGGAATATGCATGGCGCTACATTCACCAAAATTGCACAAGAAGGTGCCAGCTTTTGTGCTTAAAGTAAGAGCTCCTCACGAAAAATGGGGGTAATATCAACGCTTGCCCCGTACAAATATTCAATATTTGATTGAATGGACAGCCATATTATGTAAGTTTCGAAAGATTTTGTCTTAAAATAAATATCTTTTGGAAAAATTCAACTTTAAAATATTATAAAAGTCTTTATGTAGGTCTTAATGAATTGTCATAATTGACCAAACAAACGGCACAGCGAATTGGGATTGTTGTGCAAAATAATAAAAATATCTATCAAAGTCAAAGATTAACTGTGGTTACTGTCAAATGCGAGTATTTCAGATCAGTAATAGATTAACTGCCTATGACAGCGCCAATGCAATTTAGTTATATTTGAATATGCATCCAGAATAACACGCTGATATTCTAGAAAGGATACGAGGAAGTTTTTTGAGCCATCACAAGCTATAAATCCAAACTTTTCATTTAAAACCAACAACAAAAATGATGGACAATTTTAATGTAAAATTTGAAGTCCAGTTATCGGCTATAATTATTCGTTTTTTAAGTCCGTAATCGCAGATCAAAATGCTTAAATTTATTTCAAAAATAGTGTAATTCTACACAAACCCATCACTCATATAGCAAAAGGCAAATAGCTAACGCGAAAATAACATTTTTTACAACTAATAACGATTCCTTACTATTCGTTGTCTAAACCATTACACTGAACAGACTAATTAATAGAATTCTGCACTATTTGCTAATTTTGGCCGGGGATCAAACTTTTCAAGATGACACCAGTTTTTAAAGATGACCAACAACGCGTAAGTAAATCACTTTTCTTGTCGAGTTCAGTTACTTATCATACGATCATCATACAACATAACTATAGCATTCAATGTTTTATAAGCGTACAATGTTTTATGTGAACATTTTGTAATACTTATTTTTTTAGTTGCCTAGTTTATGAGCCACTTATAAAGTACCACAGGCTAATTTCAAATTGTTATGATTTACAAAATGTAATAAAAAAAAAAATTCTGAAAATTATTGTGTTCATCCATCACTTAACTAATCGTTCTACGAACAACATTTCCATCGACACCCAATAAAACCAAATTATGTGAATTAAATATGAAATGGGAAAAAAACAAAGTTGTCATGTCTGTCGTATTTCTGCACACAATGTAATAAAAATAAAAATCCCACATAAAATTAAACACTAGAAGTGTAATTATATCACACGATATTATCGCTATTCTTACGTTCATATAGGTATGTATATACGAGTAAAACTACACTCTAAAAGGGATCAATCATTATTATCTTGGAACTTTATCTCTAATATTCTCGACTCAAATTTAAATAACACTTTTTTTTCATTTGTTTTATTTTATTTTTTTGTGATTTTATTTATGTATGTTAAGTTAACCAAACGACATATAAAATGGTATGGAATATAAGAAAATATCTAATCTTGTATTATGGTTATACGACGGTAACTCGTATAATTGTACCAAAAAGTAAACCTAATAAAAATAAATTTTCCGTTTTCACAACACAAAAAAAAAATAAAAAATTAACCCAAACTGTCAAGATGTGAAAAAACTACTTTCAATTCAGTTTTACGGGAATTTCGTTTTGTTTTTATTTTATCTATTTATTTATGATCTTTAAGAACATAAAATACTAATAATCATGTCTAAACTATGTAGAGGGTAACTTAAACGACAACAAAAAAAGTGTTCGGAGTGATGTATGAATATTTTGATTACGTCCAATCAAATAGATAAATTTACAGAACACACCGTGTACATACCCAAAATATTTATTGCTTATCTCTTAGAAAAACAAAATTTAATGGGTAATATAGTGGCTAACTTTTTAATATTCTCTTCTGGGTACCCATACTTTGTGACCGAAAATGTCTCTGTGTTGTGATTAATGACCACTGGTGTGGTAATAAATTAATTTATGAATTGATTTATATAAAAAGGGGAGGTGTAACAACATGTTGGTAGAAAATTGTTATCGGAAGTTGTAAATTTTCGGTTTTTATTTCTTTTGTTTTGGTTTTTTCTGGAAAAATGATTTCTTGATAATGATATTCAACATAAACAATTTGATTTAATTATAATGTTCTTATACGAACGAAATTGGAATGAAATAAAGAATTAAATTGTGTTGGTTTATATTTATTGATAAAATCTTAACATTTAATTATAGAAATAATCAAAAGATCTTGATTCCGAAGCAAGAGGCAATTCAGCGAATATCTCGTGTTTATCTTCGTTACATCAGTGTTGATATGAATATAGTACTAGACCTTTTTTAATTTATTATATTTTAAAGATTTTGGAAAAGCATGGACTTGATATATTTTCGCTATTTATCAAAATTATTCAGTTGAGGAATAGGAGGCGGTAGGTGTTTTAAACATTTTACGTTCATTTTAAATCGTTTCAAATCACGATTAAATTAAACTATTTCGATTATAGTTATTCTTAAATTAGAGTTCCTCTATTAGTAAATCATCGCATTTGTCAATTTTTACGACATGGACATTAAAGTTAGATGTTAGATTGGTCCGAAAGAGCGCCAAAACCACTTTTGTTGTTCAATGCTAAGTAACAACTAGTAAAAGAATTTGCAAATTGGTGGATTTCGAAAGTCACAACAACAAGTAGAGCGAATTGTAAAATTTTTTTGAGATTAAGGCCTCACAGAAACATAGACAAGATGAAGACAAGAAGGGGAATCTGTAAATAATTAAAAAATGCTAAAAGATCTTTTTGATGTATTATAAACCATCAACACCAACTATAGAAACAAAATGGCGCAAGAAAAAAAAATTAAGAATATCTTAAATGAGTTGGTTTCCACAATCATTATAAATTATAGAATGGTTCATGAAAATGATAACACGATTGAAACCGTTAGCATTCACTAGTAATAAACCTCTGGGGTTTTGAAACGCTGCAAAAATAATAGGCCATCTTGAAGCTAGAGATGATAAATGCCAAAGCCTATGGAAGCTATTAATAATCTGATACTATAATAAAAGTAATACAATCTTCCAAATATTTGCTACATTACGACGCCGCCAAAAAATAAGGGGATTTCAAGCGAATTTTTCTTGTATTTCTTACCAGAGATCCTAGCCTCTAAATTTGAAATCCTAGTTGCTACGTCAACGCCGTATCGATGGTAACTCATGCAACCTAGCAGAATTGTGTGGTGAACAGTTTTTGGGGAAACTAGTTCAGGGCCGAAGTCATAGGGGGTAAATAGTTCACTTGGAATCAATATATTTAAGTAATATGTAATGTTAAATTCTAAAAGCGTCTGTTCTCACATTGAGTGGCTGTCTGGTCAGCGTCTGAACCTGACGAGAGGCGTCTGTCTAAACACTTGGCAATAAGCATAAAATGCATGTGCTGCCTTGTACATGGCGGTAGAAATTTTACCAAATGCTAGGAGAAGAAAACTTCGCAAATACTTCACAAAATAAAGTAATATGACTGCAAGAAATAAAGAAAATACTACCCCAGGAGCCGGTATACTGGAAACAGTTAATCCACTATTTTCTACTGAAAAAGTCGGTTCCATGGATTCTGTAGGAAGTTTTATATTATGCCAACAAACAGCCCATAGAAGTGGCCTAACACCTTGGTCACCAATAAGGAATATGCAATTTAGCTACAAATCACCATCATGCGAAAGTCTGCCTGAAAAGTCTACATTAACTGTAAATAATGATGATCCACTGGAAAAAGTCGAGCAAATAGAAAACAAATATAGCGAAACAAAATAATAATTAAGTTGACAAAATAATTAAGAAGAGGAAATCATTCTTTGAAAGACGACACGATAAATGATGAAACAGAGTCCGCAATAATATCTAAAAATCTTTTCCAACCGAAGACCAATTCTGTACTAAGATGCTTTCACTAAATAATAATATCTGGAAAATCAATACGTCCGAACCTGAAGATTAAAAAGCTCTCGCTACTAAATTAAACACTGATGGGTTTTAATGGTATAGCGTATGAGGACAAAAGTGATTTCCCAATCAAAGTAAGGGCAAAAGACTCCACCAATCTTATTTAAAAAAAGACATTATGGAAGAACTAACAAGTAAAGGTAAAAAAATTAAAGACGCAGACAGTATCATCAAAAAAGAGAACAGCCAAACAAGGACGGAAACACTAAAATTATCACAAGAGGACTTCCATTCTTCATATTAAACTTCAACAATAAAGTACATATAGAAAAAATCTATAACATAAATGCGATTCTCCACCTGCGAGTTAAAAGTGAGCTTGTTAGAAAAATGACTAAACAAAAACTACAGTTTAACCATACTCAAAAATACTGTAATCGTGAACCTAGATGTGTCAAATGCGCAGGAAATAACGCAGTCAATGTGTCAATGTTTTCAAATTAACAAAAACTCACCTCTAAAATGTGTCAATTGCAAAGGGTAGCATTTCGCTAACTATTGAGAATGTGAAGTTGCAATAGAATTACAAAAAATGAGAAATAAATCGCGTAATCCGAAACAAAACCATGTTAAATATGTACGAGAAACAGAAAAGAAAGGAACGTAGCAAATAATAATATGAGAGCACAAAGTGAACGTGTAGGCACGAACTTGACTTACTCTCAAGTAGCCTGTCAAAAAGATAAAAAACAATTGAAAAAGTAGACCAAGTGTCACAAGATATATTGAGAAATGTAGAAAGTCTAAATAAGCGATTAGATCCACAAGAAAAAGGTCTCCAAAGCAGACCTTGAGAGGGAATGCGTCGAAAAGTATTTACCACATCACGGTGTAATAAAGGAGTTAACCACATTACCGTTTTGTATGAAATCTGCACCTTATCTTGCAACGCAAATTTTAGAGAAATCGGCACGATTGAATGAAGTCGAGTATCCTATAGTATCAAGTACACTACGAAATCATACATATATCGATGATGTCATGTTTGGCGGAAGTACATTGGATGAAGATCTAATGAAACGACTTGATTAGAGTCTTGGCTATACTGCAGGTAGGAGGTTGAGAAAGTGGGTATCGAATTCGACTGGAATATTACATATGATTCCTGAATGTGATAGAGAAAGTTTATCAAAAGAATTTGGCGATGATGAGGTACTGACCTTCAGTACAATGAAGGTATTGGGGCTGCAATAGAACTCAATAGATAACGTGTTTAGTTATAAAATCGAATTGGGTACATATGTGCATACGAAAATAGGTTTAATATCTAAAAGTAGTTGAATATTCGATCCACTAGAATGGTTGAATCCAGTGATAATTGGAAACATATTTTATTTCAAGAGCTTTGGCTGAAACCAGTTGAGTGGGATGTTCCGTTACCTGAAACGATCGAATCAGATTGGCTTGCAATTCATACTAAAATGCAAGATTTAAAAGCAAAACAATCTCATGATGGCTTGAAATTTCAAGTGAAACCAAATTGCATGGGGTTTTGGGTGCAAACAAGCGCGCAACAAGGGAAACCTTATAATATATTAATTGCGGCAGTTGCAAGAATGGAATTATCTGCTGTTTTGTTGCTCGAATAATTAATGAAATTGGTTGAAGGTGTAATGTTTACAATCATATAAGCAATAAAATCTACTGAATACATTCTAGTATTGTTTTCAGAAGTACCAAATGGTGGGAAGTTTTTGTAGGGAATATAACTTCCAATATATTACAGGAAACCCGTAAAGATAATTGGTGCCATGTTCCATCCAGTCAGAACGCTGCTGACTGTGCTTCACGAGGGGAAATGGCGATAGATTTTGTTAATCATCCACTAAGGTGGAACGGGCCGTCATGTTTTAAAGAAAAAGAAGATTGGCCAAAATAAAAATCAGTGAAGAAAGTATCAGAACTTTTATGTGTTCATAAATATTTCGATTGGTTTGAAGGTTTGGCTTCGCGAGTTTCATCCTTCCACACAATAATAAAGATAGTAGCACGATTAGTCCATCTATTTGAAAATTCAAGGATAAGCCACAAAGACATTCCTAAATCAGGTCCATTAACGCACGATGAAATGACTAAGACTGTATTAGTTTATACAGCCATTTATAAAGGTAGGAGTCGACTACGCTGGGCCATTTATGGTCTTCTATAAACGTGGACGAGGCCAGAAGTCTTCGAAAATATAAATTTGCCTCTTTGTTTGTGAGAGCACCATATAAGTAAATATAGAATTGGTGGTAGATTTGACAATCGGTGGATTTCTGGCAGCTTTTCGCAGATTTCTTGTTCGGAGAGAATTACGTTTCGACATATATTCTGATTGTGGTAGCAATTTTATTGGAGCTAACTAGAAACTGCAAATTTTATGCAAATTATTTATCCAAATTTATTATTCATTATTAAAGGATAATTTTTAGTGGCATTTCTTGTCGCTAAACGCTTCACACTTCGGTGGTCTTTGGGAAGCTGCAGTGACGGTTTTCAAATATAATTTCAAACGTGCGGTTGGTGCAACAATATTTACGATGGGTGAAATGCTGACACTAACGATAAAAATTGAGGAATTTAATACTCATTATAGACAACAACTTACCACCAACAAAGTGGTTTATGGGTAAAGTTGTTGACGTAATACATGATAATGATGGCTTAGTAAGAGTTAATAATGTCCGGATAAAATCAGGAGTGTTGTTCATCAGATGTGCAAACTACCGATTAAAACAACGCATCCAAGGCCGGAAGAATGTTCAGATTGACGTGCTCCTAAAAGCAAATGTTATTTAGGTCGTAATTTGTATACTATGTGGATCAATACTTGTATTTCACTGGCTGTTTGTATTACACTTTATATTGTATTATTTTTACATTAAAAAATTTAAGTTTTGTGTGTTAAGTTGAAGGCAATTTATTTGTTTCGCCCAACTGCCATTTTGAGCTGATTGTAGAAACGCTTAATAAATTTCAATGACTTTCATGACCTTGTTAAATTAATGCCTTTGCATTGCTAAGTACAGAAATGCAAAGCTCCTCTTTTTCTCGGTCGACTTTCTAATGGGATTTGTTACTATAGAATAACTTTGGTTATGGGTAAACCCAGTTTACTGGAGTCAACAGAATTTTGTCTACCGATACCGCAGTTCTCGATTTTCTAGTTCGCTTTAGTTGTAACAACGTATAACAAATAACGATGTAACTCTTATATATAAGAAATATATATATATATATATATATATATATATATATATATATATATATATATATATATATATATATATATATATATATATTTATATGTATATATATATATATATATATATATATATATATATATATATATATATATATATATATATATATATATTTATATGTAGTGAGTACTAGACCTCACTATATCAATAAAATTTTAACTCTAAACAGGGTCACCCTAAATTTATAATTCATTCAAATTACAAAAATTATGTATCCATAATTCATCACCAAATACAAAATTAATTTTTTTTTTGAAACGTGCCACCTAATATATTAATTCCATGACTAAATTAATTTAGGTAATTATTTTATTTATACTTCGACTTCTTAAAAAAGGATTAAAGCAAAAGCCAAAAGTCAAAAATGGAAATTAAATGCGTGCGTTTGTGATAAGAAATTAGCTCGCACACCAACAATAACAGGGTTGGCATTTTTGATGAATTTGTACAATGGTTGAATAAAAAAAAAACTTTTGACGATTATTATTCTAATTTTAAGAGATTAATGTGTGTGTATGCTATAGTAGATCGATTTTTATTTACGAACTTAACTTACTAAATTTGGTTTAAGTAGACCTACAACTTTTATGGTATAACTTTTATTTAGATTATTGATTCCTCTGGTTTGAACTTCCTCCAGGTTCAAATGGTTTGGTGATAGATAATATTTTACATCGTTAAATTATATATTCTTTATCAAATAAATTACGAGACACTAAAATTTTAAAAAGTTAACAATTTCCTAATTACCTAATGTGGAACACGTAAAACATACGTACGTAAATTTAATACCTTGTCTTTGAAATTTTATACGTTTTACAGGTAATTAAAATAATATAATATTTTAATATGCTTTTATGTTAGTTTTTAGAGCAACCGCAATGGTAAAACTAAAAAAAAAATTGTATCAACTTTAGAATTTGTATTTAAATTTTATGTATAATTTTTTTAATTTTTGTTTTTTTGGTTACAGGTAATAAATTTTTTTTTGAGAAGTTCTAATTTGTTCGATGTCAGACTAAAATTAATGGGCTATTAGAAATGTTTCCATGCGCATAAAAATACGTTAAAAATGGTGTGCCGTGTAATTGGTAAAGTGTTTAAAACGTAATGATTTAGTGCGACGGTTATCTATATATAAATAAATATAGTAACAATAAAATAATTAACATATTATTATATATCAAAAGTTAATTATTATAACAGATAATCTAGTTTAGGGCATTGAAATTATATAAAATCCCACACCGCATATTATGTTACATATTATTGCAATTTTATGTTATAAATAATTTATGTCATCGAGGCCGGAGTTGGCCTTTATTGCATCGCTTTTGAGACTTTATGTACCACTTGCTATGGTAAAGCTATAGCTATCTATTTAAAATATTTGTTTTACTACACAATGATGAGTATGCGAACCGTGGCGTGTAAAACGAGTATCTTAACCATCGGTATATAACCGGTGAATAGAATTAAAAGTATCTCTAATTAATTTATTACAAAATACATTTAAATATTTAATATAATACATAAATTTTAATAATTTTGAACTTATTGAAAATTATTAATTCAAAAAACAAATAGAATAAGTACAACAAAATTAAAATTATAGTTTATGGTATGGAAAAACAACTCTGCATAAAGGTAAATTTTATTCTAAACACAATATAGTGTACTAATTTAATGCATATTTTAACACAATATGTTGTTGTTTATTAATATATTAGTTATTTATGATAAAATTAATTAGCCCTCTAATCCTAATAGTAATAATGATAATAATAGATGTAAACTACTATATGTTGTAGTCGTAAAACGAACTATAAAATGAAATTGAGTGCAATGATATTATGTATTTTTTAAGGATTGTATGATTATATAAGTTTTATGGCTAAACTTGCCCATTTTTTCGCGGTTTACTTTTAACTTCTTAATTCACTCCTCCCATAAATAATTGGGTTTCTATATTTTTCTAAATGGTTTAAATTATATGCACTCTAAAATAGCCTTTTATGATATAAGTGTTAAAAGTGACCTTTTATTTTGTGAGCTGCGAGGTACGCGAAGCGAGTGTCCCACCCCTTTGAACCAAAACAAATCTTTTTTAACACGTATATCGTACAATATTTTTTCTACAAACACCGTTAAAAGCCTAATTAAAGATGTGAAAAGGTGCGAAATTAGTAAAAATTAATCCTGAGTTTGTACTTTGTTTATGAATATATTTCTATACAGCAAGCATTGCTTAGTTGTTTTCGGTTATAAAAACAGCAAGCGTTGCTTAGTAGTTGTCATTTATATAACAATTGGAATTCGTAAACATTTGACATATTTCCAATCAAATGGAAAATATTCCTGAATAAACATCCAAATATATATATATATATATATATATATATATATATATATATATATATATATATATATATATATATATATATATATATATATATATAAATACATATATATATATATATATATATATATATATATATATATATATATATATATATTTATGTATATATATATATATATATATATATATATATATATATATATATATATATATATATATATATATATATATATGTATATATATATATATATATATATATATATATATATATATATATATATATATATATATATATATATATATATATATATATATATATATATATATATATATATAAATTTAACAAAACTTTCCGTCTCCAAGAATGCAGCTACTTAGATCATTCTCACACAAGGGAGTTAACTACGTAAACCTATTGCAAATGAAAAAACGGAGCAAAAGAATAGGAAGTAAAACTTATAACGCCTTCATGGTGAGGTTTGTCACTCTACTAAAGCCATTCGCATAGAGGTTGTAGCTAGACTTGCCACTTTTGGAAAATGCCAGAGGAGGACAGAGGAGGGCATGTTTGGTAAGTCCAAAACAATCACCAATCCATTTTGGCAAATCCTCACTAATGAAATATCTTGATAAAGCTGGCCAAATAATTATAGTTGTATCTATAGCAGGCAATAAAGACAAACTTCTCGTCGATATGTACCAAAGAATTTCTTTAGGTTCAATTTCAGAGTAGTTCAAAATTCAAACTATTTTTGTCGACATTAAAAACGTCGTAGGGGCGTTAAAAACGATTCATAAAAATAAACTTTCATTAAAAATCTACTCTCTTTATAGTTCCTTGGTTTCCAGTGTTTACTATCGAAAATCTCTTTAATCGCAGCTCGATTTATTTTCCTAACAGCTATTTCTTTGAGTTCGTTGAATTCAGCAATTTGATTTTTGTCTGTAAAGGCGCGAGTAATAATTTGTTTTTCAATATACTCATCGGGTTTTGGGTCAAAACTAAATATTGTGGCAAATTTAGAGTAGTTGGAATTTGGTATTTAGTTTAATGACCATTGCAATTGAATAATTTTGAAATCCCATTTGTTGTCTTCTTCGCAGATAGTAGCCCTTAGCATAGTAATGTGCCGTTATATCTTCTTTCAATTGGTCATTCGCTCTCGGCGTTATGGTTGCGTTCATCACATGCTTTATGTCATTATCTTCACAAAAGCTTTGGAACAACTTACACGTATAAGCGTGTATCATCTTTATTGCCTTCTAAATTCCACATATCCTATATAGTCATGATTTAGTTAGGCGAATCTGTACTTGATCATTCTAGGAATGACACATTTATGCGCCCTGCGTAAGGCTTACAAACAAGTTGCAATTTATTCGCCAAACAATCGTGGAGTATTTGTCGTTAATCTGCTATTTGATGTGGTCGTTTCAACTTAATAAATATAAGATCTTCGTTCAATAGGTGCATACCATCAAGCTCATCGTATTCCCCATTAGTCATTTTATAAAAATCTAAACTGACCGGATGCATCAGTTCTTCCGTACTTTTTGTATTCCGACTCACCGCATGCTTTATATGTACTCCTGGCGGATATTCCATGAAAGCATCGTAATCTGCAAATTTTAGACACCAGATTGAAATTTTTGGTATTAAATTTTTTTTTGTTGAACAACTTTGTAAAACGATGAAGGCTAAGGCTTCTAATTCATATGAATGATACTTTTCTTCACATTGGGTGGTCTGTCTATTTAAATAGGCCACATTTCGTCTTTTTTATACTGATAGACTTGCAAAAAAATTCCAACTAATCCTTTCGATCAAGCATCGGTAACCACTTCATGTTCTAAATTAGGGTCTTTTCAGCAGTAACAAAATCAGTTATGGGTATTATATCTGGAGTATTCTTGACTCATCGCTACCTGGTAATAATTTGATAATAAATCTAAAACAGTGAAATAATTAGCCCCGAATAAACTGTCGTTCCTGTCCAGTCCTTCTCTTTGATATTTGCATTGCAAAAAGGGTTGCACGCCACAAAATATGGTATTTATTTTTCTTGTGGAGAACATTTTTGTGTTCGTGGAGGATGGAGGAAATTTCTTACGAAAAGAGGACTGTCCTCCACAAAGGAGGACGGGTGGCAAGCCTAGTTGTGGCAAACCTCACACCAGAGGCGTTTATTGTTGCTTTAAAACGATTCACTCCTAGGAGTCGAGTTGGCAGCTGTACAATGACCACGCCACAAACTTTATTGAAGCCAACTATAAACTAAAGGCTGATTTTTACAACGTTTTAGCTGATCAAATGGCTGGGGAAGAAATAACCTAGCACTTTCTTCACATGCATTATCTCACTTCGGTGGACTATGGAAAGCAGGCGTGAAATCAGTTAAGACACATCAGAAAAAGATCGAGTGTAATAGTACCGCTTATACCTATGAATTAACGATAGTATTAAATCAAAGAGAAACCGGATTAAATTCAAGATCCCTATTTTCATTTTGTTCACTAAACAACTAATCTTGTAGCACGGGCAATTATCAAAGAATGGCCCCTACTAACAGAGGAACCACTTACTATAACCGATGGCAATAATCTTACAATTAATCAGCAAGATGTAGTACATACAAAACCATAGTAACAGTCAATAAAAACTCATATTCTTTTTTCCAGACATCGGGTAGAGAGCAAATAAAATAAGTAAGTCTTTTAAGAAATGAATTCTTCAAAACATTAATTAGTATTTACCAATCCTTCTAGCTGGATAACAAAACAGCATTATGTTTTCAGTTTTTCTTTTTTATTCCAAAAGTTGCCAAAAGTTTAAATCATTGTTTCGATAGGTGTTAAAAACGATTGTCGCATCCGAATATTGCGACTGAATGACGAAGATTTTTTTTTATTATTCGTCTGTTGATAATTTCACTCAAACATTCGCTTCTAAATTTGGATGATAACTGTCTATAATTCTCTAATTGAAGCCCTCTCTTCTTAAAGATTAGGTACACTGTATTTATCCAACATTGAGATAATTTAACTGCGACATAGCAAAATGTTGACACTACAAAAAAATTGAAGTATTTTGTCGTTAAACGATTATTCCATTTAGTTTTGGTGTTAAATAATTTTTTTTATCTGCATTTTGGAAAATGTAAATTAAATTATGAGTCTATTGAGAGTGGTGTGACATGTTTGGAGAGTGTTAACTATTTTTTGATGTGATTTGTTGTAACCATCACTTTACGACCGGTGACGATATTACTAATAACATTTTTTATAAGAAATTCTTAAATTAGTAAATGTAATTAATTTTTTTGAATTATTTGTGTTTATGTTTTGTTTTTATATTATACATATATAGGCTTAAGTTAGTTTTAGGTTAACATTGTTAGGTTTTCTTTAGTAAAATCATATATAATACCCAAGATGTAGGTTGGTTGACCAGATTTTTTAGAATAAGCACAGTCAAAGTGTATCTAAACCAATTTAGTGTATCTAAACCAATTTTGTTTTTTTATAAATTGTAAAAAAATTCTTAGGAAAACATATGATACTATAGTTTATAAGGAGTTTTCTATTGTTTTTATATGGAGAGACACACAATTGCTGATAATACAGCAAGCCAAGAAGTTATTTTGTTAAATTTTATTTTCAAATGTCTATACAATTTTTGTAGTACTTGCGGCTAGACGTACATATAAATTATAGTAAACATTTTTACTTTTAACAAGGTCGTGAAAAGCATAGCATACAGGATAATAATAGCATAAGGATAAGTATAAGGGATAGATACGAACGGTAGTTACCGTACCCAATTCCTATAATTGAAATTTTCCTATAATACTATTGGAAAGTGGCAACTGCAGGTAGTCAAGAATTGTGTTATTTTGTGCAATACGATTGTCAAGTTGTCGGTAACCGAATCGTTCTATCCCTATATAAACATAAATATGTGTGTTGTAGGCGGACATTTAGGCGCATACATTTTATGTAGGAATAAGCCCAGCGTTATCCGGTAGATGAGCTTATATAAATGTATATATATATATATATATATATATATATATATATATATATATATATATATATAAATTTATATATATATATATATATATATATATATATATATATATATATATATATATATATATATATATATATATATAAAGCTTGGTCTTACAGTTGAAGTAATCAATTAGCACTGAAAGTCTTTCATTTAAATGAGAATAATGATATTTTTTGCTTTTCGATTACTTCCATTATTGGAATTGAAAATCTACCTTGACCAAATGCAAAATACATTCTGGGTTTAATTTAAAGATTTGTGAAATAAAAGTAACTTAAATTTATAAAGAATTAATGTCTAGCATAATTTCGCAATATATATCAATTCTATATAGCTAATCCCTTGAACTAATAATTTTGTCCATATCATACCACACAATTATTACTAGAACCTACCCAATTGACTTATTACCTTTTCATCAATTTCACATAATAGATAAACCCAAATTTAACATCCAACATCTCTTTTATAATTACGACACTACCCAACATTGGCATAAAACACTTCGTGCCTACACACAAATTGATTACATTTCAAATTGTAATCTCTTTTTCCCAAAGTACTTTAATCAACTGATGACAACAAAACCATAAATGTATTTCCAGACAGATATACTTAAAAGGATTTCTTAAGGATTAGCCAAATAGTCAATTATTTTCATCAATAGAATAAGTCAATCATTTTAGTACTTAAATAATGCCTAAAAAAAATCAATTCGACAAACCACATTTTTACTTAGGGTTTAGTGAATATAACATAAAATCATCTTCAACATATAATAACAACATAAAAAAATCCAGGTGTAAATACATATATAGGTACCACATATATCCTGAAAACTAAGGTGTGATATTCCAATTATAATTTTGGATGGTCAGATTTCTTTCGTTTTATTTGGTTAGTTGAACCTATATACGAGATGTGGATTAAGAATTCAACATTTTTTCCAATTTTTTTTTTGTTTGTTTGTAATCCACAAAAAAGTTTTTCTTATTTATTTTAAAATAAATTTTTTTATTACAAAAAAAAAATAAAGAAAAATTCACAAACAATAATTTTAAATTAAAATTTTAACAAAAAAAAAAAATAAAAAATTTGTATCGGCAAAAAGAAAATGCCGACATAAAATTAATATTTGTGTTGTTGGGAATTCGTTGGCAGAGCAAAAAATCTTATTTCCATCTTATTTATAATATGTGGATTGGTTTTTTACATACATTTTTTGTGAAGCTATGTATATATATATATATATTTTAGGATTGGATTGGTTTGGATATAATAATAATAATAATATAATGTGCTCGGGGTGCCTTTAAAGCAATAAAAAAGATGCACGATTTTTTTTTTATATATTGAAATGATTTACAATTTATGATAAATTTAGCCTTTTGTTTACATTTAACTGGATGTATCCCCTGGGATGATTTATTTGTTTTTTTACTTGTTGTTGCGTTTGGGTTTTCTTCGTTTTCCAACCTTGTTTAATGTATTTTGAGATAATTGCTTCACATCCCAATTCATTCCCGAATACATATACCGCATGATCGTCATCATGCCGCACCACCGTAAAACATCGAATTTATATTTTTTGTGTCAATTGAAATCTACAAATAATTTTTTTGTCGTCGTCAAAATCGTTTGACAAATTGTCTTCAAAACCATAGTTATAAAAACTATATAGATACATTATTTTTGTGTTATCCTTAAAATGATTTGTGGATTACCATAGAAAACAAAAAAAAACTACTTGTTCGTTTAAGTCATTTTTAACGCCATAATTAAATTATTCATGGTTGTAATTTTTTTTTTATGTTTTATTTTAACTTGAATTACCAAAACGAAAACAATATATTATGTACACTATATACAAAGAACTAAAATAAAGAATAATGTTTCAACCTTGTCACTGTAGTGTAATAAAAAAAATGACATTACTCAACAGATGGTTGTCAATTCATCTTAAAAATATATATATAAATGTTTCGTTTATTGTTGTGGAATGTTAATTTAATATATTCATATGTATATGAAGCGGAGGTGCCAAATTTATGTTACAGGGTTGCAAATGACAGCAATGTGTTACAAGATGAGCATCAAACAATTTCAATTATCAGAAGTGGCACTCAACTTTGTCAGATTTATAGTTGATGAAAATAGAGAAGATAACCCTAAATCAAAAACTAATTAAAGCTTTAACAGTTTCAGTATTTGGGTTAAAAGCTTCTGCATTTGGTTTCATTTAACTATATTTGCATCAATAAAACGAAGCGTTTTCAAGGATTATATTATTCATTTTATCCATCGGATCCAAACTTTTAAAATAATTTTAGAATTATTTCATTCCTTTGTTTTTACGATTGCTTAGTGGATGTTAAAAATTAATGGTATACCAGTTGCGGTTGATGCCAAAAGTGTTCACCTAAATTTCAATTTCTCAACTCGGCATAGATCCAGTATAGTTAAACATTAGCCTCAAAAGCAAGAAGTGACAAATTAAACCATAAAGACGTCTAATTATCAAACAAGTTTTATCTTATTCATTTTTTAAATTAAAATGACGTTTCACTGCATTACCGCGTTTTTGCTTGAGCTTTGAAAAGCTAGATTTATAAAGCAAATTATCTTTTGAATGAAGTGCGTTTTGTTCTCTGCCAAGATTCAATGGGCAGGAAGACAGGTACTTGCATCGACCTCCAAAATGAGCGGATAGATGATATGTATGAAAAAAAGTTCAAACCGAGCTACCTCTAGTGTAAAACTTCAGGAATGAGTTAGAAGCACTAATGAAATCACTAGTTTAAGAAGTGAAGGATTCAATCGTCAAACATGTTCAAAGTTCAAATGCCGGTAATAAAACCACTGGTAATGAGAAAATAACCGCAGCAGAAGAAGTGAAAATAAGCGCAACTCGCATAAAATGCAGCAATTTTACGCTATGCTAAATAATAGCAAATAACATCTATTCGTAGATGACTACACTTGCACAGTGATAAAACAATAACAAGACATTAGAATAAAAGTAGCAGCAAATCAAACTAAACTATAGTAAAAGTATCAACAAGGCATAAGAAATATTGCAAAATTACCGCAAAAAACAAATTCGAACGTTTATTTTGATAATAAGTATCAGAATTCGAAAAATGAAGCTATTTAAAGAAAGCTTAAAAGGAGAACTATCTACCTTAAAAAAACATCTAGCACTTCAAGCAGAAAATTACAAAACTGCGTACGACTTTATTAAGGAGCGGTACGCCAATAAACGAAAAATCGTGTTTGAAAATATTGGCACTATATGTTGAACATTTCAAAAGTGTCACCAAACGCATCCAAAAAAACTAAACTAATGCATTATACATTCAAGGAGTATGCGTTGAAGCTTTAAGAAGATTGAACTACAACGTGAACGAATGGAGCATAATCTTTATTTACAGTAATGTCAAAAAATTGGATTACAACAGCCTAAAGGACTAAGATGAATCCCTTCATGGTTATCGTGACTATCTCTACATGGAACAATTTTAACGTTTGTTAATGGAGAAAATAAATGTGCTGAAAGCACTCCAATGCTGGAATAAATTCAAGTTTGATTCACATAGAAAAATGTTGGTAAATCAAGAAAACTAGCAAACAGCAAGTTACTGTGTTGATTTCTGTATACTACGAAAGAAAAGAGCACATTGGTCTAAATTGTGCCCTTTTTAAACTAAGCAGGACTATAAAACCTTCTGCATTATGAAATTTAGTTTGAACGTTACTTTGCATGTCGGAGCTACTTTGCAGAACAATTAATGTCCACTTAATCTACAATGGAAAAATACAAAATAGTATTCGGAATTATGATTATTCAACATAATCATAAAATGTATCGCCAAACTGAAGTTGCAAAGGAACATTAAGAGTATCAAAGAATACTTTGGAAGCAGAATCCAAGCCAAAATTTACTGGAATACAGTTTGACTACCGTTAGATATGGAACATCAGCGGCTCCATTGCATATTCAGGGTTTAATTGATTGATGAGACTATGAGACTATACGCTTTTCAAGTATTCCGATTAACGCCAGTCCTATTTCCACAGCCAAGAAAGGTGGGATTTTCATATATTTATATTTTTATAAATATATTTCCAGGCATGATAAAAACGACCTAGTTTCAGACATCTCATGATCATTACGGCACCATTCTATTCTATTTTAGTGGTGTAGGGTAAGTGTAGCCATTATTCTATTTATTGGTGGTGTAGCCAATATTCAAACTACTGTTAGCATAAGTCAAACACAATTTTATGGGATTCTGTATTCTGTCATCTCTTATCAGCAACTCTAGTGTGCCACCATTCAGCTGAACTCTGCAAAAAGAATTCCTTAAAACCAAATCGATTATTAGGCTAATTTTTCCAAGTCTTAGACTGTAACACATGTGATTATTTTTGTCTAAAATTTACAGTTAATTAATTTATTACATCATTAAAAATATAAAATTATAAAAATAGTCATACAAATTAAGATTTTAAAAAAATTTATTAAACGTTACAAATCAATTGAATTAACCGATTTATGACTAATGCATCATGTAGTCGCCAAAAATCTAATTTATATACACTTTATTCGACACAAAACTTTAAAGTTAACATAAATTAGATTTTTTAAAAATTGATTAACGTTACAAATCAATTAAATTAACCGTTTTATGACCAATACGTCATGTAATCACCGAAAATCTAATTTATGTACACTTTATTTGACAGAAAACTTTAAAATTAATACAAATTACATTTTAAAAAATTGAATAAATATTACAAATCAATTGATTTAAACATTTAATCACAAATATAGGGTCCATTACACCCTCAAGGATGAAAATTAAAACTATTCAATGGCTCGAAAGGTATTAAAAGAGGTTTTATGCCGATGATGTTTTAACTGGCGCTGATAATTTAAACGACGCACTTCTTCTACAAGAACATCTAATCCATATTTCTTCAAAAGGTACAATAAATTGGTACTGAGCAGGTTGTCGATTAATCGCATTGTTGCAGTCTTAACAAAGAACCAACAGGATAATTGGATACTTGGAATTGGGAAAAAATGAAACTATTTAAACTTTAGCAATCCATTAGAACCCTCAAAACTAATGTAGCACCTACCTAAGTTAAGCAGATTTTCCTACTTGTGGAACTATGCGGATCTTTTCTTTTGGCACGTTTGCTTAATCTAGTGGGTTTGCAGAAACTAGAAAAGAACTAAAAGTGCAACCGGTGGATACAAAAACCAGCAGCAAAATGAAAAACGTTCGTATCTAACCGAATATGAGAAATTCGAGACACCACTAGAATGGAGGGATCAAAACACATAGCTCACTACCCAGCGGACCACCTCTGGGACAATGATGAATGGGACCTGATGTAATTAAAAACCCTGTTACAGTTAAAACCATAGAAATGTTCGAAATGAGTATTGATCATTGCCTACAGATTATTTAAAATTCAGATTATTATCAGAAAATCTAAAATTACTTCGAGTAATCGCTCTGCCAACGTATGCCGATGAAATTTATGATCGTAAGAGTAGTTCAAGATATTTGCTTTGGATACAATCTTTACAACGTTAGTATGTAAAACGAATAATTTTACATACTATCAGTCACACCGTTGTGGTCAGCAGTGGGGATCGAACTCAAGACCACGGTGTGTTTATGCCAACACCTTAATCATCACTATACGACTGGTGATAAATAATAAAGAAAATAATAATAATGACAATCTAAAAGCCAGTATTGTGTGCATTCACGCAAAAAGATGGCAGAAACCGATTCAAGACTTGGGTTGCGATATGGCTTTATTCTAGAAATGTCATAAAAAACTACTTCTGTGTCAAGAGTAGTTAAACCAAAATTTCCAATTTTCTAATTAAATGCAAATGAAAGTTCCAGTTACAGCCAGAAAGTTGGACGAAAAGAATGTTGCAAATATTTTGGCTTTATCACGAGTACAATTGCTTTCTACTTGACCTAAATTCATTGTGCGTGGGATTCCTCTTTTGAAGTTGACAAATGAACCAACATTTTTAGGTGTCCGTTTTTTAATGGTAACGGGCCTGTTGGAACAACACATATACAATGCAAAATTTACAGTCAAGCCCAACTTATATTTACTACCAAGGCGATATATTTTATACTTGGCACGACGTTACTTCCTATAAAACTAACGACTTGTAGAAGATTTACGGTAAGCTTAAGTCGGAATGAAGTTCTCCAATACGTTAATCATATGGTTTCGTAAAACCTAGAGATTTGTATTTAATATCATTAAAAAACTCAGTTTTCACTAATTCCATACTCAAGAGATTCGAATTATGATGCTTTTTACCAGAGATTCACAGCTTTTAAATTAATTGAAGCGATGTTCAAATAAATTACCAGAAACAAAAAATAGAACTTACAATCGACCACGAGGATAAAAATATATATTTGATTGATTTGTTTCAGATCGAGAGAAGCCGTTGTGTCAATAACATGACTTTAAATCATTGAGAAGAAGCTTTTGGGTAGCATATAACTTGAGTGATGTAACCAGATATTTTGCGGTGATGCATCACTACGAAAATATGAAAAAAGCTAATATGAACCCAAGCAGCTTGACAGATAACAAGCCGGTGCAAATGATTTACTTTGCTACAAAAGTTTGAGTTTAGTTGTCAACTTTTGTGTATATACATGCAATTGCAGGTGAGTTCATATATCAATTACATGACACTTTTCTAAATTCTTATCAGCCATATCTTATACTCCCTGGTCAGAGTCTAGCTATAGCATCTTAACACGACAACAATTTCAGTTTTTGCAAGGAATTCAGAATTCGTTAATGATTGAATATCGACCGCAACATAATAATTATAAGTGAAAAGAAATGGGAGGTATTGAATACCAACCGCACTTCTTAAAATATATGGTAACCACTATTATAATAAGTTGCGTCTAGTTGTGTAATACCTGTGAGTTCATTTACTGGAAAAGCTACTGGAAATTTTTAGCATCGCTGTGCTCTGCACACCATAATCGAAAAACGTCAAATTTTAGAGCTCTCCCTAAATTGTGAACTGATAGGAAAAGTAAACTTGTAAAGTATGAGTTATCTATATTTTAATTTCCTGTAAACATTTTTTCTAAATTTTGGCAAACATAAACACGGTTATTGTGTGTCAAAAACACTCGTTGAAAATAAAAACCACCACAGAAGAATTCCTGAGTTATACCTATATCCTTATATGACATATGAAATAGGGAAATCTATACCATTTATCAACTGTTTCGGCGCGATTCCATTAGCACCCATAAAAAATATGTAAAAATGCTAATAGACTCATATTTTATGTGGGTGCGTGCTGCTTTTACTTCAAGGTATACATATTGTTATATCTGTAATCACATTTAACTGTGTGTGTGTATGTATGATTCACAAATTTTCTCAACCAAAATAAAATTTGTATTTTTTTGATTGTCATTCAGACATTTTTTGTGTACCCTAAACGAAATAAAAAAAAAAAAAACAATTTAATCAAAACTATAACACAGAAACGGTGCGGTGCCGATGTAAAATGATATTTTGTCTTGTGTACATTTCCCTCCGCCACAAAATATTTTTTTTAGAACTAGGTATTTCACACAATTAAATTGGAATATCATTGTGTAACTTTTAACTTTTGCTGTGGTGCGCTGCTAGAAAAACGACTTTCATATATAGACTATGTACGTATATAAACCTACTCTGTGTGGTCAAATTTATATGCTGTGTCGTAGTCGAAGAAGAAAATTTATAGATAATTTTTTTTTTTTTTCGTTTGGTTTTAATTAAATTTTTGCTTGAATAATTTTTCAGTTTCATTATTAATCTTTGGTTTGTGTTGGGTAATATGGGATGGGAATTTCATTTGTCTACCTTAAATAATATCTTGTATATATAGCCATGTTTAAAACATTTTTTGAGAAAGGTCTATTTTGATCCTGTTGTGCTAAGGAAAATTATATATAAACTGACAGTTTAGTTGATTACGCCGATTTTTATTTTGGTGTACCTATACCTATTTTGATTTCTTGTTGTCATAAAACGAAAAAAAAAAAAGGTTTATGACAGCGGTTATTGACCTAATCTAGGTGAATTGGTCGTTTAACATATTCGTGTGTTAAGTTTATGTTACCAAATCGAAACAAAAAAAAAAAAATATTGTAGGAGTGTATAGCAGGGTACCAAAACGAAAACAGTAATCAACTTAAAGGGGTTTCATATCGCTAAAAATTATCATAATCCAATTATTAATCATGCTGATAGTAATATATATACACACAGAATATAAACAGTCGACCACATAGAACTGTGTGAGACCATCCCCGAAAACATGAAACTTAAATCATATACATTTTAAGATTAAAAGTCATACAAATAAGTTCATTATAAGATATTTTTAAATCATTAAAATTCTTTAACCAAACACGATATACCGTCGTCGTTGTCGTTGACAAAAAAAAAAAAAAAAAAAACTTTAAATTTAAGAAAATATAAATTAATTTTTTAAATTCGTGTTACAGATTTCACACAGAGATTATTAATTGCGTGGGTTATACCATGGTATATACGCGATTTAAATTTTTTTTTTTTTTCAATTTATCTCTTCTTATTTGAACTTAATTGTACAGCAAGACAACAATTAAAAAATTTAAGCACAACAATTTAAACATTAATTAATTTTATTTTATTTACTTACTATTTATAACTATATGTGTTATTAATAAATAAATTGATTGTTTAGTTTTATAGTCGTAATTTGTGGTTTATAACGGTTCTTAGAAGGGCAGAATAATTTTCCACAAGTAAATTGTACTGGTACTGGAAACGATTATTGGATGTACTATGATCAGATAATTTAAGCCATGGATACATTAAAACTATTTTTTGAACGTTAAGTGGTACATCAGCAAAGTGGCTCAAAAAACCACCCCATTCGGAGTTAAGATTAAAATATTCTGGGTTGGTCAATTATTGCGTGATGACATTCTATTAATAAAAATCTCAAATCTTACAAGATTTCTAACATCTGCTAATTGATATAATTTTAACCATTCACTTTTAACTATTTTAACCAATTCTTCGAGCTCGCGGATATTTATTTTTGTTAATATCCGAGAGCTCGAAGGTTCAAATGATTCATGTTACTAAATTGAGGAACGCATTAATGTATCAAATGTACCAATAAAACACCACAAAGAGTTAACGCATGTATGAACATACCACACGTAAAGCATACCAGCAGAAAATCTAAACAGCACTACACTTATTCAACCTTCAAAAATTGTAATTGCTAAAATATTCAAAGGCACTACATCTGCAACTAGAAAAACATTAAACCTTTAAAACAAGAGGTTACCGATTCGAACAAAATAATAAAAAATTGAAAAAAATCATAACAATTTCGATCCCAAAAAAGGAGACTTAAAGAAAGTGCATAAACTGGTATATAAACTGGTATCACATTCAAACACTCTGACATGCACCAAAATATACAAACCAAAAAGCAGAGAAAGTTATATCCAAAAGGAAAACAAGAATTGGTTGAGTGATTTGTAGAGATCGAGAAATTATAACAAGCCTTATAATGTTTCAAACGCTTCGAATATGGTGACCAAGCTCAAAAATGTAGGAGGTTGAAGGAAAGCTCTATATTGGGAATGCAGAGAAGACACTTCTATTGCAAAGAGATGCAGTAATTATCCGAAATGTATGCTTTGTAGTGATAAAACCTTTAGAGGGAACATGCAATCCATTGGTAGTTTAAAGTTTTTGATATTTTAGAAGGCTCGGCTAATAAAACAGAACAGTTGAGGTTGATGCAACTGAATCATAATCATGTGAATGCGCAAGGCCTGCTACAGCAAACACTACGTGATTTGGATGCATACGTTTTTATTGTACGCGAAAAATACAGGAAGTTCGATGGGAAGACTTGGGCAGGTCTAATGGTACTACATTTGGTTTTCTAAAGTGTAAAATCAGTGGTAGTCATATCTATAGCTGCTATATGCGCTTATCCCAGTGCAACCACAGAAGCGTTTAAGTCTAACACTGAATCGTCGTTATACACTTAATTTTTGTCCTATGTGGATTTCGGGTGATTTTAATGCCTGGACCGTTAAATGAGAAAGCCGAATTTTTAAAAAAAGGAGGTAAAGCTATGCTGAAAACATTTTCGTTACATCCAGTGCTAATGCTGAATGTTTCACCTCCTCTTAGTGGCAGTGCTAGCTCAATAATTGAACTAACAAGAATTAGTGAGTGTTTCCTTACTAAAGTATTAAGTTTGAAAGTAAGTGATACACAAACACACACAGCTAAACTAAACCATTGTTTACGTCTTGCGTGATGGAAAACAATTAAGGGGTGTTTCGAAAAAAATGGAGATAGGTTTTTATTTGCATGTTGAAGGTTTTTAATTTAATAGAGTTTTGTCAGGAAGTGCAGAACGTCATGTGTTTCAAGTGACAGATTGCATTACAATGGTTTGTGATACAGCAATACCACAGATTAGATAGCTGGAACCAATAGATAGCTGCTGGACGATTGTAGAAAAGTGTAAGGCCCGAAACGAAATATGAGTTATGAAAAAATATTGTGCTTTTCGCTCAGTACATAAGTATTCCATCAGAGCAAGCAAACAACGATGCATTCAAGAATTGTATGAAGAGGTAGATCGTAATCTATATTATTCACACAATGCAAGTTCGTCATGCTCAGAATTGTTGACCGAGCAATTAGCACAGTGGTTTAAGCTGCGGTGCTTGGGACGGGAGGGTACCAGGTTCGAATCCCAACGGGGGATGGTTGCAAAAGGGATTTTTAATCATTTGATTACGATCGGTGATGACGAAGAACACAACTATGACCCACTGATGGAGTGCAGAATCCATGAGCCGAACCATCGTCCATGTCAGTACAAACTGACTGGAGCAATGTAATGTGCAGATGGATTTAAAATCGAACCTGTATTCGTGCGTTCTCGATTTTGCAGGTGACAGCATAGGGTACTACATTAAAAATTAACCGCGAACGAGTTGGGAGAGCTTTGGCCCCAGAAAAGATTGCAGGGTTCAAAAACAAACAAACAAACAAACAGAATTGTTGGAAAATATTTTCAGTTTGTTTTTTCACAAATGCCTGGTTATGTGAGATTTATCGAACCAATGGGTCAGGAAGAAGTAATTTTACCAGTGTCAAGGGAAAAGGTTCTCAAGTCAAGGAAAGAGCATGTGCTAAAGATGAAAACTTCAGGTTGCTGGTCCTTATAAAATTTCCAATGTAACGTTAATTCTATTCTGATATATGGCGCATCGATTTGTGCGAATTATGCTATGGAGACGTGTAAATTTAAGCAGCAAATAGCTTCTGTTTATGGTCTCGAATTAGGACATGTGTCTCATAGTGGAAATGCCGCCAGTAAATATATTATAAGATAAGGCGCGTCTAGCTATGTAAGCCTGCCATGGAGATGGAAACAAGAAAGAAAATCGTAACATGATCAGTGTAGAAACTAATAACGAGTATCAGTTGTAATGGGACAATTTGTCGAAAGGACGTGGAACTAATCAAATAATCTCTTCGGTGAATAAATGGATAAAAAAAAGATACGAAGAGGTGGATTTCTATCTGGGTCAGTTCTTTTTTACTTAATAAGTTCAAGCACAATGATTCTCCACACTGCTCTAAATGCGAGGATAAATCTGAGAATATTTAAAAGTTTATACCTATATTTAGGTCTGCGGGCATTAACAACTATTATTGACTCGATGCTCCGAGGGAACGTGGAGAATGAAATGTAGTACGACTGCAAAAATGAAAAAATTACGTCACTTTGATAAAATTAAGCAGGAACGCTTATATTTACAAATTATGGCAGCTTCAGTTGAGATGAAAAAAAAAACAAATGCTATCAGACCTAGCTATGTTCCATCGAATCTGAACCACCTTACTTCTGCCTCGCATGACCAAGATATGAATATTCGACTTGTATGAAGAATCAGTTCTACTTGATTCCAAAACAAGGAAACAAAAATGGAGATAGCTTGGTGGTTCATTAAAGAAACCACCATGCGATGTAGAAAAACGTCATTAGACTATAGAACCCGTTAGGCAAAAACCAAATTCGGAAGACAAACAATGAGAAGAAATTGAGAAAAAATCTGTCAAGCAAAATAACTTTCCAAATCATGGGTAAAAATGAAAGTCTTAGCCATTAAAAGGGTAAGATGGTACAGTCTAGTATACGCTCTAGGCTTCTAAAGTAGATATAAAGAAGTAAAAATGACCCCATGTAGCAAGATGCACTTGGTTTCAAATTAACATTAATGAATCCGAGTGAGAGTAAGGAACACCCAATTATGACATCCATATTGAAGCAATTGAAAAATGGTAGTCGAGATTTTAAAAATTTCTTTCACAATGAAAATGTTGAAAAACACAGACCACTTTATTTCCAACAATGAAAAATTATTTTAAAATTTGAGATCACATACACGTATAAAGTTGTGTGTTGGAAATAAGACAACTACTAAACTCCACTTAATTGGTTTCATTAAAATAAAATTAATTAAAAATTTTAATTCACGAAATATTTATTTAATTTCGTCTTCTCCTTAGAGCATATAATAATACACACGAGTACCGTATATTTATTGTTATCTGATTCCATTCAATCAGATAAAATTGAAAACGACGAAATATATATCATCACCTGGATAATATATATATAAATAAAACTAACAACAAAACTTGGGTGGAATAATAAATTTAATTTAGAAAATTTATTTTGTATTTAGAATAGAACAAAAAAAAAATTCAAAAAACTAAAATAGATCAAAGTTTGGGTTCAGACGAGATATTTCGTGTGTGATTGTATACATATATATACATAAAAGGAAGAACTAGTTTCTATTATATCGTTAATTATTCATAAAAAAAATTAATTCTATTTTCTAATTCCACTAATAATTCATAAAAAAACCCAAATATTAAAAAAAAAATCTGCCTTACTTATTATTAATATTATATGGGACCACAGTAGGATTTTAATTGGTTCCAGTTAAGCGATGCATACTAAATTATAATTTAAATAATAATAATAACAAATTGTTGACATTAGAATAATTTCTAAAGACGATAAGTCTGTTGAGACCGTTTATCAAAAGATTCTGAAGAAGTTTTTTTTTCTTTTAGATATTTTCGTCTCTAATTGAAAAGATTTACAAAATCTCAAAGGTTTTTCCATTTTTTTGTCATTTAAATGCTTTTTGTAAATGTTGTCGTCATTTTTGGTGGTATAATTGAATTAGTTTCGGTAAATATATCAAATTCAATGGTGGCGTGGATAAATTGAAGGAAATTTGAATTATTAATTTATATCGTATGGTCGGCGGCGCGGTTTTTTTTTATCTAACCTTTTAGGACATATGTACGTTATGATTCAATGTCACCTACACAATTTTTGTTTTTGTTTTATTAAAGTCACCAGGAGAGAAGATTAAAATATGTGGGCCACAAATTTTGTGAATTTTTAATTTTTTCGACATAATAAATCTAATTTCTAATCACTTACATATGAGTGTATATGACCATTAACGGTTTCAAAAAAATTTAACACCTTTATGTAGCAGTCATGCCACATCACAATAAATTTAATTCGTATTTTTTACCACCTACTTAATTTTTAGTGGTTACCTGTTGTGAAAATTATAGCGTCGTATATATGAATAGGAAATAAATATTACGTTTAAATTAATTTTTTTGGCTTACTAGTTTAATCGTAATTTGCATTTATTAAAAAAAAAAAATTAGAAATTTAGGTAATTCATTATATTTATATAATCGTAATCTAACTGTTTGCTAAAATGTATTGCTTTGTTAGATAAAAATGACCAAGTGACCTCAATGTAACAGTAGCTGGAGAAGTAAACCACCGGTTTAACATTTTCCTACTAATGTGGCCTAAAAAAAAACCAAAAAGTTTTATGACTTCTACAAAATTAAAACCAATTACAAACTATGGCCATCATTTCGGGACTTGTATTTAACCTCAGTTCATAAAAATGCAGAATTAGGCGCGATTCATAAATTTCAAAAATAAAAATGATGGTAATGAGAAGAAGCTGCTACTTTATTGCGACACATTAATGTTACAGCTAAAAATTATCAAGAATCATAAGATAAATTGGTAACACGACAAGATAAGCCAAAATCTATATTTAATTTTAAGTGCAGTTATTTTTAGATCAATGAACTTGTTCTAATTGGATTATAAAGATCTGAGAAAGCTGTGCGACAGGTCGGATGAAACTATCTGTGGCCTGAGAGCATTAGGAAGACCTGCTGAAAATCGCAATTTATGACAAATTTATTTATACTGCTGAAAAAGTTAGACTCAGAAACCAGACCACGTTGGGCCGTGAAATTTACAATACCACGTCCAAAATTAGAAAATTGTTTAATTAACGCAAAGACTAGGATGTTTGGCATAAAGAAACGATTTTCGGTCTCTAGACTATTGCATTCTATACAATAATTTCATAAATGAATACTTTGAACTTAATCAAGTGACGCATATTCCATGGACAGAAGTATCTAACGACGATGATCAACCTATTTCATGCCTCATCACACAGTATTTAAATAAAGTACTTCAAGAAATGTTTGAGTTATGTTTGATGCTTTGTCACCAACTGCAATGTCTTTCAACAAGTGCTGACTATTGGTTATAAGCTTCAACCAGACATAATTATTACATTGCTTAGATGTCTTAATAATATTAGTGCAATAAACGCAGGTGGATGTTCCGTAGACGCTTTAAATGCATACAAATGTAGCATCGTAATTTACAGAATAGCGTGTTTACCATTTCTAGTTAGTCGTTCATAAAATAAGAGTTAGCAAAAAAATATTAAGCAAAATATCTGATGACTTGATTACTGGAAGTTCCACAATAAAGGAAGCAAAATTTAAAGAAAAATTACCATTAAAATCAAATAATAGTAGGTGTAGAAGACTTAATAACTCTAGTCAAAGTTATAAAGTAGTTGCCCCGTTATTTTGAAGGACCAGATCCCATTTTTCCATTTTATTCTTTATCATAGCTTAAAAAGCACAACCATTTGTATAGTGATAGTTGTATAACGTGGATGACCACCCACAATGTATGCTAATTCGTGACATTGTGCTTTCAAATTTTTATTAAGCGACGCGGTATTGGACGTACTCGGCGTCTCCACGGTAGTTTAGTTTTATATAATTTAATATAAATCGGTGATTATCATTTTATTTAAAAAATCCTCAGAAGTGTTCGATATAATAATCTTCATGCATGGTTTCGCCTTCTGATTAGAGGTTTATACACATGGCTCATATTTGTATCTAAAATCATGTTATACATCTACTATAGATTTTGATCCAAATTTTGATACCAAGCATTTATTTTTCAGTTGATGCTTAGTTGTAACTGAAACCAAATTGAATTTTGTTTATCTATTGTTTTAACTTATGACCATTTTCAATCGTATTGCAGTAAAACTGCTAAGACTACTAAAGGTATAGTACATTTCCTTCCTTGTTTTTAATTTTTAATGACACTCGATTGTTGAAACCACGCTATTTTAACTTGTGAGATTTCGGGCAGGAGTGTTTTTGACAAGCCCTTCCTCTTTAAAAACAGTCGAAAGATAACTTTCAAAATTACACATTTAAAGCTACTGAGAGATCAAGCACTTGCAATGATGGTGATGATAGTTTGAAAGTAATTTTAAATTTATTCAGAAAATAAACAGAGTATTCCGAAAAACTGCACAGAAATAGTTGTTAATTTTATAATACAACTAGTTTTCTGATCAGATCATTAAATAATTTTTGAAATTTAAATTTTGCTTTTTAATTCTTGCATGGTTCCATTGATTCCATCAATTTGCATCCAACTATTATAACAATTTTCCATATCTATGCCGTGATTTATTGCTTAAACTCTTAAGCCCATCCTGTTACAGTAGTATCTTTGTTTAAAACTTTTAATTTTGCATTTACTGATTTAGTTGTAGCATTTTTGCTCCAATTTTAACGCACTTTACACTGTGGTAAATAATCATTTCTTAAAATGTAGGTTTTGTTTTGATTTATAAATGGTTAATAATTGATTTATTAATAATTGTAAATAGTAAATAATAGAGAAAGTAGTTGATAAATTAATTAACTCAAAATAACCTTATGGTCCAAATTGTTCGAGTACCAGTGATTAAGGTATGGAAATGCTTGCATATTTTAAAAACATTCTTCTGGCAGACCACCAGGATGCCGGACAAAATTGTATTGCATCAATAGCTACATTTCTCGAAGAAACATGATTTAAATCAGATCACAAATTACATAGAAAGCAAAGTCGTAAATTGAACCAATTTCATTTTTGGATCACTAATGGTGAACTAAAAATTGTTCTGCTATTGAAATATAGGTGAACAATAATTTGGTGAAATAATAAAATACCGAACTCATTCGAAACCAAAATAAAACAATCAATTTACATTTTTTGTATTTGAATTTATCTAGTAGGCTTTTATTAACACTTCAAAATTAAATGTGGAAAAGGTAAACGTATAAATGTTCAATTTTTTTTATTTTAGTTGCTGAAAGTATAATTTTGTTATTACAAAATAAAAATTCGTGCGTAATTTTTAAATTTTATATTTTTTTAAACCAAATCAACCAATTAAAATAAAAAATATAAATCGGCCGAGGACCCCTAGTCGTAAAGGTTAATGTGCTTAAAAAAAAACTTATTTTCAGTGTCAAACGCAGTTGGTAGTTTACCGAAGTTCGCACGTTTCTGTTAGCGTATTTGGAAAGAAAAACCGAATTTAATAGTTAAAAAAAAATATATGCAATGGCAAACGTCTTATAGAAGACTTAGTTTCCCAAAACGGTTTGGTAAGTGTGTCGAAGTGCAAATCATAAACTGTACATTAAAAAGGTTTCCTAATAATTGACACAGCCGACAACTGTGGAATAACTAAAACATAAAATAACAAATTTACTAAGGACCTCTAAGTCCACCAAGGATGACCACAATCGTATACGGAAAATATAGTTCGCGCACCCTTGGACGAGATTTTTGGATGAATTTCTAACAGCTACACAGTTAGCTTGTCAGTAGAGGAAATTACTGTATTAAATCCAAGACAATTTAATGCTACCATGAATGAACAAAGCCATAATGAAGAAGTACTTATGCTTATATCGACAACCCAATCATCTGTTGCTGTCAACGCAGAAAAAAAAAAACACTGTACAACGAAAATCTGCAAAGGAAAAATATTTTGAAAACAAAATAAAAATCAAGGAAATTTATTTTGACAAAAAAATTACTGAAATGAAGAAGCCCTGCTTAATAAAGGAAGCTGTGACTTTATAGGTTTGTTCTAAAAAGTGCAGCAACCACCGAAATCTTGTGTTTTTATAAAGAAGCATACTCTGTGTGTACTCGGTTTAAAATTTTTACTCTGAAATTAATGTGAGTGTAATGTCAGTGTCGAAAAAAAATTAAAACAAAAGAAAATGTTTTGGTTATGAATGTCGTCGAAAAAAATTAAATAAAAATAGTTTTTAATTAAAAATTAAATTTAGTATTTTTTAATATAAATATGTATAATGTTTTAAACTATTTTAAATATGGAACGTGCAAAACCCTGCAGTATTTAATTAATAATAACAATTATTTTGTATCGGCTATAATTTATTTTGCCCGATGTGAATCTTACTCTGTTTGCTACGGGCAATTTGACACAGTATTTTATTCAAACAAAACTCAATTAAACTGGGTATCCGGGTCGCTCGAGTTAAAATAAAAAAATTGACTTTGAATGGTTCTTTTTGGCAGCGGTAATACCAACCTGGATTGATTTAGTAAATTTATGTATCGTTTCATGAGACATGATTTGATCGGAATTAGATTAAACGTCAAGAAATGCTGCTAATGAGTCAACCATCAGTCCGCAAATGTATATATTACGTTATGTATAGACAATGTCAGCGTTTTGAAGAAAAGGTAAAATCCCACAAGAATCCCGTCATATAATCGCGTCATATAAATCGCCGAAAAAAAACGAAAATCTGCTTTATATACACTTTATTTGACACAAAACTTTAAAATTAATTTATATAAGATTTTTAAAAAATGGATAAACAGTACAAATTAATTTAATTAACCGTTTTATGACAAATACCTGTATAAACAAACTATTATTATGTAAACAAATGATAGCTAAACAATAAAAATGTCAAACCCTGTTTATTAAGTTAATTTCGGATAAGTTAATTTTTCAATACTACTAATTGCGGGTTTACTCAATTAATATTAAAAAATGAGTATGATAGCAAAAAAACAAGTGAAAATCAAATTGACTCATTTTACACTAGACCAAAAAATTCGTTCTTTTTTTAACGAAATTTACGAATTCACTGGACCACGTTCTTCTAAAGATACCAGACCTATGATGATACTGTTCTAACAGCAGAGTTCTAATTAGGTGATTTAAGCCGTCGTATATTTGCAGCAGAAACAAATGCAGCTTTCGTCAAACAATTTTTTTTTCATCTTATTTGTAGGATGCTTAAAATTTTTGTGAAAAGTAAGCCGATTATGATAAAGTGAAAAATTTTAGTGAAATCAAAGTGATCGGAAACTATAGGTGACTTCCTATATGCTCGTATTCGACTCCAACAATCCTTTTGCGTTTTGGTTACAGAACATGAATAGTATACACAATATTTAATAGATGTGGTATCGATATTTCATTGATGTCATTCCTCGGAAACAATTTATAGTTTTTTTCAAATAATTTATTATCAAATAACACTAATATATATGTATATATATTTATATATATATATATATATATATATATATATATATATATATATATATATATATATATATATATATATATATATTTATTGGATTAGATCGTATATAAACAATTACATATTGTGTATAATATAATGTTATGTAGACTGAAAATATGTGTGTAACATTAGTTTTGTTCATATTGTAGACGATATATAACTTGTTCGTAAAAGGAATAAAATAATGAAAACAAACCATAAAAATTCTTGTTATAATATAAATTTTTTATACTGTCTTATTATTATAAAATAAAAAATAAACAAACAAAAGTTAAACAAAAAAAAAAATTTGAAATAAATCACACACGAAGGATTTAATAAACAACCGTCACATACTATATAAGACATAATATAGTGAACGATATACGAGCACAAATCCTTTATTTCCAATTCTGCACATACACATTTAAAGGATATGTACGAGCACTATAATAGAATGTACATATGTATATATAGAATGACTTCAAAGTAGTTTTCTTGAAAATTCTAGAAAAGGATAAAAATATCCTATTTTATAGTTTTTTATGTTTTGAAGGATTGTTATCGTGTATGATATATGCTTGAATGTAAATTTTGTTGTTTTTTATGGGTATATGCATTATTATAACAGTATATATATGTTCTTGTCGTCTAGTTAAATCAATATTTCCCTACTGCTGCTTCTGCTCCTAGAAAACTATGTCTATTGTAAAGATGATGATTATCTATTCAACGTTGTCTACCATAAGTACATATGTATATAGTTTGGAGTGTATCTTTTTGCATGTACCTATATTATGTCGTATAAAGTATTATGTTTTAATAGGAAATAGTTAGCAATTTTACAGACATTCCACAGCATGTATATAATGCTTTCAGACATACTGATAGTTCATATTATTGTATATTTTCATATGCAAATAATAACAAAACATTTATGATCAGACAAAATTGGATTGCCACTTAGGTACAGTGCTAGGGGAATAGGAAACTCAATCAAAATGGACCTTTCAAATTGTCGTTGACCGAATTGAAATTTAGGTTTAATGAGTTATGATTTAACTTTTTTGAACTGGAATTTAGTTAGCTGTTAAAAATGTATTGTTTTAATAACAAAAACATATGACGAAAGTTTTCACTTTATTTTGTAGGACACTACATCGAATGACTTTGCTCATATGCGTCAGTCAAGTTATATTGACTAAAGCCAAGTGACTTTCGCCATAAACCTTTAACAATAAATAATATTGTATTGAAAAAATTAATTATGACCAAAGAAGTGTATTTTTATGAAAATTATATATTTTGAAGGTTATATTTAGTATTTATTTACATACTGAAAATTAAAAAAATTATCAACAATGCGGCTCCATCGAATTCCCTTCCGGGATTTCTTTTTTGGTTAATTTAAACAACCAGTAGAAGCATGGTTGTTTTTACCACCAAAGAGCTATAAACGGCTTCTACGCATAATCTGATATCCTAAATAAATTCCACTGTGCTGTAGAAATTGCATTTGCACACAATAAAAATAATCACATCATAGTAGTATTTTGTTTTCATATTTATATTTATGTATGTCATACATTCATGTTCATATGTTTATCAGAAGTTTAAAAACCATAACGTTTGGTAAGTAAATTTAAATTTAAAAAAATATGTTAATTTTAATAAAGTAATTTATTTTAGAATCTACGAACATTTCAATTATATCATCTAATAAGTGAAATTATAAGCTGTTTGTAGACGGATACTTACAGTCCAATTCTGACGATAAGAGGTCTTAGCTAAGAGCTATTTAGCTAAGAGCATTGTGTTGTGAGGAATGTCTTAAATGGTATTATGATGGTGATTCTCTTAATTATTCAGTGGTAAACTCTCCAAAGATTATGGAGACCTGTCAAATTTGTGTTTTATTTGAATTTATCCTAAAAATTCGTTTATGAAATAAATATATTGTTGAATTTTCGTGAGCAAATACATTTATTTCGATTTACAGTAATTTCGAATATTATAGTTTTGTATTAGGTAAGCATTTTTATATATTTATAATAGATTATTTATATTTTTATAACTATTGTGTACATTAAAATCATAGATATAAAACGTACGACCCATTAGGTCTGTTCGTACCAGCAATGAACAGCTGGAAACGTTTTTTAATTTTTTGGAAGCAAATCCGCAGTTGTTAGCCGGCAAGAATAATCCGGAAAACCCAAATTATTTACAACAGAAATGGCAAGAACTTACAGCCAAATTGAACGTCTTAAAAGGGGCAGAGAAGAACGCTACAGAATTGAAAACGGTATTTTTAGATTATCATAATAATATATATATATATATATATATATATATATATATATATATATATATA
Organism: Tipula confusa; assembly: GCA_963556175.1. Classification (NCBI taxonomy): domain Eukaryota; kingdom Metazoa; phylum Arthropoda; class Insecta; order Diptera; family Tipulidae; genus Tipula; species Tipula confusa. The sequence continues at coordinate 65,054,856 of OY744476.1, forward strand.
TATATATATATAAATATATATATATATATATATATATATATATATATATATATATATATATAAATATATATATATATATATATATATATATATATATATATATATATATATATATATATATATAAATATATATATATATATATATATATATATATATATATATATATATATATATCTGTGGCTACAAGGAAAGCGTAATAACTTTAATAATTATTAGATTATAAATGACATATTTAACTATATTTTAGTCTCCCACTCACTGGAAACACCAGATTAAATCAAGAGCCCGAAAGCTTCGAGTAAATCATTTATGCACTGGTGGTGGTCAGTCTTCAACTCCGCCAATGTCTTCTTTTGAAGAGAGGGCATTAAATATATTTGGACTAGTAACCATTGGTGGAGATTTAGCCGTACCAGTAATGGGACGTAAGTTTTTTATCCTTATTTTAAAATATGATTCTGTTTAGAATTCTTGCCAAGAAGAAATACACGCCCACAGTTCTATAGATACTCATGCAGCTCAAATTAGTACTGATATCACCAATCCAAGAGAACCGTGAGACTTAGAGTATACGCCTCCTGCTCGAAAACGTGCTTATTCTTCGTCATTTTCCTCAGCCATATCGGAATTCGTCAACAAAATGGCTAAATTAGCGGAAGACCGTGCCAAGCACAATAAATATATTGCGGAACAACGTCTGGAAATTGACCAGAATGACAGAAGCCATGTATGTGTTAGCACAACAATTTAAAAATCATTTAAATTATTAATATATTGTTTGATATAATAAAGATTTGGTCTCAAAGCATTTAAATGTGGTGATAAAACAATTAAATATGAATTATTATAATTTTATTTATTATACAAAAATTTTTTTAATAATAAATATGAAATAAAAAATGAAATAATCACAAATTACAATGTATTTGCATATTCATCTCTAATTTGCCAACTCAGCTAAATAACTGTTAGTAGTGGTGACCGTAGACTCTATATCCTCTTCATCGTAGTCGATAACTTCTTCTAATTCATCACCAAAACCACAGTCAACAAGCATATTATGTAATATGACGCAGGTATAAATAAGAACAGTTGCTTTATCTGGAGTGTAGTGTAAAGTACGACTTTTAAAAATAAACATATAAAAAATAAACATATATTTTTTCAAATTAAATAATAATTAAATGATATAACACAAATTATGATTATTATTTTATTAATGTCGCTACATTTAATCTTAATTATGTTTACTTACTTAATTGTCGATTCTATAAAATTACACACTACACTTTATGAAATGTCAGATTATGATGCTTAATACCATCAAATTAATCGTTCTCAGCTAAGAGCAATTTTTAAGAGAACTCACAGATAATACTACACACAGAATACGAATTAAGACTTTTGTGTCGAAACCTCTTAGCTAAGGCCGGTATGACCTCTGTGAGTGTTCATCAGAATTGGGCACTTAGATTATGTACCCAAAAAAAACGACTTTTAATTGAGTATGCAGTAAAAAAAAATCTCCAAGGCCGTTTAGTAACTCGAGTTCAATGGGAATCATGAAAAGATATAACCTTCAATAATTCATTTACATGAGCCTTTGGATTTTGAAAAAAACTATGTATTACGAATACTATTATAAAATTTCTATAGCTAAAAGGGTCACCAGTCGTATATAGTGATGGTTAAGGTGTTGGCTTAGACAAGACCTGGTGGTCTTGATTTCGATCATATTCGCTGACCACAATGCCATGACCAATTGTGTGTTAAACCTTTCGTTTGGTAAATTTTGGCCGATAATGCAGTTAATTTTTTATTTATATTTTTATTTTCTAACGAAAAGTTTTGCAGCAGTATCCTCCGTGATAATGACAAAAGTCATTACTATTTTCATAATTTATTCAAGTGCACATCTACCTTCGAAAAGGGATCAACGGATACAAATTGTATGTGCGCAAAAATAAAACACAAGAACTAAATAATTTAAAAGCGATTAACATTCGCAAACATTTAAAATTTGTTTATGGAGAACTGTTCATTTTAAGTGCTGAAGAAATCGAAGGCTAAACAATAATATTGATAGGAACAATTTCTTTTTTAGTATTACTTTCTGAATCCAGTTGCTGAATTATGGATGAGATTTTTCACTTAGTTTCAGCCATAATGCGTCATTGTTTAATGAGCAAAAAGGCAATGGTGGTATATGATCAGCTATTTTTTAACCTCAATAAAATTTCGTTAGAACAATGTATACGTTTAAAACCAACACGTAAAATATTCTGTTTTAGGAACGCAATTGTATCTCCAACTTAAGCCTTTTTTACAGAAGCCGTATTTAAAGAAAGTCTATTTTTCATTTTGATCAAACATTATGGCAAATGGATTTAAAGGAAGGGTTAGCTTCTAAATATGCCAGTTTGGAACATTTTTCGATTCCAATTTGAATTATAAATTGTTTGCCTTCATACAACCCAGCTAAGTACCTGCTTATTACCAGTGAAACATGTGAAATTTACTGAAATTGGGCTAAAAGCAATTTAACAGTGGTTTTAAAAAAAAGATATTGAGGAAAACAATTGTAAGCTTCGACAAAGTCCTCAATTTTAGTCGTTAGCAAACAAAATCAGAAGTCCTGAATATTTTCGACCAACGCAAAGCGTGGAAGAGTCAGTCATGCGGCTTAAAAATGTCATTGATCACCGCCATGCCAAAGTTCATACAATAATTGAAAATTTGGCAAAGAAATTAACCGTGGCAAAATCTAAAATAGAATCTTTCGAAAAAGGCTGCTTAAAAACAGAAGTACGACAACGAATAATAGAAGATTAAAACGTATAATTAAAAAAAAAGGAAAAATAAATAAAACAATTGTTCTTAACAACAAGCAATTAACAACAGTAAATGAAGATAAATATACCAGGCATCAAAGCAAAAAGCACAAACCATACAGTTTAGAGTTGACAAGTTAATTTTAAGTGTATTCTGTACTTTTAGTGTTAAGCATAATACTTTTATCAAGCTTCGCTAAGATAGATTAAGGGAGGAATGCTATTCCTACAGTACCTGTTAAAAAAGACAGAGTTGCACCAAGACTGCAAGACTGCATCCCGCCAACTACCATGGATATGAGGAAGCTTAGGGACGAAAAATAGAATTGTGGAAAAACATTTAGACAAAACCGGTTGTACAACCTACGAGGTAACGCATCATATGCAGAAATCACCAAAAATCAAGAAACAATAACAAACCGATTTCAACAAAACAAGAAAAGCCTTGATGACTAGTCTAAAATCAAACAACTTTTACTTAACCAATTGGCAACACTGTTGTCGGGTTTTTTTTAAAGTAACTCAACATAAAACAAGTTGAAAGATGAATAAAGGTTAAAATGGACCACTTGGAATAGGCAAAAAAATCGAACTGCCGAAAAAACACGCTTACCTATGTAAAAACCACAGCCTTACCTATGTAAAAACCCCAAACCTCTGGTCAAGAATACAATCAGAAATGTTCAGTTTATTTTGACTTACTAAAGCATGAAAGATACTGAATATTTCTTAAAGAAAGCAAAAAAGCAGTCAAAGGGCCAATAACCCAATAAAAACGTTAGCACCGATTAGAAAAGATAACGGAAGCCGGGTTCGTATAAGAAAACATTCTTTTCGATTGCTATGCACAAAAAAATATTGCCATCACAATCAGTTTGTATCCAGACAAACTGCGATAAAAAGTATAGTTTAGTACACTGGTTGATTGAGCTTGAAATTCGAATTGTACCGCTCTATTAATAAGAAATAGGAATTAAAAAATGTAAACCCTCAAAAATAATCCTGGATTTGATTCAACGAATTGTTATTATTATAACTAAATTTATTAAGTGAATTGCGAAAGGGTGAAGTCTTCAGTCACGCCTAACAATCTTTAGCAATCTCTAAAAAGAAAGCGGTCATTTGGCCAGCAACTGCTCGCTGTCAGTGACGATGGCTTCTCGGAGTAGAAAATAACTTATTTTCTTTGGATTGTCTTTGAATAATACGAATAACAAGATCGAAATTTAAACTGCTAATTCGGTACGGGGTAGCAATGACCTTTTCAAAATCGTTTTATTATTATTACTGCGGTGCTTTAGAAAATGCCAGCTAGAAAATGTGCAACTCTTAACTTTGACGAACCAATAAAATTAAGCGATACTTAATACTGAATTGTTACAAGGATAAGAAGGTTTGAGTCCCATTAAAACCACCGTGGTGCGCGGATACAAAGATATCGTACCAATATAGAAAACATAAACTTAAAAGAAATTGGTAAATCTGAGGGAGCAGCATATGGGTCAAAACTTTTTTTTTGCATTTGTTTCAAGAATCAAGGAAATATAAACCATTTTAAGAAGATTAGCACATTATTTTCACAAATAAAATAACGACACATTATATATATATATATATATATATATATATATATATATATTTATATATATATATATATATATATATATATATATATATATATATATATATATATATATATATATATTTATATAGCATCAGCCTCTATTCATTCTACAACTTCGATTTATTTGACAACCATGTTGCGCCTTCTGGAAAAATTATTTCTTCAAATTAGCTTACTAGCTACGATGCCCATTATGACGACATTGACGAAGAACAATCGTGTCAAATCAACCAGTAACTATATGATCAGTTAAATCAGGCTATCGAAAATATTCTGCATTTTCTGCAGTGGGACTTAATTACTTCAAAACAATAAAGCAACATTACAGTTAAATCAATTGGAACATTAAGTTTTCAATAAAGTCATTTTATTGAAAGCGTTTAAGTTGCCCATACCGTATACAAACAACAACAGTTAGAAAGATCAGGTACCAGCTATAATTTCTGGAATACAAACAATGATCAAGATAAATATCTATACATTACTATTTCGAACTCGTTAGGGCCCCAAGGCCAGTTTACTAAACCAGTTTTTTAACGCGTTGGCAAAAAGAAATACTTGTTTTCTTTACGACTGTAATGATCGAGCATGGACATCAGACTGTATGGTTTCATTCTTCAATATTAAAATATCTATACAAATTTTAATGCTTTTTATCAATATCGTCTTATCGAAAGGGAAGTACCAGGATGTAAGCTAATGGAAATATAAGGCAAAAAACTTGAGGTTCTGTAGAAAAACATTGCAAAAAACTCTTCTAATTGTAATACCAAATTGCTCACAATCGGAATGATTTATTTGTTGTTAATTCAGAAATGAATCACTACAATTTAGAAGAATAAAATATATGCTTTTAAAATATTTAAATTGGAATATACAAGATTCCAGATTGGATTCTGATCTATATATCAAAAAAGTCTAATTCCATGGAAAAATTACAAATCCTTTGCTTTAATTCCTAAAACATGTAAATTCCTTAAAACTAACTACGACTCCAACAGAGTAATACCATAGATAAATACTAAAGATGTCTCATTTACGCAATTAAAATGTAAAACGTCAAACTTCTGATATTTTAAATATCATCGTTTTATTTGTAATTTGACATTATTCGATAGTATAAAATAAAAGAATTATAACAACAATAGAAAAACGCTTGTATAGGTGTAAAATAAAAAAATAAAATAAAATTATTTCAGAAATTACGATTACATCAAATGATAAATCTATTATCTTTATCTATGGTAATACTACTCAAATGTGTACACTTTAGCTTTCAATTCAGATTTGACTTTATTAATTTTGTTTTTTAAAATGTGTCAACGAGGTTTATTAAAGTGACTGTAATCAAAAAGGACAATAAAACTACGGTTAAAACTGACGCCTCATCAAAATAATTAAAAAATGGAAGTTCATTATATTTGTCTTCCCTTATACTGGTTTAAAAGATACTAAATACTCTCTAAATAGATAATTAGAAATCAGCAAGTTATACAATATCTATTTGAAATGACAACCAAAAAAACTTTGCCAAATTCACAAATTATTACAGACAAAGCGACACTAAATTAAGATATACTCGAAGGAAATGGAAGTTAGCAAAAGTGATTAGGATCCTTAAGGCAAACCTAAACTGAAATGTTAGAAAGTCATGCAGACTAATATCACTATACTCCCAACTTTATTATAGATATTTCGACAGCTGGCGGAATGAAGCCATTGAATAATATTGTCCATAAATATTCTTAGAAGTAGTAGAAGCATTTGATCGATTTTTACATAAATAATTAAAGAACAGGTTACATTCAGATTTTCGAAAACAGAACTATGCAATTTTGAAATCCAATATATAACTGACAGGCAGTCTCGGGTAAAATATTAAAAGGACTAATCAGACCTGAAGAAAATTCTATGAAGCGTACGTAAAGTAGCAAAAATCGCAAAGAATCATTTTGCAACCCATCTCATTTTTCCTGTACATAAGAGATATATCAATAATGAAGAAAACACCATAGATTTTTGTTGATGGTGACATCTTCTGTTGGGAGCTATGAAAAAAAGCTACAAAGCAAAATATTTATTAACATAGTTAATAACTACGTCAGACTGACAATCGTAATCAAAACTAAAAAAGTTCCTTTTAGAAGCCAAATTAAAATTAAAAAAGCAGATCAACAAAAAGAACATCAAATTTAGCAAAAAATATTTGATTAAAGGAAGACACTATAAACTATTTAGACCTACTGAATTTCTTCTATTACAAAAAATTCTGAAACCTGTGTGAGCTAACGGAATACAGTTTGGGCCTGAACCAAAAACACGAACGAGATAATAATTTCGACGTTCCAAAACAAAGTATAATTTACTTAAATATATAAAGAGCTGCCCTGAGACTTAAAGAAGGAAGATATCAATGAAACAATTGCAAATATCCTACTAAAAATGATTCACACCGTCAACAACAAAAACTAGAGATATCTAGTAAGCTAGACAGTTCGATGGCAATTGCCTACAAAGAACCAAATCGAAGGATCTAAGTTAAAGATATGAATCATTGACTGTAATTGTATATGTGGTGAATCTAACTATGATAAAAAAAAACAAGTAGCTTTTGAATGTCGTCTCGTAACACAAAAGTTACATTTCACGGTGTTATATCATTTTCTTAATCACACATAATAAGTAAGAAATAATAAAAAAAAGTAAATTAGCATCAACAGCATTTAATAAAAAATAAAAATATGATATTCACGGTATGATAGGAATATCTAGATACGTAAATCAGCTATAAGGTAAAAAACTGTATTCCTCATAAGGTATAGAATATATTTATATATTATAAAGGTATGATGCCCACACACAGTGTTCACAGCACGTTATAGTGTTTAATTTTGTGTTAAATATTTATCATAATAAATTCTCTACTCTCAGAAGTTTTTTTTTCCAAATTATAAAAGTTAATAGCAATTACAGATAATTAATTTAATTTTGTGAGAACATCTTTGGATATCGAGATTTTTTATTTTTCGGGTTGAAGAACAATCAAAATATTTTATTTTGTTTTATGTATAAAGGGCCTGGTGGCGTATCATATAAGTTATGGATTATGCATATTCAGTAGTTTTCCACCTGCTAAACAATTTAATTAATTTCTAAATTATTCAACCAATTTACCCTTTTGTTTCGTATAGCGATTGTATAAAATTCGACACGGAAATGGAATTTCAAAATTGAATGATTTGACACATTTTGTCAATTTACGTGCATTTTTGTTTTTTCCCCCATCGAACATTTTCCAGATTAAATGTAACAATGAGACTATCAGTTCAAACACCAGTGGTAACAAACCGAGAGTTTTGGCGTATATAATATATGTGGGTGGTTTCATTCTGTAACTTAGATAATATTAAGGCGCACCCAAAACTTCAGTCTCAAAACAAATTCATTACGTACGACAACCAAATGAAATACTTAGTAAGACGACAAACAAAAAAGGTAGACACAATTGAAAATTCCTTCATACAAGAAATCCATTCACACCGAAATTCAATCAACAACAACAAAAAAATAAAAATTGTAAACGTTTTGTGGATGAAAAAAAAAACTAATAATCATTTTAATATCGATTTCACACTTAATAAGGAAATCAATAAAAAAAAAAAAAAAATTAAATTGAATTCTTATTCTTAAGATTTTTACACGTAAAATTAATTAAGAATTTCTGGAATTTGATTTTTCTGTTTTTCACTTTTTTTTTCATTCGTTCATTCTTAAATTGTTATGATTTAATTTTACTTCGTTTTCTTCTTATTTTACTTGTTTTAATTCTTATATACAGTACACTGTGTATTTTAGATGGTAAAACGACTTTTCTTATTTAATTCTTAGATTTTTTATTTTTTATTTTATTTTTTTTTTACTTTTGTCTAATCAATTTATATTTATTATGCTGATAATGAATTTTTACTGTTTTTGATTGAATCATAAAGTTTACGGTAGGTATAGGAACGGCACATAGTTAAGTTGAGAAAAGTTTTTTTTTTTTTGCACAAAGCAAATGTCAAAATAACGTTTGATTGAATTTAGATTGGGATTTTGATTTTGATTGCTGTTAGGGTAAATAATAATTTTAAGGGTTCGATTTTGTTTTTGTTCATAGAAGGTATCAGGTAATTTATCGACGTGCTGTAATATTACGGGTATGTAATTGATTTGTAAGATGTTAGTAAGATGTTTTGATTTTTATTAATACGTTAAGCTTCTTTACATACTACATGTCACACACTTCATTGATCTATTTTGGACGATTTTGGTTAAATAATCTATAAATCCCACGACTGGTTTTAACCTAATATCACCTATATTTTTCTATATTTAGTCGATTCATTTTAACGAAATTTCTTGTTATTATCATGGCTATGCAGACTTTAACATAAGCTTAAATGCAAATGACAATTCTCGTGTTTGTGCAATTTACTTGTTGCAATTATATATATATATATATATATATATATATATATATATATATATATATATATATATATATATATATATATATATATATATATATATATATATATTTATATTTATATTTGTCAAACTATGAAATATAAAGAAACACGCCAATTTCATAAGATATCTAGGACTATGATAAAAAAGTTTGGGTGGGTTTATTTAGCAACAAAAAAATGTCTGATAAATAACGTTGGATAAAATGGTTAAGACCTTGTAAAGTATTCATTGCATTAACAAGTGTCTCTTGCAAAGAAAAAACATCAATGGCACTTTTGCTAGCCAATTGGCCATTAAAGTAAATTACTGTCACTTCTTAATGTTTGATTGCAACGTAAGTGTTTGCAAAAGATAAGAAAACTGACAGATATCAGCTTACGAATTTTAATAAAAGTAACGAGTTTTTAATATGCATGATGTAGTTTCTCTTAAGCCGCATTCTTATTTGTTAAGAGGTGAAAGTAGCTGTAGCCGCCGTTATTGCACATCCAATATGTTTAGACCTTTTAAATTGATGTTAACATTTGAAAACTTCAACTCAATATCAATTTATAGGTACAAGTATGGTATAGAGGCTGTGAACAATCATTACCGAGTGTTTAGAGACCTGATCATGCTTTTTAATTCATCAGACAAGATGCAATTTTTAACTTGTGTTATTGATGAGTCGACCTGAAAGTATAGAAGTTGAAGTGGAATGTTTGTGTGTTTGTTTTATAATTGGCAATCGGGTCAATGGCATGGTTGCTGGTTTAATTTAAGATTGACAAACTATTTTTACACACTTTGTTTACAAACAATTATGTTTGAGTCTCTTTGACATTTGATATAGCAGTGATATCCCAATATCATATCTACACTCAAGATAAACAACGAACATTCAATGTTGCAATATATTTTTGTTTCGAACATTAATTTTCGATGCACACAATGACACGTAAAAAAAAAATTATCATTTTTTATTGTACAGTGAGCGAATGTGTAAAGCCTAGTACTCCGATCAAATTGAAATGTAATTTTAAAGCGGTCTCCAAAAATCTATTTTGTTTTCGTGTGAAATAGAAATGGAATTTTTTTGGAGGATTATTTTTTTTTGACATATAACACCAACAAAAAAACATGTAAATTATGTAATTCTGAATTTATATATCTGTCATTCGTAAATTTTGTCATGCTAGGTATTGTATAGTAAAATTTCTCCAATTTTTTTATTATAGATGCCGCGCCATTTGTCATTAACTATATATTAAACTAATAATTGTGATTTTTCAAGAATACAAAATATGTTAAATACAATAAAACATAACAAAAAACACTTCAAGAGAATACAGTGTCCCAAAAAAATGTATACACACTTTAATACCTCATTCTAACTAATATAATTTGTTTTTTAGAATAAAACACATTTATAATCATGTTGGAGATTAGACTAGACTTTGTAAAATGTAAATTTATTATAAAGTGCTACCTTAAGTTTGAAAACATAGTGGAAGTGCAAAGACAGTTTAGAAGGGAATTTCATATAGATCCACCTACAAGAATTACCATTACTCGCATCAGAGATGAATTTGAAAGAGACGGGACTATTCAAGGTGTCCACAAACCGCGTTCTGGGAGCATCGCAAGAGAAGAAGAACTGCTTGAAACATATCGCGAAACTGCAAAAAAATCTGTTCGCCAAGCAGCACCCGTGAAGTAGGGATTTCAAAATCAAGTGTCCATCGCATTTTGAAGCGCGTACGATGGAAGAGTTATATTCCAAGATTAATTCACGCCCTCAATGAAGACGATTTTGATCGGAGAATGGAGTTTTGTGAATGGTTTTTGGCGAAATGTGCAGAGGACGTGAAATTTCACATAAAATTATTTGGAGTGATGAGGCTTTATTTAAATTAAACGGCTCGATCAACCGCCACAATTGTAGCTACTGGGCACCAGAGAATCCTCACGAGGAACATAATTAATATTTACAGAGCGGGGTTTAATTGGACCATTCTTTTTTGGTAACACTGTGACTGGTGCCGTTTATTTGAATTTACTACGGAAAAATGTCATGACAGGTATTATTGAACAGTTTGGGGATGGCACAGACTTTTATTTCCAGCAAGATGGAGCACATCCTCACTACCATCGTGATGTGAAAGCTTACCTAAATGAAAAATTGCCAAACAAATGGCCTTCGCGCTCTCCAGACCTCACGCCATTAGATTCTTTTTTTGTGGGAACTCATCAAAGATAAGATTTATTTATCAAAATCGGCAACAGTCAACCAATTGAAGGCGGAAATTAAAAGAGAATGCAGTGGTATTCCTATTGAAATGATTCGCCACATTTGCGAATTTATTGCTTTGCGTTATCAACAATTTTTAGATAAAAATGGGCTTCAATTTGAATACTACATCTATCTTTTTATTTTATACTATTAATTTGTAATATATCTAAATAAATACTGGTTTTATAATCAAGTAAAGTGTGTATACATTTTTTTGGGACATTCTGTACAAATGGCACGACTTCTATCATAAAACAAATAGTTTTTATTTTCAAAATCAGATCTGTCAAAATTCTGCACGAAAATAATGGGTTATAACATTAATTCGTGCGAAAAAGTTTGGAGAGTATAAACGCGCCATCTCTGGAATATGCCATGTAGTTGAATAAACTTTCGGCTTTTACTTTGGACTTGGAAACACCAAAATTATAAATTTGACCTTCGAATTTTGTTTGGACACGATAGACTTCAACATTTCATTTGATCCCGCATGTGATTTTGGATTTGACATATTGCGCTACGATACTTTAACCTCCGCTTTAATTTAGACAGGACACTGGAATTCATTAGGATTACGATCCAATTAATTTTGGACTTTTAGCGTTCATAACCAAACATGAATATTCTTAAAAACAAAGATCATTTTGATATTGAGGTTTGTAGATTGAGCTATAAAGCTAAACCATCTATCTGATAATCTCTCTTCTGATCATATGGCCCATTGAGCCGGATACTCGAGATGGAATTTGGCGCTAAGCTGGGCGAAAATTGTATCAAGCGTAAACTTTATAGGGCGATCAAACGCATATTAAAGGCTTTCGAAAGTTTTAAAATTCCAGTATATGTATTTAATTCTAAAAAATACGAATACATGAGATTAAGGCTTTCCGAATTTTGGTAGATGAGGAATGAAAAAAATTCTAATCTATTGAAATATCACAAAAGAGTAAAGTAGATGTCGTAAATTTAGAGACTGTAAAAAAATTTAAAGATATCAATTTTGATCTAAATCATAATATTCGTGAGATTGGATAAATAGCATGATGAATATAACACCCACAATGGCAATCATACTATATGAATGATCTATTGTTAAATCAAAGTCAATTTTTACAACAATTTTCAACGATAAACAAACGAGAAAGTCAGGCCCGTTTACCTCAGGTTAGCATTCCTGAATTCAATGGTAAATATTCAGAGTTTTCATCATTATATCGAGAGATTAATATATCTTATTAATCATTTAAAAGTCACGGAAGCAAATTATGATGAAGCGTGGGTTAAAATACAAACCAGATACGATAAGCGGAAACACGTGGTGCATTCTTTGTTAAGAGACTTTTTAAACCATCAAGCCTACATTAAAGTGGTGCCAAGTCACTTTTAAGTTACCTGACAGTTCTAATGAGTTAATAAGAGGATTGAAGATTCTTATTGAGAGGACGCTAAAGGCCAAAATTTATGACTAATTCATATTTTTCTAAATAAATCGGACGAGTCGAAAAAAGCTTAGGCTCATGATACACTGATCAACTGTTCAGTTAATTGAAAAAAACAAGTGACGGTTTGTAAAGTCTAGGGGCAATCATGTTCAGAGGAGCTACACTATTTGGGAAGATGCTGACGATTTTTAAATTTGTTCAGACTAATACTAATGCTAATACTAAACCAGTACAAAGATTTCAGTCATTATTACCAACGGCCATCGTCGAAGTAGCTGGCAAATCTGAAAAAAAGCAAAAATTAAGATTACTATACTTGATTCTGGTGCATTGCAGGCTCCCTTTTAAATTCTGTTCATTCTTTAAATAAAAAAATTCAAATTGACATTCTTTTGCTCAGTCAACTTCCAACAAAGCATCCAAATTTTGGATTAAAATTACGGGATTTAATTTTTAAAGGACCTAAAATTAGGTGATCCTCAATACTCTCATATACAAGACTTACTAATTCTAAAGGTTCTATAGTTGCTCAGCGTAAAGTGTTAATTGGTTGGATTTCATCTGGGGTTATCATTGAAACGGTTTTTTGAGCAGGAAAAAGCCTCAAGTCAAGGTTCTAACTCCAAAGAATATCGAATGCGAAAGGAATTTTAAGTCAATATACAAACGTATTGAAGATGGACGATATGTGGTGCCGATTCCGTTTAAGAAAAACATTGATCAACTTGGAAATTCTTTAAATGAAATCAAAAGAATATTTCTTGCATTAGAGAAAAGCTACAAGCTAATACATCGCTGAAGCAAGAATACTGCAAATTTTATATGAGTAAAACTACATATAGGTTACATGACGCCTGTAAATGAGACTGACTTAAACGTTGAAGAGATGAAGTGTTTTAATTTACCTCACCACTATGTGATTAAGGAATCAAGCGATTTGGCGAAATTAAGAGTTGTGTTTGATGGTTCAGCCAAATCTACTTCTGAAATTGTGCTAAAAGAAATAATGCTAGTAGGACTAACTATTCAACCCACATTATGATAAACTTTTATGAAATTTAGGAACCATAAAATTATAAAAATTATATTTTGTTGAGAAAAGCAGTAGTATATCAATGGAAACCTAGCACAATACCTACGATCAAAAAACCTTTCTAATGAGCTAAGGGACATGATGACTGTAAAATTTTCTGGGGCCCACTGAAATTTATATCAACGGAATTCAGAGTATGCATCCCGTTACAGCTTAATGAACCTAGACTGGGATGATAAACAATCGGATCATATCTCAAGCATCTATACGATGATTCGGAGTAAATTAAAGTTGTTGGAAAACACTAAAGCAACTTATTTCATTCCACAACACGATGAAGTGGAATTTCACGGGTTTTCGGATGCCAAAGAAAAAGCATACAGTGCTGTAGTATATTGCAGAGCGGTTGATGCAAATAAAATATGTATAGTTACGGTGAATTTAATGGCATTGAAAATCAAGGTGGCGCCAAATAAACGGGAGTCACTTCCAAGTCTTAATATGTGTGAGCATACTTCTTAACCGCATGCATACTAACATTGGTGAAGAAAACAACAAAACATCCAGTTAAGCTACACATGTAGCTTATACCAGCTATCCAGTGAGGTGGTAGACGTTTGCGGCCATTCGCACTTTAGATATTTTAAACCATTTACCGCGAAAATATTGGAATCAAGTGCATTTGGAATATAACTCAGCAGACAGCGTATCTATGTGAAATTTTTCTTAAATAAGAATTGACCGATTTTACAAATTATCTTACCATTTTACCATTATTTAATAGTTTATGGTTTGTATTAAAATTACACCTAAAATTAGGATTGCTAGTTTAGAATATCGGTAATGGCTTGTTAACATTGAATATTCTCTATTTTCCACTTTTTGCTATACAAAGCTAAATGTTTTAAGTAAGTGCACTTTAATTTTAGTATAAGTGAGAAGACGCTTAAGTGTATTTAAAACAAAAGCTAACCAGATTTCTTTCATTGTTCAGTTATTGTTCCTAAAATTCTAATTAATAAAATTACAATATTTCATTGTTGAGCTAAATAATTGCAAAAATATAGTTATACTTTATCCTACATTTGGGAAAATCTTTCTTTTATCTAGAAATTAGTTGAAATTAGCAAACCAAACTTGTTAATACAACACTTTTGCAAGACTGTAGCCTTAGACTTCAGGAGATAGTTAAGTTGTTTCATTGTTTCACTCATGAAGTGTAAATAGATTATGCATAGCTATAGATGACCAAAACGATACAATTTTGTAAATTACCAAAATTTTATTTATTTACATAAAATTATCAAAATTAACTTTTTTAGCTACTTTAAAGTTGCCTACATTTATTTAAAAAACAAAAGACCTGGAAAAGATGACAAATTTACCAAAATTTTAGTTTTTAAAACTTTTGTGATTTAAAATTACAATCAATTTTTTTTATAAACCACATACTAAAAATCACAAATTAAACAACCGCCTTATGAGCCGCTAGCGTTGTTTAGATTTACATGAAACTACTACTATTTTTAATTTTTATTAAATAAAAGCAAAATTTATTAAAAAAAAAATAATCAAAATTAACCCAGAAAATGTAGAAAATTTGTTTAATAGTCACCCCGTAAAAACTACTGGGCATTATAGTACTTATGGGGGGTAACCAGAAAATTAGGTAAGAAGCGTATTTTTTACAGGAAAAATTTACAGGATTGTAAATGAAGAAGGTGCAAGCCAATTTTTTCAGAAAAATTATTACATTTTCCGGAAAAAATTTCACTTTTTCAATTATTGTATTTCGACGAAAGCATTGAATATTATAATGCGGAAATAAACTATTTCACACTTTAGTGGCCTTATCCCAATTTTTACTTTTTGAATTATTATTAGTAAGATTGTAACGCGGAAATAAAATCGTTTTGTATCTTAGGATGCGGCTGACCCTGTTTTATTGAAAATAATAATATATTTAAAGTTTTTTCAATTCGCCTTAAACCACCGGTCTTATAACATTTTAGAATCGAAATCTCAAATTTTAAGGTAGATTATACAAAATTTGAAAAATAAATCATTTTCGGAAAATGTGAAAAAATTTTCCGGAAAAATTGGTTAGTAAGTACTTTAACACATCAAGCACAAAATAATACATTAAATATTATCAAAAAAGTACATTCTTGCTTTTATTAAACACCATTTAAAAAACATAAAAATGTTTAATGTTAAATTTTCCCGAAAAATGTGAGTTTTTCCAAAAAAATTAGTTAGCACCTCCTAAAAATACACAATCCTATAAAACAAGAAATCTCTTACCTGATTTTCTCGTTACCCCCTGTAAATCAAATTTAGCCAACTACTATTGCATTAACTTATAAAAAAAATGCATATCCACATGGCTTATATAATGATCTTACACGTTACTCGAATGAAACGAAAGACGAATGTTTATAAACATTAGCCATTACATAAACCTTAAAATTATGAGCAAAACTATTGTCACCAAATAAAAAATGATACGCTTTTAAAACTGTAAACATCATCAAAAATTAAACGTAAATTTATCAAACCCTTACCTTAGGCATCAAATCATTTAATTAAATTTGTTTTATGGTTGTACACCACAGAACTACGTCATAAACAGTTTAAAAATCCATCTTATTTCATGTAATCACTGCGTATATCTTATTTTTATTCCACTTTGTATCACAATCACAATCACTAGTATACTAATCATCAAATCACTTCATTATAATTAATAATTAACACATTAATTAATTAAAAAAAATTTAAAAAATTAAAAATTACTCACTTCATTTTTTACAGACAAAATTTCATTTAGCTTTGAGGTAAACCAGTTACATATTATGAATATGATACAGACTACCCGACGCACGAACAAAATTGTTAATTTTTTAATTTGTATTTTAACTGTAAATCACACCGTGTATTATAATTGCAAAAACTTGTAACGAATATACCCGAAATACTAACACAAATACACATGCATTTTCATAACGTTTATTTTGTTAATTTAATTTAGATTAAATCCGGTTTCAGATGTTTGTCACGAAAATCTTCTGTATTTTATTAGGTTTATTTTTTTCAATTTTATTTTCTAAATAATTTTTGAAAATTTTTTTGAATTTTTTTATCAATATTTTACTTGCAATGACGTTGGTGTAATTCGCAGATGTAAAGCTGCAAAAAATGTTTTTGACGGTAGCTCAAGTGATATGGTTCAAAGTTTGTCAGTGAAAATTGAGTTTGAACATTTCATTGTATAAAAAAACTCGGCTAAAAAATTATACACACATCTTCAAATAACGTAAATAGGTGTATTGGAAAATATACAACCGCACACACTTACATTATAGTATTTATCAAAATATAGAATGGCTTTTAGTACGTTTGTGTTGGTTTTCAACGAAATTCGAAGTATAATTTGATAATTGTTATATTTGCCTAAATGTATGTTGCAAGAATAACATGAAAAAGCCAGCCAAAGGTGCTTTCAGTAAAAAATGTAATAACATTTTTTGGCAAAACCTAATAAATTTATGTTGTTGACAATACGATTATCTGTGATAAAATGGTAACTGGGATATGTAAAACTAGAATTATTTGGTTAATGATGTGACGGACGTATTTATTTTTTATGGTTATTATGCAAAGTTTGTCAAGCCTTTTTATACTTATTTTTATTTTTATGTTTCAACGTTTTCTGCAATCGGAAGTAGATTGAATACATAATTGGAAGTACACAATAGAATTGGAAGTGAGAATATACAATATCAATGGACCAAAACTTGTTGTTTCGTGATTGTATTATTTGATTCGTGTTATTGCGGAGAGCACTCACTTGTCTTGTAAAATTTATTTTAACGAGCATGATATCGTTTAAATTTGACTAAATTATTGAATCGCTAGACTATTAACCAGCATTTTTTCAAATATGATAATATGAAAAACTGGATATCACCAAAATGAGTCAAAAAATGTCAGGATTAGAAGCACGGGATGTACTAACACTGGCTGTACAGTTTTTTCGACACTATGTTTAAATTATATATGCATTTGTTTCTATCTCGATTCATAAGTCTTTTAAACATTTTTAAAAAGAACATAAAGATTTTGACTTACAATTTATTATGTCGGAATAGATGTGAAAGTCATATATAGATGAGTTGAAACTGTCAGTTTTGCATTTTGAGGATTTTTATGAAGCTTTAGTGGAATTAACAAAAGAAAATTACTCATTTCGACACATTGTTGATATTTTAAGCAAATTCGAGTTTGCCCTGTATTTTCATATTTAGATCTTTTAACATGCTACCTTCGTTAAAATTATTTGAAAATAATTAAATAAGTAATTTTAAGTGATAAAAAGCTTTCAGAATTTGCTTTACCATGCTAAAAACATTGCGATACAAGTAAAGGTTTCATATCCTCCTAGTAGTTATTTATCTTAGAATTCTTGTTAAAGCTGCTGAATCAGTTATAAAGAACCAGTTTTAAGGCACAACGTTTTTTCCAAGAGTTTTCTTGTTTAAAGTTATTGTTTAAAGATACAGATAACACCTTTATTATGATGGCAAGCTTGAAACAAGTGGATTAGAATTATTTGATGTATGTATCAACATTTTAAGTTTATATTTTCCAAAATTACCACGAATTATGCATTAAATATCACATACAATAAAAAATTAGAAACGATATTTCACAAAAGCACAATAGATTTTAAAAATTTACTGAAAATACATGTAACGACAGCATCCAAAAACGGAATTTCTGCAATTTATAATCTTAGAACGATGTCAAACTTGGCAATGGCATGAAAAAGCGGTTTTATTATTATGTCAAACTTAATAGAAAAATTAGTAGGCCTAATAATATCATTAGTGAAGCATTAAAAAAAAACTTCTTTAAAAAAAGGATTACAGAGACTTTAGATGCGGATTTTGATAAGATAAAGGTGCGTAGAATTAATTTTGTCAATAAATAATGTTTTTAAATAATTATTTTTAATTGTTTAACTATATTTCAATTGTTGGATTTAAACATGCAGTCATGGATTCAAATGCATTAATTACACACAGCTATGTAGTTTTAAGAACTATTTTAAGTTTCAATTTTTTTTAGGAATTTAAGGATTTTGCCTCAGTGGGAGGTTTTTATAAAAACCCATTAAAAATCTCACTTCAGCAGCGACGTGGAAATGAATTTTGGTTTGTGGGAGCCATTTTCATAAAATTGCACCAAGTGCAAAATAGTCTAGCGCCGGCCCTGATGTCGGTTAAAATTAATTTATCTATATTGCTTTTTTGTAGAGATGACTAGACATTTTGGTGTTCATTTGTTGAAACACCAAAGTTTGGTGTTCAACATTAAAGGTTTCATTGCAAGAAAATATATTGTAGATCTAAAATAGATAAAACTCGAATAAAGGTAACCAATGATCCCCGAGATTAAAGCCAGCCTAAAAAGAAACACTAATATAAAATCATACAATGATCCTATGTAATCTGTTTTGAGATTTATATCTTTAAAGCTAAATCATGAAAAGATCAGACGACTCTTCTCGTAGATGTGAAATAAAATGTCATACTTTTAGAACCAGCAAGAGACCGATAGAAGGGAAATAATGATCTATTTTTTTTATCTATTTCAAATTTAACAAGAAATTTACCCTTATCAAACAAAGACTACACACCGTTCTACTGAGGTAATTACATTATTTTTTAGCTTTTACAAAAATAGAAAAGCCGGTGAATGAAATTGAGTGTCGATATGGCCTTTCATTAAGAAAAGTAATCACTCAAAATTCGAAATTTTTCGCCTAAAAGTATCCTTTGCACAGTATACCGATTACTGTTTTTCGTATATTAAAAAAGAATCAATCCTAAGTTCTCTAAGGAAATGATAGTTGACCATTAAGTAGAATTACATTTAAATCGGTAGGTTACTGATTATTTTATAGCTGGGGCGATTTTTTTTCAAATTTTACTAATTACTTCATGAAGTGCATAATGAAGTTTGAAATGTTCAGCAAGTGTATATGACTAATACAATAAAAACAAATTTGTGACATTTGTGACGCAGTACATGATTGTGATAATTTCACCGAGGAACGGTAATGACACCAAGGAAGATAAAGGAATTGAGGACCCCCCACGAAATGTAATAAAGTGGGCCAACAATTGGAGTAGGTTCAGGCATATGACCATCAAACCGATAGTAAAGAAACAAACGAAATGTGGTCCACTACTAAGTAACAATTTAAGCCTAGCTTGTCAACAAAAATGGATCAATGCAGATGTTCAAAACATGACCAGCATGTAATTTACCAAATGGTAAAGTTGACCACTACTACAAGCTAGAATCAACCATCACCGTAAACTCTTTAGGAAAAAATAGTATTGCAGCTAACTTTTCCAAATACATTTCCATTTTTCTTGAAACCTATTTTACTTCATCACCTTAATTTATATCCGCGTTAACCATAATTTCGGTAAAACTGGGAAAGCTACAGCAAATTAATAAGGCAAAACCTGCACTTTGTACGACATAAAATAGTTTAAAAAACTGAAACACGAAGTGTCCGAAATAGTGAAGGAAACAATTGAAAATAAGAATACATGATAAACCATAACCTTACGTGGTTTGGAGTTCAATCAGAATTTAGATGATGTCAACCTTTAAGAAAAAATTGTACATTTCAATTATATTTTAAAACATGCGGGTACTTAGCAAGTCATTAGGTAGATGTCTAGAACAATTATAATTTAGGCGAAAGGTTAGATGTTTTTAATGTTGACTTTATGGAACTCCGGTTATAGGTCTTCAGCCTGAATTAAATATTTATTACTCCAAAAAGACATTTATTCGACTTCGAATGCACATTATGCACATTAGTTTGAAATGTTTTCCTATTTTTACCATCATAAATAAAAACGAACCTAAGTAAGATCCTAACTGATGTAAGCCAACCCAAAGATAAAGTCTAATTGTACAACATTTTAGCTGATCTGATGATATCCATACCAGAACACGCCGTCAGAATAGTGATTGGTAACTTAAATGCTATAGAGCTGGCCGAAATCAGACTGACTTATGTGAAACATAGATTCGCATTCCCGACACGATCAAGCGTTAGGTGGAAATAGAAATAGGTTGTAAACATTTTACAAAAAATGTTGCCTTTCACAGAGATTTAGAGTTCAAAAATCAACTTACTGTAGATTAAAGCACAATTGAGCTTGAAATGGGTCGATAGGTTCCTTGCATAAGAATTTAGTTGAGGAACCTTTCATCATTATTCAACTGTTTTTGCATAAAAACGTGTTTTGAAGTAAATAAAGGGTGATGGTATAAAATCATCATGTTTGGTTGACGTGTATGCAGGGGATAAACACAAGATTCGATTCTTGTGCCTTATTTGTACACAACTTTAGCATGTACTCTTGAAAAGCTACTTGTTCTTGGTGGCCACTATCAACTATTCCGTTAAAAGAGTAGACTAAAATGTGAGGACTGTGGTTTTTTTTAGGGGGTAGGCGTTAGGCTAACAGCCCCAACTGTAAAATCTCATTATTACAAAACCCAAAAAAAAGCTTTAGATAAATTGGAATTCACAAAAACGACCTCGGGCACGATATAAGGGCAACGATTTAAAATTTAAAGCATAGAACGCACGTAGCCTACATTACCCGGAGAGCCTTCATCAAGTCTACGAACAAGCATTTAAGTATAAAAGCTCGACCTCATGGCACTGTAAGAATATTCTTGACTGATTTCAAATCTGTCAATAATAGGATTTCCACATTCAGATTTCAAGGACGACTCTTTAATATTACGTTTGTGAATCTTTATGCCCCCACAGGGAGAAACCTGATCAAATCAAGGATAGTTTCTATGCCTAACTAGAATATTCAGGCGTAAGGGATAGATATCAATACATAAGAGAAATAGCTATGCCAAGTAGCAGCAGTATTCGCATTGAAACAGGAAAATTACAAATGGACACTAACCGTCTTAGAAGTGTGGAGGAATTATTTCTCGATACTTCTAAATAAACAGACACCACCTACTGAGCAACAACCTATCTTGCGTCAATCTGATATTACCATCGAGATGACTCCACCATTATCACCAAAATAAGATTAAGTGCGAGACGTGATAGCGAAGATGAACAATTACAAAACATTCGGTGTGGACGGTATCTGCAATGAAATGCTCAAATACGGTGACAATCATATATTCCATCGCATGTTTGAGCTTTTAGTGTCAATCTGGTCAAAAGGAAACATATCCGAAGAGTGACTCAGAAAACTGCATTAAATATCGCTGTATAGTTTTGTTGAACACAAGCCATACAAGGTTTTGGCCAACCTAGTCAAGATGAAGTTATCAACGTACAACGATAGGATCTTGGGTATTTACCAATGTGTTTTTCATCTAAACAGATCAACGACTGATCAAACTTTCACTTGAATGGATGGTCTTGGAAAAGTGCTACGAAAACGACATTCTTGTACATTGTATAGTCGTCGACTTCTAGCAGGTGTACTATCTGGGCACACCTTCAAAATTGGTATCTATGTGCAATTTAATAAATGAGTCAAAGTGTACGATGCTGATTGGAGGTAAAATTTCGGATGCCATCAATATAACATCAGGAATACGACAAGGACACCCAATAGTTTTCTCTTCAGCCTATCACTATAATATGGCATCCATTAGAATATGATCAATATAGCGCAGCGCAGCTGTCTATATTACAAATCAACCCAGCTATTAGCATACGCTGACGAAATTTGCATTCTGGTTCACAACATCATCTCAAGAAATCCACTCCTCTTGAAAATATCAGCTCAACAAATTGACCTTTAAATTAAATAAGCGAAGAGTAAATATACGGTCATTGGGAGAAGGCAGACACCCGGTGCTTTTATTTCAGAAGGAACACAATATGAGAGGATGAATCAGTCAATCATCTGGGATCATTGATCACCGAGCAAAACTCCGTTACTGTAGATATGTCATCAAGCATCACAGCAGGCTTCCGAGCATTTAATATGGCTTGGACACGTTATTCGTTCACAAAATCAGACAATAAACAGGCTTTAGAGGCGGCAACAATGAAAGTGGGTCTTCATGGGAGATCGCCTACCCGTTGGATAGATGACATCGAGAAAAACCTGAATGCACTCGGTCACCGTGTCGCACGTTCTTTTGTGGCGGATCGCAAAATTTGGAAAAACATCGTTGAGGAGGCCAAACCATTGGATGTAGCGCCAATGGAAGAAGAAGAAGATTTTTAATATTTTAAAAGATCTGGCAAAACTCTTTTATTGATAGGATAAGTCCGTAGTTGATTAAAAAAAATAAAAATTGACATTTGAGAAAAGAACCGAATACCATTTGTTCACCAAAGGTATCCTCGATTAAGAGAATGACTTAGCACATATTGCTGCTTATGATACTACTTAAATTTGACTCAGTTGATGTCATTAGAGTCTGGATCGACGGCCGGTTTTCTGTTTCGGTTTACACTGGGTTAATATAACAATAAAATACCATACAGCGTTGATATTATTTTGCATAATTTAATTACTTAGTTTAACGTATATCACATTTTAACGAGTATTTAAATTAAGTATTTAATAAAAATGGCCATTATTAAACAGATTGTTTAATTATTTTCAATCGAGCCGACAATTTTATTAAATTCGTTTCAGTTGAAAACATAGAATGTTACAATAAGTAATTAAATTAGTTGTAAAATTAAGACCCGACTAACGCTTCAATAATTAGTTTTTATTAAAATATATACAAAATATAAAAAAAATTATTAAATTATTAAATTAAAATATTTTATGCAAATTATTCTTTATTATGTGCAAAAAATACGGATCAAAGTAAATTCCAACTAAAATTCTTAAGATTATAATCTTACCACAAACGATAGTCGATACACAATAAGATTTAAAAATCGATTTGATTTCAAATTTATATTTAGATTTAATTCTATTTTCCATGGGAGAGCATCATAAACATATTATACGGTTAATCGATCGGTTTATGTTCATATACCTGGATACAATCCCATAATGTCATCCGCAACACAGCATCAGATATACACATAATAATATATAATATCGTTTAAAAACGAAAAATTACCAGACGGGCAACAGAATAATAGATTTTCAGAACATTATTCTCGTATACGATATACACACAAACACCGAATGTTAAGGATTGAGGTGTGTCACAACAAACAAAATAAGATTAATTGATTGTTCTTCCATACAGTGTTTCGATCTCGTGTCTTTTGTTTTCTTGAAAATCACACAAGATTTATACGGAAATTGTAATATATTTGTACCAATATTATAGGTGACAAAACATAAAACTATAATAACATAAAAAAAATGTAATGTGATGAACTTTCAATGGTAACGAAGACAATTTATTAGACAACTTTTGTACACAGGTTTAGGTCATTAACATGAATAGTTTTTGAACGTTAAAAGATCAACAATGGGGTACAAAATTTATTATTCGTTGAATGGAAAAGCGAGACTCATTAGAAATTCAAATTGTGCGTTGATGTGATTTAATTATCAATATACTATTATACTATACGAAGAGATATGTTTAACATCTGATTTATGGTTTTAGTCACTTATAGGTAAAATATAAACAGGTTTTTTAAGTGATAGCCCATTCCATATAAACTATGTGGTTCAAGTGACTTTTTTTATATTTTTATACAACTGCCTATGGATTTATTCTTGAATCTTTCTAAAAAGAAGCTAACAAGATGTATGCGAATCTTACAAACTAACCTTACTGCTATTTTTATAAGTTTTAACCAATGATAATACTTATTATTAGTGTGTACCATTTACTTAATTTATAAATTCACTAGTCCAAGAGGATCAGTTTTTCTCAGTCGTCTGTATCTCGGTTGTTTTAGAATGTCCCGGGCCAAAGCATTGGAATGTGTCTCTAGTTTTGAACAATATCTCGAACTAAAGGTTCTAATTGTATCTTTAATGGATAAAATACCGAGGTCATGATACTAGGGTACATTCGTGATCCTACGAAGTATTTTTGATTGTGTACGTTGCCAAAATTCTCTATTTGATGCGCTGGTGGATCCCCATAACTGAATACCATATGTTCATATGGGCATAAGTATCGCTTCATATAGTATAACTTTATTTTCGAGTGATAATCTTGATTTTCCTCCTATTAGCCAATACATCTTAGAAAATTTTATTTTTATTTGATTATGCTTTGCTTCTATATGCTTTTTCCATGTCAACCTTCTGTCCAGATGTAACCCTAAGTATTTAACAATAGATTGCTGCGGAATAGTTACACCGTTCAATTTAACTTGTGGGCAGGTGAGTTTGTTAAGTGTGAATGTAACATGTGTTGATTTATTTTCATTCACTTTTATTCGCCAAGTCTTTAGCCAGTTTTCAATTTTGTTCAGATGATTTTGCAAGATTTTTACAAGACACTAATATGGCTGTATCATCAGCAAATGTTATAGCTTCATTGCAAATGGGCAAATCGGCTGTATACAATAAGTATAAAATTTGTCCTAAGACACTTCCTTGTGGAACACCTGCGCTAATATCATTTAAACCAGTGGTTGCTGCGTTTTGTTTAACCAAGTATTTCCTTTGAAGATGATGGTTTTCAAGAACTACATGGAACTGCTTCGTCAAAAGTTCTTTAACTTTGTATATTAAACCTCTATGCCAAACTTTGTCGAAGGCTTGTGCAATATCCAAGAAGACAGCAGAACAATATTTTTTTTCTTCGAAGGTGAGTTTGATTGCATTGACAATCCTGTGAACTTGCTCTATAGTGCTGTGCTGATTTCGGAAACCAAATTGGTGATCTGGTATAATATGCCGTTCTTCCAGTCCTGTTTGTTTCCTCAGTAACAATTTCTCAAAAAGCTTTGATATCGTGGAAAGCATGCTTATTGGACGATATGATGAGATTTGTGTCTCATCTTTTCCAGGCTTATGTATCATTGTAATTTGCGATATCTTCTACTTTTGAGGAATGTAACCAGTTCGCATGATTGCGTTGAGGATGTACGTTATTAGTTTAATGCATTTGTCTGATAATTCTTTAACCATTTTCCCGGTAATAAGATCATGTCCTGGTGCTTTTTTCGGACTTATGCAGTTTTTTATTGTGCTCTTAACTTTCTTCCACTTGAACTTTATAGGTTTAAAATTTGGATCATTTACCGCATGTAGTTGTTAACTTGTTCATGTGGTGAGAATACGCTTTTTAGATGAGCCAATGCTTTCGGTTTTTTCTTCATCACTTCTTGCCCAGTTGCCACTTGGCAGTCTAATGGGCGAATACGAGTTTGTCGGGCTCTTAAAACTTTTAGGAGCTTTCCATAAGGAATAGTCTGTTCTCTCTGTTGCCGAGAGTTCACTTAAATAGTTTTGTATACCTTCATTTTCATCTTCCCTCAGAGCTACTTTCAGGGATTTGATTGCTCGATTTAATTTCCATTTTAATATCGGCGATCTTAGCTACTGCCACTGCCGTCGAATTTTTCGCTTTTCTTGTATTAATTCTTGGATGTTTTTAGGAAGTTTATTAACTTTTTCAAAAACACTGATGTTAGGTGTTGCTTTTTTTGCTGCTACTTCCAGTAGATCTCTGAGGTAGGCTTCTGCTGCATCAATATTTGCTGGTGTGCTAAGAAGAATATCCAGTAGGCAATTCTCTTCAATTTGTCTACTGTATTGATCCCATTTAGGTTTTTATTTATTTGATAGTGCTTCAGTCTTTAGGGCATCAGTACTCACTGTTATAATTACTGGTGAATGATCGGATGATAAATCGTAGCCATCTGTTGCCATAGCATTTATACGTGCAATGCCTTTAGTTATACAGAAGTCTATTAGATCAGGAATTTTCTTTTTATCCGTAGGCCAATATGTTGGGTGCCCCGCTGATAAAGATTCCAAACAAAGTTCATCCATAGCTTCATAGAGTTGCTTTCCTTTCGGAGTCGTCAATCTTGAACCCCATTGAAATTATATGTTTTGAAATTATAATCACCTCCCGCAATGAATTCATTGCCTAGATGGTTAAAATAATCTAAGAATTGCATTTTTATTGCGTGTTTCGGTGAGCAATAGACTGATGATATTACACAGTTTCCAGACCACTCCTCCAGGCAGATATTTGTCGCTTGGATATGATCTTTGTCATATATTTCTCAAGTTCAAAGTGTTTTAGTCTTCTTTTAATCAACCCAGCTGTAACACCATGTGCTTTACCATCAGGATGTTTAGTGTCGTATACTGAATATCCATTAATTTTGAAAAAGTTTTTTTTTGTGAAGTGTGTTTCTAATATTAACATTATGTCAATATTATGCTCGATAAGGAATGCTTGCACCTCTGTTTTGTGTTGGGCAAGGCCGTTTGCATTCCATATGGCTATTTGGAGGACAGTCATTTTTGGTTTTTCACTACTATATTTATTACTATATTTATTTTGCATCATTAGATCCATGGTTCTCTCCATCATTGACATAAAGCTTTGCATCATATCTGTAAGCTTGTTTAACGCAGTTGAGATGTTTCCTTCTTCATTAGTTTGAGTTTTTGGAGATATGCCTTTAAATATACTTGCATATGATAAGTTTGGATGCACAACACTATTGACGGTCGGCTTATGGTTTCTATTAGTATAAATTTCTTCTGGTTGCACTTTAATATTAGTTTGATGTAGCTTAAACGTGCGTTGTTCTGCTCTTTGCTCAGGATTGATTCTTCTTTTCAGGTCTTTATATACTGGGCACCCTCTATAGTTTACCGTATGATTTCCAGCGCAGTTATTGCATTTTTTTGCAGACTCATCAGTTTTAGTTTTGTTGCATTATTTGGAACTATGAAGTTCACCACAAATAACACACACATCATTTAGCCTGCAGTAGGCTCTAGTGTGCCCGTATTCTTGACACTTTACACACTGTACTGGACCGGTTCTTTTTTTAGGATTTTCGACAGTGATGCGATGATGCAGTAGATATCTTAAGTTATATATTCTATGCTTCCCTTTAACTGGTTTGTTATCAGTTTCTACTTCGATGCGGAATATTGGCTGTGGCAACTTACCTCGATTGATGATGTTGGTTATTGTTTTTGGAAAGAAGCCTTCAGCAGTGAGCGCACCATGTATATCGTTAGTGCCCACATTAATATCGATTTTTTTTATTATAACGATTAAACCTTTTTGGCTTTTTAGTTGATATGTATAGAATGGCTTACCAGCCTCAACAAAATGGTTGATTAGCGTTCTGTAAGCATCAATGTTTAGTGGTTGAATTTTAGTTTCTTTAATGTTTCCTCTTTTAATCAAAGAAACATAAAAGTTACCCTCCGTAAGCACTTCTATTTTTTTTTTAGGTCTCTTTTTGATTCTTCTCTCAAATATGTTGATGGCGGTTTTTCAGTTTTCATCTTGTTTTCTGTAGGTGAAACTTCAGAAGTCTCGTTAGTTTGCAAGACAGACAAACGGTTTTCATGAAGTAACTCAACACTGGCCACTCTACTAAATTTGTTTACACTCGCACTTGCCTCTGATCTTGGGCTTCCATTTCTTTAATTTTGAACAGTTATATATCCGTCCATACCTGTTAGCACGACTTATTGTTTGCATTGACCTACATCATTTTTTGTTTTGTTGTCTTTTGTCAACGATGCACTATCAATTACATTTATGTTCGTTGCACTTTGTTCAATTATATTTACTTGGTTTTCACTTTGTATAGAGGAATTTGCTGATGAAGCAATTTTTTGCTCGAGCACTTGTTGTGTTATTGGGCGATACGGTATTTGGTCGATTTTTCCTATATCTAACGATGACGTAGTGATATTTATTAAATCACCAGTGGACATAGTCCGCTGTTGTACTGGTGGTGATGGCGCGATTTGTTTTTTTGGTGGAGTTCTGATCACCATTTTAACATATTTTTTACATATTTTAATTTAATTTAAAATAAAAAGCTGATATCAGCAATTCACAAGGAACTATTTTATTTAATCAATTTTAATTATATTTTTTAATGTTTACTTGGCGGTAGTCAAATTGCGATTATCCAATTGACTTTAATACCGATTTAATGCCTCCCATCTCCTGAAACTACCCTGTTGGCTACGATGGCTTCTCAGGGTAGATAATGACTTGGCTTGTTCAGATTGTTTAGAACAATACGAAGTACAAACTCAATCTGATTCGACGGAGCCAGAATATTGATTCGGTTCGTGCCAGCCAAGACCTTTAAAAATCATTTAATTAATATTATTATAAAGCTTTAACTATTAAAATTAAAGGTACAAAAATACAACCGGTTGAATTTATTACTTGCTATTCAATAGAGTTAAGACTCAATAAACTTAACTATACCAGGAAGACAGAGAACACACAATTTATATTTTCGAATATTATTTAAATTTAATTTGGGTATGCTACACTCTTCCAGATTAAACAAAATCATATATACTTAACAAAAACATGTATGTTTTTCATCATCCCGAAACAAACACCACTTTGATGTTAATAATAATTATCCATAAATTTAATAATGAAATACAATATTTATAATAAACTAAATATTATTTTAATATTTTACGCCTTTGAACTTCAGCAAAATTAAAATCTCGAGGCAAGTCAAAGAAAAGTGTTTATAGGTTTGGTTTTATTTAACTTCTGGCACCATATGATTTAGGGGTTAAAATAATTATTGGTAGGAGTCACTATAAATATAATATATATATATATATATATATATATATATATATATATATATATATATATATATATATATACATAAATATATATATATATATATATATATATATATATATATATATATATATATATATATATACATATATACATATAAACATTTAGAAAAATAAACATTTAGTGAAAAGAGATAAACCGAAACGAAAAAAATCCGTGGAGTATCGAGAAAATTATGTGTTCATAATATATACAATATATAAAAAAAATTTACAATATATTAGAATGTGTGTTCAAAATAATAAAAAAAAAACGAATATTTAATTCAAACACTCCAAGGAAATTTATCAGAATATATTTGTTTGTTTTTCACCGTTTTTTAAACGTATTCGCCGTTTATGATTACAAACAGTCCCTACATACTACATTACCATATTACCTAACACCTTTATATTATATTATATAAATATATATAAATATGTATATATATATATATATATATATATATATATATATATATATATATATATATATATATATATATATATATATATATATATATATATATATATATATATATATATATATATATATATATATATATATATATATACATAAGTATGCACTAAGTAACACCTAGCATGCATTTTACAAGCTTAAGGTCTTTTTATAAACCGGCCTTCCTTGCATAAAAGCAGAGTAATTCCATATTACTATTAACCTTCCACAAATATCCGAGGGGCCTCACAAGTAAGTACAATAAAATCAGGTGCTGATGGATGACATTTATAATCTTAAAAAAAAATCGAAAGCAGCACGTATCCTATATCTGTAACTGGTATAAAGATAATTATAGTTTGACTATTAAATAGGCACTTTGAATTTTTAGGTTCAACTATAGGTTCCACATAAACTAATAATTTTAGAAGGTCGAAAAATGGCACATTACATTACAGATTCCTTTAGACGACTAGATGTATTTAATTATCCAGATTACCCTAACTCCAGAATAAATTATTGCACGATAAACAATCGCAGAGGAAAACTCCAATGGACTCAGCAACTCCTTAGTACATCAGCAAGGAAGAGAAAATCTAAGTCTGAGTCCACAAACTTTACCTTTACACCGCACAGTATAAATGTCCCATTCTCTTATAAAAAATTTACGGTTGCAATACAACCAATAATCTTAGCGGTGGCAATCTGAAATTTCATTATAAGATCGAGCAATCTATAGTTACTAAAAAAATTCCAAATTTCAAAACTCCAATTCAAGCATTCAAAAACCTAATCAAAATCATAGTCAATAAATCAAACAATCATACTCTTGAAATCCAAACCTTGAGCGTAACAGCAAGCAACCTAGCATTTAAGTCAAAAGATATGCAACATACTCAAGACATTAAAAACCGCTCCTCTGTTCAAAATTCTCCTCAGTACTTTTTCAAAACCCCACACTTCTACATGATTCAGGTGCAGATGTTTCTTTAGTTAAGCAAGAATACCTTACTAATCCTGCCCAGAAATACACTAGAAATGAAAAACCGAATCTACCTGCACGGCATATAGGTACTGATAAAACCTTAACGTTAGGCTCTTATGAATCAAAATCGAATTTAAAATGGATTCAAGACCTCACAAAAAATTGCACGTTGTTTATGGCTTTTGTTAATGGCTTTTCCATTAACTAAGAAAGTATCATGGGCAGAAATATAATGCATTATCTGAAAGTATCCTATATAGTAAAAATCAACTATAGATATCGTTGGCGTAAGGTAAGGACGTTAAATAAACCGCGAAAGAGTAGGGTGAGCTTCGGCCCCAGAAAATTGTAGGGATTAAAATATAAAAAAAAAAAAAAAAAAAACTATAGATATCAACTGCAAACATCCAAATTCAGCAAGTATGAAATTAGAAAATAGTCCGAATGAAATTATCATCCTACTAAATCCGAGATTTTTAACCAAACTTCCTCAGTCAGCAATGGTGAGATCCTAAATCATGCTAAATAGATACTACCAGTCGTGGAAAATAGCCCCACAATAGCGATAAATAACAAAACAATCATTGCAAATTTAAATGACCACAAATTTAAAGAGCATACTTTCTCACCAAAAATTAATGCAGCACATAACTACAATATACGCGTTGCGGCATTGTAACTTAACGGTTCCACAATCGAAAAAATCTTCCCACTTCCAAGCTATCCCAACATTGTTCACCAACTTGGTCACTCCAGATGTTTCCAGTCTTTATATGGCTAGTGGGAACCATACAACTATTATGAACCATCAATACCGATAAAAAACTGCGTTCAGTACTGATTTGCTTTTTGGTTTAAAAACTCACAGGGTACATTTCAACGCACAATCAGCAATATTCTAACAGGTTTCTAAAACTTCAAATACTTTGTAGGTTTCAATGATGTTATGATATACGATATACAAGCTCTCGGACATTTTTGATATTTTGCGGTGATACAATCTTAAACTTTAACCAGCTTAATATTATTTTCTAAAGAGCAAAATAGACTGTCTAGGTCATATCATATCAAAAAGAGGTGCCTTTACCGAAAACAGTTCAGCCCCACATCCTCCACAAATTGCCAAACCCACAAACTGCCTCTTCTAAAAAATTATATCTTCCACTGGTCAGAAAAATAGGCTTTCCTTACTCTAAAACATAGCTTGACTTCGTCTCCCAATCTCATTTACCCCGATTTCAGTAAAACATTTATCTTTACGACAGATGCTAGCGACTAAAGTATCGGTCTCATATTAAGTCAAAAACGAAACGTCGATGAACTATCTATAGATTTTGCAATTTTCGTTTATTGAACAAAGCCAAGTGATACTGTGTTACTGTCCAAAAAGTAAAATTCGCAGTTATTTGTACAGTATACAATTTTAGACTATAGTTCTATGAATGTACATTTGTTATTGTCACAGATAAACCACTGGTAGGTGTCATCAGAAACCCTCCTTTAAAACTCCTCCGCTGGAAGCTAAAGTTAGCAGATTATCATTTATCTATTAAACATAAATCCAGGTTCAAGAACACACACGTTGGTGCTCTCTCTTTAGAATCAAACACGTGAATGTAGTGACTAGAGCGCAATAACGGATAAGTGGTCAGAAATGAGAAATATACCGGTAAAAAACATTTAACAAAACCAGTACGTAACAGCAATTTTCAAATTTATTTAAAAGAAACCCACAGTCATTCAAACCACAGTTAAATCCTGACCGTTTTTCAATCCCTCTTCTGGCCAAAAATGCTAAGAGACATCTCCCAATGCATTAAAAAAAATTGCGCACTATGCAAGCAAAACAAGATCCCCAGAATCACCTAAGTTCCCTTAAATTTAACCACCACATCCCAACAGGTGTTTGAAAGGTTAGATTTTGAAATTGAAGGTCTTCTCCCAATGTCCCAACAAGAAAATAAATACGTGATGCACCAAGAAGATCTCACAAAGTTATCAGGTGCTATTACCGTGGCCAAGAAGCACGTACAATCGTAAAAGAAATGGTCACACAGATATCTACGAAATCTGGTTTCCCAAATAATTTATTCACCAAGGAGCCAAGGATCGATTTTTATGAGTAACTTATTCAGAGAGATGTTTAAACGCCTCAAAATCAAGAAACTATCTACAACAACTTTTCATCCTAGACAAATAGTGCAGTGAAACGTTTGCTTATGACACTTTAGAATACTTGCGATATTTTATCATGCAAGATCACAACGACTGGAATGAGCTAGCTCCATTTGCAGTTTTTGTCATGAGTGGGAAAAGTATATGTATTTTTTTTATCGGAAAACTTTCCGGTTGTTGATTTGTTTAAATACTTTACGTCTTGGTAAAATCTGTTTATCCTAGCTCATCTCTTATTCTTGTCCAGACTTCAAATTTCTTTATAAGATGTGTGTTGACTCTTGACACTTTTATTTTTTAAATTCTGAGTAAAGAGTTACATCATAGATTAAGATATAAAAAGATAATCCAATTAGAATAAAAAATAAAAGTAAGTGACGGGTACCGTTAATATGGTGACCGGTACTACTAGTTTAAATAACAATTTAAAAGCATTTTATGGCTTAGTGTAGAAAGATTTCATTGCATGGAAAGACTACTTAGTTTAATTTTTTATTCTTTCATTCGAAGGCATATTTGCAAATTTTATAAAAACCTTCATTATACAGTAACCAAGAAAAACAGTTTCTTCTTTTTATTTTTACATCCTCTATTATTATTTCTCAATATGAATATTTGTTACTTGTGTATGGGCTATCTTAACTTTATTTTACTCTATGGTTATATTCAACTTCAGTTTTTTCAAATTTAGTAACGTCATTTTCGTCGAGTATATATATTTCCGAGATTAGGCTGGAGTTTTTTTCTTATCTTAAAATGACTTGCGCCAACGATTACCTACGATTATATGGCGTTATGTACCTGAAATAAAACAAAATTAAAACTGTTTTGTTTTATTAAGTGTGCAAAACGCTATATGATCGTAGGTAACTTTGACACAAGTCGTTCTAAGGCAAGAAAAAACGTTTTGTCTCATTTGGTGTGTTGACAACTTAAAGTCTTAAACAATTTCAAAAAAATTTGTGAGAAATAAGAAAAAAATTGGCCTACTTGCTTTTTACAACGTAATTCCCCGTAAGGCTGGTCAGTGGCCAAAATTAAACCAAAAAAATTAACTTACTGTTTTTTTAAAGCACAATATCAAACAAAACTTGCCAGACAAACAAAAGTTTTTAGAATTTAAATAAAATGTCGAGAAAACAGAAGAATGTCGAGAAACATTTTTCGTATTTTATGGAACATTTGATTTGATTCAATTTTTTTAAACTACATGTCAATATTAAATTGATCACATGATCATATCTCAGGTATTTGATTGGGTAAACGGTCTGATTTTAATTGTACGAATTTAAATCCGAACTTGTGAAGGCACCTAAAAACATGAAAGGTAAATTATTGGATATTCATCCAATGTAATTTATGCAAAAAACGTTTTGAATAGAATTAAACCATTTATCACGGCTAAATAATCTTAAAAGATTTCTTTAGCCAATACGAATTAATATCCTTGCAGTAAATCGAGATTTTTAGTTTCAAAAACTTTTATAAAAACTTACTTAAACATTTTACTCGCAAAGTGTTTTAGGTCATACTGTATATATATATGAACGTGAAGATGAAATAAATAAAAAGATGAGAATAATAAGAAAATAATAAAATAAAATAAAATTTGTTTAAGGTTTTTAACAAGAAAACAATATAAATTTATGACGGACATAAATAAAGTAACCGACATTTGTTTGGTTGTTATAATTTTATTTTTGTGTTTGTTACATTTCTGCATTTTCATAAGTTATACATACATATGAACTTTTATGCTGTAATGTTGCTTCGTTGTTATATATTTAAAAAGCATATTTTCCAGCATATTTTTTTTTAATATTTAAAAAAAAAATGCAATAATATATATATATATATATATATATATATATATATATATATATATACATATATATATATATATATATATATATATATAAATATATATATATATATATATATATATATATATATATATATATATAAATAAAAATTGGAATTAAATATATAAATTACTCATGTAGACAAATTGTTTGGGGAGCTGTTGGATTGCGAAGAATATTTTATTTTTCGAAAGATAAATTGAATACTAATGCGTCATGATTTTGGAATAATTAGAATAAAGTTAGATACGTCATGAGTTTTTGAAATCACCGCTTTAGTAGGTTTCAATCAGTACCTGTATATCCAAGATATTGTATGCGTCTTTGTAACGCTGAGGAAAAGATATGACAACACAGTTGCATTGATTTTTTTACCAATGTAACAGGTGAACTTCAAGAATAGTCAGATTCGTCAATATCTTCCAGAGATATTATATCAATTTTTTGTAAACGAACTGAAAACGGCGGGTTAATAAGATAAAATCTACAGGCTCTTACTATTTCTCTTGAATTTTCGTGAATTCCACCTTTTAAACCACTATTTTATGTCAAGATAAAGCTTTGTTAAATTTAAGACAGTAACTCATCTTCAGACTCCTTTCTAAGTTCTTTGAGAAATCATTAAGCTACTATATCATTTGTTAGTATGCTATTTCTTTATTGAAGAAATTCGATGCACATTTAAGAAGTAGCTTGATACATCTGTTATATCCAACTGACTCTTAAATTTTTCAACCTACATTGAAACATATTTGAAATTGTATCTAACTTATGCTAAATTTCTAAATAATTGTTTTACAAATGAAGTTAATTGTTGTACGCAAGAGCACTGCTGCAATGATTTATGATGTGAATTTGAACGATTAAATTTTTTCATTTTTTTTTGTAACTATTCAAATTAAATTTAATGATACCAATTTTATGGATATTATATTGTGTACGGGTTAATACGATTAAAGATTAACTGTTCGATAGTTTAAGTTTTTTGTTATGATTATGTTTTCATCGATGAAAGTCAATATTTTTATTTTTTTTTTGTCGAAATTATTTTGATTAGGTGTTAGTTAAAGATGCGCCGAAAATTATTTTTCCATAATTGGGTTAATTTGATGTAACCAAATTTCATGGGTGGCGAAAGTTTAATTTTAATGATGGCCATAGATTAAATGTACTTTCATTTTTTTCGTAAATGATTTAATTAATTTATTTAGTTGGTCGCGTCGCACATTTGTTTCTAAAAAAAAGTCTTTAGAGAAAAAATCAAAGCCACAACTTTATTAGTAATTTATTTCCAATATATGTCCTTAAAACTAAAGGCAGCTATTAAGAGCCTGATACTATCCCAAATATTAAACATATTTAATCCACTCGGATGGTTGGATTCAGGAAAAATTCCAATAAAAATTATAATTCAAATCTGTGGTTAGCTAGGTTTAGCTGGGATGATAGGTTGCCTGCTCATGTTATTAATTAATGGACTCAAAAATAGATGAAGATAATTTCATTAAAACTAGTTTGAGTTCATCAATTAAAATCCACACTTTCTTCGGAATGAACTTACTTGGGTTTGGTTGCGAATTACCAGCCTATGTAGCCAAATTATTTCTTGAGTATATGGAAAGACTGATTTCTTACCATGAATCCTACAAAGAATTAAGGTTTTTGCATAACAAAAATAATCCAGGATCTAAGTTAAAATTGTTGATGCTAATTAGACGCAACCACCCAAAATACGGGCTAAGTGTATGGTTTGAGGCATCTACGAAAACCAATCGCACATACCTATATTCCTTTAAAACTACACCCTATAGAGTACGATCATCACGTAAACTGGTTTCATCAAAATACTTCTGGCAAAGTACGAACATATAGACACATAAGACAACATTGACCACTACCTCAGTCAAATAGCTACGTCTTCATACAAACAATAATAGGTCGGTTCATTCGATAGCCGGAAGTCATTTCTTTGATTAGTATGTGAGCATCAACGCGATAGAATTTTTATTTGTAGACAAGTACCAACCAAAATAACGGCAATCAGTTTGAAATTACTTTTGACAACTTTTAGGGTCACACAAATTACGGAGTACAACTTATCATCCACAGTCAAACCAAATGTTAGAGCATTTCTACAATACCCTGAAAGCAGCCTTGTACGCAAGAGACAATACAATGCACAGAAGCAAGGGCTATCGTTTATTTGCCTAGGTATTAGAACTTCGGTCAAATCTGACCTTAGATGCACCACAGAAGATCTATGAATAAACACTAAATGTCCCTAGAAAACTCAGCCATTGACATATCCTACATCACTGGTTGATCGCCTTAAACAGTCGATGCTCAACATCGGACATCAAAACACTCGAGGTCCCCCTCAAAAAAATATTTTGATACATGAAAACTTACTGAACTACAAGTTTTTGTTATAATGAACAAAGTTAAGACAGGCTTAACTACTCCATACGAAGGGTTATATAAAGTAGTGGAAAAAGTGTCCTTCTTCAAAGGCCAACTTAAACCTGCTTACATGACATGATTCTGAAATATCCAGCCAACGATAGTTGTGTCCAAATAAAATATACATTTAATCTAATCAATACGAGCACCGTTATAAGCCGTTGTGTTTATTCGATCATGGTTTTGTGTGTCATTTGGTCAATTACATATTGTCACCTGATTATTAGTTTGGTCCATACGCCTAGAGTTACCAACTGAGTATTTTTCACCCGGAGATTCAGCGTTTGTGGGCTAATCTTCAAGCTCAGAGTTTGGAAAAAAAATCTCGGGGTGAAATAAAACTTAAACAATAAATATATAAAGTGTTAAATTTTACTAAATTCCAATAACTTATGTTCAATTCGTTTGAAAACAAAGATGCTTGTGAAAACTGAACTCTAGGTAGCAGAAAATTAACAAATTTAGTTTTTTTTAATGCATTTAGTGTTTTTTTTTTGGTTTGGTATACAGGTGAGCTAAGATACATTTTAACACGGTTAAAATGTTTTAACAAGTCTCCAATTAGCTAAAAAAGTAAAGAGACTCGCAGAAGAAAAATTTAATTTAAACTGGATTCAAACATAAGTAGGGTTTCTGAAGATTCGGCATTTTAGGATTCGTCGTTTCCGAATCTAAACATCAAGGAATTCGTCAAACCCGGAGGATTCCTATATTTTCTGTTCATATTGTTAAAATCTTGATGTTAAATAGTTTTTTTTTCTAAATTTATTCATTTAAATAAACACCCAAATAATAATTAAATTTATTTAATAATATAACGTTTTAAAACTGGGTGGTGCGACCTTTAATGAAGGCGTGCCTCGCGCCAAAATAGTTGCGAAAAGTTAAAACGTTTTTACTTTTTTCTGATTTTAAGCGTTAAACATTTCAAATTGAAGAAATTATTTTAACATATCGGTTAAAAGAGAAAGTTA
This sequence comes from Tipula confusa, assembly GCA_963556175.1. Classification (NCBI taxonomy): domain Eukaryota; kingdom Metazoa; phylum Arthropoda; class Insecta; order Diptera; family Tipulidae; genus Tipula; species Tipula confusa. The sequence continues at coordinate 65,093,320 of OY744476.1, forward strand.
AAAATAAGGATTCGGAAGCTAAAATAATGTTAACATTAGTTGCTTTCCTCAAGAACTTTTAAGTATTTAGGCATATGTCTTTGCTCAATTTTAATTAATCGTAACTGCCCTTACTATTTTTCATGAGGAGTTACGAGCGGCTAATTTAGCTATGAGTGTGAACTTGCGGTGGTCGATTGGAAAGTAATTGTTGTCCTTGGAAGTAGAAACGTCATAAAAGGAAAATTTTGAAGTCGGAATCGAATGACGGTAACACAGTCAAAAAAATACGTATTATAGAATTCGCGAGTGAAACACGCGCTCTATACAAAAAAAATGTCATTTTCAATCCGCATCAAATTATATGAGAATTTCATACATTTGATCATATTTTAGGGCTTTCGGTTGGAAATTTAGGTGTATACAAATTATGGAGAAACATGGAGAGTAACACAGTGTCAGAGTTAACAAAGATCAGTTTGGGCAAATAATCGGCTTTTTGAAGCAGTACTAAAATATTGCGAAAATTTAAAGCAAATCAGTATGGTTGAAGTTATTTATATAAAACTATGACAAGAAATCGGAGAAATAATTAAATTCGCTAGGGCCTCCAATTAAAGCAATGGGCGTTTGTTGACTGGAATATGTACGCCCATTATGCGCCGTTTCGATAATGCAGTTTTGCGAATCAGAAATACAATTTTCCGTCGGATTCTATAGTGCAAATAATTTTAAATGCGAATCGGATGTACTCCCTCCGCAGTAAATCCGGTGAGTTCTATAATCGACTTGAATAATAAAACAAAATACATTTTTTTTGAACACAATGTTTTTCTCAGCTTCAAGTTAAATAAATTAAATATTATATTAAACAGACTTATCTTGTCTTCAAAATTATTTCTAATATCTATTTTATTATTTTTGAATCGAGCCTTAAGATATTCTATATCTTCCTTTGGCAGAAAAGAGAAAATATAGAAAATATCTAAATTTTTTCTTTAGCAATCGGGTGTGCTGGCAACGTACCAATTTCAGTATTAAAAACATTTTTGGAGTGGGAAGCACATTTCTAGTTTCTGTTTTTTGTAGTGAACAAGTTTTGTATGTTATTTGAATTTTACTGTGAAAAAACCACTTTCCTCGTGCTCATACAAAATACGATTTGATTTTAAAAAATGGAACTCTACTAAAATCTAGTTTGCCAGCCGGATTTGAGTATACTTTAAAATCTGTAGGCTAATTTGCATTATAACCAGTGAAACATTTTTAAAATTAATTTTTTTAAGTAATCGAAGAAAATGAAGAGGTCGGTGTATGTCTAGATTCTTCAAATATCGATCAATAGTCGAGTGTACACAATCAACTTCCTGTATATTTGAGTGTTCTGGTTCTAAACATTTTTTAATTATTGTATCTAAATTTTTATTAGAGTTCAAAAATATTTTAAGTGCTGTAGTGTTGATTTTGTTGCGGTACACAATGAACTGGTTCAGTATTTGAATTAATGCTCACTATGTGCCTCAGTCTATATGGCAGAGTACGTTATTTTTTTTATCCGGAATTATGGCTGTACCGGTCAAAAAAAAAATACTTTGTCTTTTCACTTCAAATTTTTTTTCTCCAAATATATTTTGTTTTTTATTCCATTCGTCAAAAAACGGGATATGAACCAAATAATAATTACAAATTATTAAAAATGTGCATATGGAACAAACTGAGTAGCCAATATATCAACAACGGTTACAAATTTAAAAAATCGGACTACAGATCTTGAAATAGCGAAACATTTTACCTAGTTCTGCGTTATCAAGTCAAAAAACACATAATTTGCATATGGACAAAATTAATAATCAGATAACGATGTGGTTTTCTAAGTTCAGATACAGCTTTTACTATAAACATAGATTTATAATTCTATACAGCTACATTTAACAAAAAAATTATTAAAACCAAATACAAATAAACAAAAAAATAAACCGATATATGCAATCAGAATGACTAAATCATATATTTGATTGTTCCGTGAAGTTAAGAACCGAAAAACTGGAGGAGCATTCCTATAATATAAAACTCAACAAAAACTCATTTTTACGTTTCCATTTTATGCTTATGCATTTCGTCGTCATTAGCATATGATTATAAAGTTAGCAACAATATACACCTTACATTTTTATAAATATTTTATGTTAATTCTTAGGTTTGGTTCTAAACGTCATGTAAATGAAGTTAGTTTTCTTTGTTATATTCGTTGTTTTGTTTTGTTCAATTTCTATGTGTTGTACTTATATATTGCATTTACACGATGACTCTTATGATGATTATTAAATTATAAAACAAAACCAAAAGAAGAAAATCAAACAAATAAATAAAATAAATCTTTAACCAAACAATACAATGAAAATTGTTATGGAAATTCTTGTTCGTCATATTATGTACAATAGGTAGCTAGCTATTTGATTGTATGAATACATAAAAAAAATAAATGTTTATATTACGTAAATTTTTCAACACAACAACTATAAAATTTAAATTGTTCACACAATTTTGGATTTTTCCATGGATATCAACATAATTCTTAAGAACAAACAACGACTTACTGAAGAAGCTGCTGCAAGACTTTTGAACAAAAACGAAAGAAAAAAAACACGCAACAGCAGAGGCAGCAACAGCAAATAAATTTTAGTTAGAATGTACATCAACTGCATACTAAATATGATTTATGTTAATTTTGACCATATCTAAGAGTTTAAACTTATAAATCAAAAAAAAAAATAATAATAATAAAAAATTGTTGTAACTGTGTACCATATACGTTTTTATATACAAAGTTGTACCATGGACATACAAATAAATGCTTTAACATAATAGTATGTTTGAATATTTTTGTGGATAGCCGCGCGTCATATAGTTCTAACAAATTTTTTTTTTTATTTTTTTTTCACATCAACTCTGGGGAATCATTTTATCACAAATATTTAAAAATGAATATAATTGATGCTGTATTCGTTGTTATATTCAAATCGTTATGTTCAGAATCTTAAGATTTAAAAATAATTTAAAAATTAGAATTGTGTTGAAAGTTCATTACGTGATGTGCATATAGATCGCACATAGCTGTTTGAATGCAGTTTTGAAAAGGGCATAATCGGAACGAAAAATAACCAATTTAATAAATTATTGGCCAAACAATTCAAAAGTTTCAGCAACCATTATTTAACTAGTTCGAATCCTTAACAACTTAATTTTATGACTAATACCCTTAACTTTTTGTGTATTGAAATCAGCAAACATGTATGTAATATCTTTTCGAATTAGTTATTTAATTAGACTAGCGATATATTTAATAAAAGCTTACAGAATATTTGATTGATTGGTTGATTAAAATGTACGTTCAATGACGAACCAGGCCCTCTCGGAATGCTGGGTACCACCGTACACTCGTGTTACATACAACAAAACCGAAGGAGTGGATGGATTGTTAGTTATGACAGACCCGAACAAGTGGTAATGTATTGTGATATTTTTAGCCCGAAAACTACTAATGTCTCTGAAAATATTAAATAATTAATCCATAATATAATAATTTAATTTTTGCAAGCCGCAGGCTGTAATAAATTCGATTAGTTTTTGCCTGAAATTTACAATTAATTAATTTATTACATTTATAAAAATTTGATATTTTAAAAAATATAAAATAATATAAATTAGATTTTAAAAAATTTGATTAAATATTAAAAATCATTTGAATTTACCGATAAATACGTCATATAATCGCCAAAAATCTAATTTATGTACCGTTTTTAAAATCATTTTTTGCAAGATATAAAACTATGAAGAAAAATTATTTTTATAATTATGTATTAAAATTGTCATAGCAACGAAAATATTCAAATTTTTCTGATATGTGTTTTGAATGGTACTAGTACAAAACCAAGTAGTGAATTTTATGTTTTATTGTCGATATCCGAGTATGCCATGCGATAAGTTTTGTTTTTATTATAGAAAGGTTTGGTATTTGTTAAACATTTTCAAAGTTTTTTTCTTCATATTTGAAAGTTGTTTGATGCAATGAACCGCGAGATTTTAATGTTAAATTAAAAGAAACTAAGATTTTTTAAATTGTCGGTGCCAGAGAGTTTTCCTTGATATGGTGAATATAGTGAAATGTTAATATAGTGAAATAAGAGATCTGTATAAATGGCTTAGTTTATATCATGGTTGGTAAGATTTTAAAATTTTCAATATGTTAAACATTAAACTTTAACTTGTAAAAAAAACTCCAAAAGTACGAATATTCGAAAAAATTTAGTTTTAAGATAAATTGTTTTAAGAAAATTTTATTTTACATTTAAGAACTTCAATTGATTGATTGATTGATTGATTTTGAATGTACTGCCAAGCATTAAGCAGGATATCCCGGAAAGCGCCGGGCCCACAGTACACCCGTTTTTACATATACTTGGAAGGATATGGAAGGATACTAGTTTAATTTTTGAGATCGACCCGGTTACAGACACCTTGGCGGCCAATAGTTAGTAAATTTTTGTGGTTTGTAGGAAGGAAAGGTATATTAGTTATGACACAATTGGACCGATTTCCCGGTAGCCAATATTCAAACTACTGTTAGTGTAAGACAATCACATTTTTGTTGTTGTACTGCTCTGCATTCTGCCATCTCTTATCAACAGCTCCAGTATGCCTCCATTCCACTGTAATCAGCAATGGTACCCTGAAAACAATATCTATCAATGAACTATTTACCCTAGATTGTAATAAATTAAATTATTTTTATCTGAAAATTAGTCAATAATTAGTTTTTAATATTATTTAATATTATAACACCATTATACATATTAAATCTCCTGCAAGCCACAGACTGTAACAAATTTGATTAGTCTTTTCTGAAAATTACAAATTTATTAATTTATACCATTGTTAAATATACATTTACTAATATTGAAATATATTATGTAAAAAACCAAATTCACACATACAGCAATGCCCAATCTTAAGAATACAATTCCGCAATAGCACACTATATCAACATCCCATTGCATTCTTATGACCACACAACATCCACACCATCCGCCACCACGCAAGTCAATCCCACACAACACCTTCCTACGCGAGACCACGCTCATCTGCGACACTCAGTGCGATACGCCGATCGCATCCCCATGACCACCAAAATTCGATTCCAAAGCCCCTCCGAGATTCATTCAGCCCATTCGGCTCACAAACCATGTACGCACCGCCATTGCGCAGTCACACACCGATTCAGCCTCCCATCAGTCCGTTTCACTCCCACCTCACCAATACTACACAACCCCAACCACAACATGATTTCCATTATCCACAGTCTTTGGCAACTCATGCCAGCTTTGCCTGAAGTTTACTTTGCTAAATTTTTAATTAATTTCTCCATTTTGGTACAATAATATACTATAATATAATATAATATAATATAACATATAGAATATAAACAATTATAAATATAAAATATAACTATTAATATTGATTAAACCTATAAATACAATTACAAAATAAATATAGAATATAATCTTAACATTAATCTAATTTTACTTTTACTTTTACTTTTACTATACAATTATAAATATAACTAAGATACAAATATAAATACAATATGATTATAACTATAAATAAGAAATATAAACTATGTCATCTATATTTCATTTGTTTCATCCCACATAACTATATACATCAAATTTCCTCTACTAATTTGTCTATTCAAATTTCCTCTACCTAACTATCTGTCCCTGCCTGTATGTCTAGTTATAATCATGTCCGGCATTCTCACGAACTTCATTCTTTTAACATTCTACCTACTTCTACTAGACTCTATTGTCCTATTGCCTTGTTGTCACCCTGTCATCATATGACATCTTAGTTTACTTATTTAGTGATTATTTCCTGTATCCTGAAAGTTCTAATAATTATCTTGTTTTATTTGTGAGTGTTGAAGTGTTATTAAAGTGTGATTTTGTCAATATAAACCGTATTGAATTATAAAATTTATTAAGTATAACTTATTAGTTAATTATTCATTAAGTTACTTCTAGCATACTTATTTAATTTAATAGTGATTTCATTTCGTAAGTGTGTGTGGCATTATGGTTATGGAAGTATATCCCATCGCTGGGTATGGCAATTGCCTCTTCAGTGCACTACTCCATCAGATGGAGTTTTGTGATCCCCCTTTTCCACCCCTATCTGTCAATGATCTCCGAGCTGAGATTGTTAACTTCATTCAGTCAGATCTTGCAACTTTTTCTCCAACAGTTTTGGATTCTTGTCGTCAAATTTATAGTCCCTCTTTAATTTCCAATTACACTGAAGGACAACTAGTAACTAGGTGAATAACATATACTAAATTTAACTTGTTTAACATTAAATTATGGTAATGCCTTTATTTTATTTCCTCCAGATATTTATCTGATCTTCTAGTAGACGGCTTTTGGGGTGGTGCTGAATGTTTGTCTGCCACCTCAAACCTCAAGAATTCAAGGATTAATGTTTACCGCTATGATACGCCAAATAGCATTGTTTTCACTCCGGCTATTGGTGAGTATCAATATGAATTAAATTTATTATATTCTGGTTCGCACTATTCTAGTATAAGATTTACCCAAGATCCCGCGACTTCTTCCTCTGTCCAGAGTTCTGTACTACCTATCATGACCGAAAATGTACATCGTACAATTCTCCCTACTGATAATCCTTATACCCTATTTGAAGAACCGCATATTTTCAAAACGCCACCCGATAATTTAGACTCATTTTCCCTTAGCTTTGGTACTTGGAACGTCCGCGGGGCTAATCTTCCTTCAAAACGGAATGCCATTGACAAAATTTTGTGTCAAAATAATATTTCCATCTGTGGTGTCCAAGAAACAAACCTGGGCACAGGTACCTGCTCTACCTTAAATTACACATGGCACCTTGCGAACGATCCTAAAACAAAGCGAAAAGGTGTGGGCATTTTGATCAATAGACATGCTGCCATTCAATCAATTCGACTAAAGAAATATTTTGGAGCGATAATTACACTTCTCATTAGAGTAACTTTGGGTGAGATTCTTTTCATATCCGTGTATGTTCCACCCTACACCTCTCAATTCAATCGACGGCAATCTTCAAAGATTTTCTCTACTTTATCTTCAATAATTGATCGCTGCCCATCATCTCGTGATATTATTTTACTTGGTGATTTTAACGCACATTTGGGGCTTAATGATTCATGTCCGGAGAACGAGAATGGAGTTGCTCTCAAGTTTCTTACTCATTCATCCACACTATTTAATCATTCGATCAATGGGCGTCGACTAAATCTTACGTCTTGGACAGATGGTCGTATTTTTTCTCTATTGGATTATATTTTAACCCGCAATTATAACCAACATATTTTCATCAGATCTGTTAAAGCCGCTCAATTCTTCAGATCCTTAAGTGATCATCGCTTACTCTGGATTGACTGTACTAATAGAAGAAAAACAACTTCTTGCCTCTTAACGCCTTCCTCCGCGCCAAAGTCAACCGTTTCCCCCTTAACCTACAGTTATAAATCCTTAAATCTTTTGTTATTACGAAATGATGAAATATGCGGTCTCTTTCAAACTATTCTATCTACCACCTATGACAATGCTTTTATTGAAGCCAACAATAGTAATAGTAATCCTTGGTCATTGATCATTGATAGTATCAAAATTGCTTCACAGCAGTCCTTAACCACCAAAACTCCACTGACACCCAAACGTAGGCGTGCGCTTGCTTTATTTAAACATGCTCAGTACTATAAAAACTCTCATCCTCTTGACCCCATAGCTAACACTAGCCTAAAAAACGCTAGAATTAGATTGTATGATGCATATTCCGCTCATAGATCATTTGAGTGTCAACAGTTTTTTTTGAATATGTCTCGCATTCATCTTTCAGAACGCATGAGTAAAACTTATTCCTTTTTCAAGCAATTTAAACGTACTAGCAGCCAAAGTGCAACGCACTACATCCCCATTTCTTCTTGGGCTAATGAGCTTCGCAAGTCTGAAGGCGTTTGGCCTTCTTTATTAGAAGAGAATGATCACTTTCCTTTGGGTCCTCCTCCCACTAAGGAAGACATTCGTTTTGCTATCAAATATGTTCGTTCCGGAACTGCTCCCGGACCTGATGGGGTGCCCATCGAGTTATTCAAGAACGCTCCTGACAATATAATTTTACATTTACATTTAAGAACTTCAATGGCCTTTTATTAAAAGTTTTATGGTAAAGTTTATTTCTGATTAATTTTCATTTTTTAAAAATTCTGGTTCAAAAGCTTACTATAATATCAAAAAGTAACCATAGTTTTAAATTAAAAACCTTTCTCATTTTAAATGAAACTATTGAAATTTCAGTTATAAAAACTATATAATGAAAACTTTTGTAATGAAAAGCTTTGCAAAACAATTCAATCAAAATAATTACTAATTATGTTGGAAAACTTTAAACTAGCTTGCAAATGTTTCGATTCTAGCAACTTGTTATAACCCTCTGACATTATTTAAATACTTTGAAAATAACTATAACTTTACTAACAAAAATACGATTTGATTCTTATAGAGCTTTGGTTATTATAGAGCTTACTATTTCAAATTCTTAAAAAATGTATTTCCTACAATTATTTTTACCAAGTTAAAAACTGTTTAAATGATTTTGATGAAGAGCTCAGATTGCACAGTATGTTATACATAGTTACACAAAACCAATTTTAAAAACTTTGTGTAAATCTACTAACGAGCTTTTAATTATGACATTTTTTCAACTTTAAACTGGAATAATAATTTTATCGATTTTGAAATAAGCAAGGTTTGGACTGCTGAAAATTGTTTGTAAAATTTCAAATTTGAAAACAATAAAAGATTTTGACTTATCGTGCTTTTGATATCCAAAAAAACTCTTATAAGTTCGGGTCAAATTAGATTTTTTTTAATTTGACTTTACTTTAAGAATCTTAGTCAGTTGGCCATAAAAGCTTAAATGCAGAGAATTTTTCTTTTTCAAAAAAATAAAAGCTTAAAATGCCAATTAAGGCTCTTTGTCAATGTATTAAAAAAATGTTAAAAATGAAAATTACGACAGGTAAATAAATAAATAAATTAAATAAATTTAAGTTAAATAAATTTATTTTTTCTACACAAAAAATTTGTAAAATTTTAACGAAGACTGCGCGATTTACATTCAACGAAATCGACATCTGCAATAAAACATGAGATTTAACATTGTAAAATTATTCAAGTACAAAAAGGAATTCACCACTTCTGTTAAAAAAAAAATCGATATCTGTAAGATATCGAACCGAGCTGAGAAACGAACCGAAAAATAAGGATGTCGATATCAAAATGTGGTTGTGATTAAATCAGTTTGTGAATCGTCATATTTTTTTATAAACAAACGACGATACACTGATGACTAGATTGCACTGTAAAAAATGTATATAGAATCTTATTGAATTTATGAAAAAAACAAAGTTATTGTTTTGAAAGTGAAATGGAGGGACAAATTGCCGGTTAGAATATACATATAGTCTTGTAGATTAACAAATGTACATAAAAACATGTGCAAACTCAAAAGATGCACCAATTTTGTATAGTATATTTGCAAAATATTATTCAAAAACAAACGAGGTTATTTTTCATTTGGAAATGCCAAAATAAATATGATTACTTGACTAATAACAAAAAAAAAAATTGAAAAAAATTGTTTTATTCCTTTCTCATATTTTCAATAGTATTTTATTTCTCATGCTATCTCGTTTTAAATATCTTCATCATGAAAATATCTTTGAAATATTTTAACAGTGGAGACTGTCTGTAAATTTTTACAAGTGAATTTAAAAAATCATAAACTCATTTTTGACAAAATCACAGTGGTTAGTTATAAAACAATAAAATTAAAATCATAGTTGGCGTATAATGTTACCCATGCGATTCATTTTATGTTTATATTTGTACGATTTATAGCTGTCAAATGTTAACAGCAAATTTAATATCACACAGAAAATTTAAATTTTTTGTTAAAAATATCCCCTCAATTACTGATTTTTCCCTTTATTTTTAACTTTATATTTTTATTACATTCACAAAGACCCTAAATCTGAAAATGCAAAGAACTTTTTTTTTATAAAACAAATAATACAATTTTTAATAATTACAAAGCTCAATTAAACTGTGATCGATTGATTTAAAATCCATTAGATTCGAACTAAAAGTTTAAAAAGCTTTAAGCAACAAGTTATATAATACGGATGTATTACTTTATAAAAGCTTTTAATATTTTACTGTGACCTAATTTTAAAATTTGAATATACCAAAATTCCAAAAACATTTGGTTTTTGAATATATCAAAATTCCAATAGACATTTTGATTATATCAAAATTTTTCAAATTATTATCCATTAATAAAACACGAACTTTTGATATTTTATTGATGTTTGATATTGAAATCTATAAAAAATAAAGTTAAATTTTTTTTAAATCAATTTTTTTAAATAATAAAATAAAAGCTCTGTTAAATAAAAAAAAAACAAATCTTCCAAAACTTCAAGAAGCTTTTTGAAAAATTTAACTTTACTTTAAACTAACATGATCTATTAAAATACTTTTATAGCGCTTTAGTTTCAGTTCTTAACACCAGAAGATATCTCGATTTACTTTGAATCTGGATCAAAATTCATATATTCGATTCCTAAAGGTTTAAGTTCCTGAACTTTAAAAAATTGAATTAAAGCTCATTTATTTTGTAAAGCTTAATTCTAAAATTAGTAATATAATTTTTTATCAAAAGTTTACAAAATATGTTTAAATACTGATAGTACACGTTTCGCCATACAATTATTTTTTGTAAAATCATTTGGACTATACACCAATAATGTTTATCGTATCTCGAATAAATAAAAGTTTTATCGGCAGTCTATTGTAATGAATAACACCTTTTAAAGCTCAAAAATTAAATATAAAACATTTTAAATAATTTCTGAAAATTTATCCATCTAAAGTTTTTATTACCTCTCGTCAAATTAAAAACAAATACGGTTTTCACAATCCAATGAAAAAGATACATTAACCAAAAGCTCATAATTTTTGTAAATGTTTAACTGAAAAAGACAACGTACAAGAGCTGGGTCAGATTTGGAATGATATGGATTCTAATTGTGTTAGTTTTCCCACCGAAAAACTTTGTTCGAAATCCAAATAAAAGACCGAAACAGTTGTTCCTATATCCAGAAGACTGCTTTATGGTATCCCATTTATAATACCATCCGTATATAGTATATATTATCATCAGTGCATATTATAGTATCTTTGATTTGGCTATTCCCTTCTTAATTTCTTGTCTTGGTTTGTTTTTCGGACCAAGTTATAAATGCTTTATATGCTTGGGTTGGTTGTAATCTTTACCAATTATTTAAGTTGAATTGGAAAGAATAAACATCTGTCAAAGTTTTGTTTCCTGCTGTGGATGTGATAGAATACGTACCGGTTGTCTCTCGAGCCGTAGATCACCAATTTTTCTGATACCTTTTTCCGAATTTATGCTCCGAAATTTACTTTAGTTATTCCAATTATTTTCTACGCCCCTTGCTTTGTTAACCAATATTGAAATATTATAGCATGGCTGGCCAGTAAAAGTCGTTTGTAGATTAGGCCTCACGTTATTTGACAGCAGGTTTATCGATTCTTCGGAATCACTCGGATTTTTCAAAATAACGCCATTATAGAACATCCTTGTTAAAATCCAGAGAGACTTCTTTTATTTTGTTTCCTTCTTTCTAGAGCTAGTTTAATTTTAGAGACCGTTTTTCTATCTGGCAATCAATGGTTCATTGCACATTTTAATGAATATTTTAGGCCGTTCTCCTTATCATTTGTTTACTCTTCTATAACACTTTCAATTGTTCACTAGATTTAATTAAAATTCCATTAGAAGAAGCCAAATACCCCAGCTATGTGTTTTAAGTCGAGTATTTCTTCCAAAATAAGTTTCATTGCAGGAGATATTTGGTTGCATTGTGTCCGATTTTTTAAGGCTTGCTCACGTCCAAGATTGTAATTTTGAGAAGGTTTTGTCACATGTAGTTAGAGATATGCCTGAACACGTGACCAAAGTAATGTTGCTGTCGCATGTAATTTTGGTTTATGGTGTAAATTTTCTAAGGGCAAGTCATTTATTGTTTGGATGACCTTTGTTACATGTAAATGGAGCCTTGTTTTAAGAGCGATTACAATGGAATCTATCAATTGGAGGAGACAGAAGATTTCAAGAACCTTTAACCACCTTACTACTTTGAACTGGGAAACATTTCACAGACGGAATTAGCTTGCTCATTGATATGGTCAATATCCTTGCCATCTTGAGGAAAATAAATTTTATGTGCTGTAAGCTTCATGATATTTGTTGCAGAAATCACATCAAAAAATCCAATAATGTTCTATTACTAAAAATATTCAGATACGAAAATAGTAATGAAAAATTGTCACTTCAACTTTTTAAAACTTTTTTCATTTTTTTCAAGTGTAATTTATCAAAATTTTCTACCCTCCTTCAATAATGATCTACATTATCGACAATTGCAAATTATATTTGTAAACAACTATTAAATTTAGCTCAAAAAAATATTATGCAAAAATATATAGAAAACTTTTTTTTGAGCTGAAAACGCATTAAAAAGTTTGCCATTAAGTATAACAATGGCCATTATTTAAACCATCTTATCTGCATACTATTTAATGTGTTAATAAAGTTTAATTTTATTGGTTTTCCTTTTCGATCCAACTTTAATGTTTATGTACTTTAAATTTTTATGTTTATGGGTAGCATATCATCTCTTCGCCATGGAAAAAATACACCACCCCGTATACTCATGTGCCGTGTGCTACCTATTTCGTGACTAAATTTAATATTTTTCTTTATTTGGTTTATCAGACTTTTTAGATTTTTTTTTTGAATATCACGAAAACCAGGAAAGAAATTGATTCAAAGTTTGTTTGTATTTATTGCGTTTTAGTTTCCGAAAAGTTAAGTGTCAGATTATTTTGAATTTAAAATTGAATTAAATCACTATATAGAAAAGAGATTGGTCTTTATTTTAAAACTGACCCGAGCATAAATCCACATTTGACCAAACACAGTACCGGGTGACATATATTTTTGGCAATGACGTAACCTTGCATGTACACATTTTTTAGGTTATTACTCATGTATCGATTTTCGATAAAATTGGACAAACCATTTGCATAATTTATTCAAGTTTTTTTAATTTTTCTGCACAGCACAATGTAATAAATTATAAAACACCTTTTTGTGTAAATTTGTCAATGTAATTCAAACATATTCAAAATAGACCTAAATTGAACCATATATAAAAATTGTGAATATTTTTAATCAACTAATCGAAATTTGAGTAAATTTTTACTAAAACTGACATAACGTAATAAACTTTTATACTTTCTAAATATTAGATAAAGTTATATGTGATATTGTTGCCCTCAATTTTTTAATTAAAGATGAGTTCTTTCGAATACTACAAGAATCCCATAGCGCAATTACCAGTGCTAAAGTGTTTTGTTTTAACTAATTTGTGGTTTATTATTTGTTAATTTGCCCTTTTTTTAACATAGTTTTATTACAAAACGTTCACTCGCCAAAAATCAAAGTTTAGAAATAATGCAATAAACTTTTATAATAACGAGAGGAAACTTTTATCAAATTAACAATTTTAGACTTTGACTTGTATTGTATAGACACTCCAAAACTTTTTAACGGCACTGATAACCATAGGTATTTTTGGTACTTTTCATAAAGCATTTACTTTGGTTTGATAGCGTTTTTTTTGGTTATTGTCATAACCAAAAAAAACGCTATCAAACGCTATACATATTCTGCTGTTTTTTTAACAAAAATTTTCAACAAAGCTTCCAAGTGAAAAACTGTTAAATAAATGCTCTATGAAAGGTACCAAAATCTCTAGTTATCAATACCGTCAAAAAATTGTATCGAACTGTCTGAAAACTGTAAGACACAACTCACCCTGGACTATAAAAAACTATAAAGAATAAATGTTTCTATATGCGATCTTTTACCATACCTGTAAAATTGACGACAGCTGAAATAACCTTAAAGGTATATATAAAGAGAGTTAGAATTGGTAAGTTTTCTGTGTTTGTTTTTGAAAATTGGGATGATCGGGGATTGGCAAACTGCTTTTGATATATTTTTTATACTTAGCAATGCTAAGCTAGAAAATACTTCGTGATTATGTATGTTTTTTATTGAAAATAGCCACTTCATCACCGATTTTGCCAAATGATCTTTTCTTTGTTGTTTAAAATGTGGGATATTAATAGTAAATCTGGTTTTTGATGACAGTTTCTAAAATAAGGTGCACCTGTTTGACCGTAGTAAAATATCTCCATCACACTTTTAAAAAATAACTGTAATTTTCTAGCACTTTATAATTTATTACCAGTTACACTTTCATCATGCGGATTTAAAGTTAGATCAATTTTAATAGGCCGCTTATCAAGCATCGGTAATTGCGATGTTAATGCACTCGAATTGTTAAATTACGGGATAGTTTCAGCAAAATCTGGAACATTGTGAGAGAAAACATTAATTTTAGTATTAAATCCATTAATAGGCCTTCGAACCGCATGTCCTTTTACATTCAAAGAAATTTACTTATTTTTGGACATATTGATGAGTTGGCCACGTGATATCTGCTACAGTTGACAAACTTATGTTCTGTAATGTTTTACATTACACTGTTTACAATTTACATTGGTTTTAATAATTATATTCTTGCTTGTACAGTTCAACATGAATCAATTGATCCTCTAAAAGTGCCTCTCGGTTTTCTACAAATTTGTTTAAAATATATATTTTTATTTTGTCAGAAAAGGTTTGGCTGTATTCATACTTTTATATATAGTAGCAGGTCAAGAAAATATCAAACATCGACAAAACTTACAGTACACATCTTTTCATTTCGGTCAAAATGTCGATGAAAGTACGGATTTTTAAAAAATTTGTTATTTTTTAGGAAATTCTAGCGTACGTCGTGATCTGAAATACATACTCGGCAGATCAGCGAAAACGTCAAAAAAATAATGTATTTTTATGTTGTGTAGCCCATGGCTAGTTTTTTTGCATTGGTGCAAAAGCCTTTGCTCCAATGGTGTTAGTAAGTGAAAGTGATTAATATTGGATGAACTCAATCCTCATTTTTGTTCGTTAAACTTATAACCTGATGAAAATACCTGTAACCTAACGTATTTTACAATTATTTTTTTGGCAATTTTGGAGTTACATAATTTTTGGAGGTTAGTGCCGTAAAATCCAAGGTTTCACTAGTTGGTAAAATAAAAAAATAAAACGCTTTCATTTGAGTGGTGAAGATACATTTTTTTTAAATGTGAGAGTAGATTCTAACATCACTCTTTTAAGGTAAAACATTACGGACACTAAACCATATATCACTAAAATGAGAGCCCTGCGGAGATAAAAAGTACCAGTTGGTTCCCTCAGTAGTGTTGTCTAGCCCTTAAAGTGAAATAAATGCTTCTTATGTTGAGCTTTTAAATATTTCGAAGTGTGTGTACCTTGCAACCACATATATAAACAATGCGCTGTATCTTTTATATGCTTTGTGGCCAAGCAACTGAGTAGTTCTTATTTACATTAGGCCGACTTATTCAATCCTTGCTTTAGAAATCATAGCCTTACATTTGAGTGGTTTAAACTGCCCAGTTGTTCCATGCTATTTTGTTTGTATTGTAAACTTGTGTCAAATTTAGCGATCACTTATTAAACAAACTTATTTAACAGTCTCTAGACCGTCATAGTTAGTTGAGTACCACAATTTAATGGACTTTTTTGGGCAATTTTGAATTATCTCTACGTGATTGTATGGTTTTGCAATCGCTTGCAATGTTTGAGTTCTCAAGACGCCATTCCATTCTCAGTAACCTCTAATCATCATAAATTGGGGTAAGGAAGACTAATTTGGTGTTTAAATTTAAGATTTTTAGTTTCATTAATCACGTTATTTCTATTCCTAAATTCTGGTTTTAGTTTAGTTTAAAAATGGCAATTTCTCCAAATGATGATTTTTACATGTCCCAAAACCTCTGTTGATACTTCTTTGCATGCTGTTCTTGTCACAAACCATTCACAACTGTGTGACTCATTTTTTTAAAGAGAGGTTATTGAAGAATACTTCTGAGAATGTGTGCGTTCCTTTAATTACAGAACTTAATGCAACTTTACCATCCAACTCTGCTTGCAGGTTTAATGAAATGATGGTTAATCTATAAAATGTGTATAGTTCTGGCTAAAAATCCCAAATTTCCAAACAAAAGAAAATGTCAAATATCTTTCATGGGATGTGTGAAGTTCTGGTCAAAAATAAAAAAATTCAAAATTATACAAAAATTAACTAATGATCAGCCAAGTGTAGGTGGTTATCTCATTCACTAATATTATTTCATCCGTTGTTGTTATTTGGTCAATACTCACCGTTGCAGCGTATGTGTGTGAAACACACAAAACCACAAATTTATCAACAAAATATCGTTTTGCCATCAAATCAAATGTTAATGAAGTGAGGTTCATCTAGAGGCCAGGTTGAATCTATTACTGGCATTGTAACACGGGTCATTAAGCAGTCGTGCAACTTTTCAAAGCCAAAGAAAGTATAGTAGAATGAAATACAACAGGTGCGGAGCAATAATGAGTAATTTATTAGATCAAATAAATATAGGGCTGCGCAAAAGATGCTACATGGTGCCAGCAAGGCTCATAGCTGGCCGGCGATGTGTGACAGTTCAGATAGTCATCCATGGGCACTCGTTAAAATTTCCCCAACGACGTATATGCATCACGATGAACTCAAGATTAATGGAAAACAATAAAATAAATATACTTTTCCCAACTCAACTCTGAGAGCAGAATCTTATGCCCCTAGACAGGAAAGGAATATTTGTGAATTCGTGGATGATGCTCATTAGTGAAATGATAATCTTAAAAACAAGAAGATCTCCGGGACCAGGCGGACTTTCAGTGAAATCAGTAAATTAGGTGGTAAACTCTAACTGTCCTCGTTCACTGATAGATTTGCACAAATCGTGTCTGGGGTTGGGAGTATTTCCTTTGCGGTGGAAGATCTCCCGACTTATTTTGGTTGGCAAAGCGAAGAATGGGTATATCGACTCTCCGTTTATAAATACAGAACCATGAGCATGCTAGAAACCATATGGAAACTTATGGAGGAATTGCTGAAACTGCTATTAAAGTTTGCTATCTGGGAAACCGGAAGTCTATAAACAAGGCAGCATGGGTTTTGGAAAATGGGAAGAAATTTCCGAGGCACTTTGAGATTTTGACGTGCCGAGATATCTAATGTTGATGATGCAGGGTTACCTGAGGTATCGAAAAATGCATATGAAGTGGTCAAAGTGTCACAGTGAATATCATAGTGGGAGTCACTCAAGAATCAGTTATGGGCCCAGACCTTTGGAACATGTTATAAAATGTTTTCTTGAAACTTGCAATGGAAAACGATACCTCGTTGGTGGGATGTACAGAAATGTTGCAATATTGATAACCTCATGCAGCATTGAGCTAAAACCAGTATAGATTAAACAAGTCGATGCGAAGGATTAAACCTAGATGGTGATGCTCGATCTACAATAAATTGGCAATCTTAAAGACAGAGATTTCCATGTTTACAAAACTCGCGATACTGAGTGGTATTCTCATGACGAAGTTCCAAAGCTGTACATACAGCTCATTAGTTCATTAGTTTCTTGGTGTTAACTAGTTAGACATCTTACGTAAACTACGATAGTATCAGAAAGGCGTACAATAGAATAGCTACTGTAATAGTGTTGTTCAGGTAACTAATTGTCAACATAAGTGGTCCACGCATATGGTATCGATTCAGCTATATGTAGTGCATTAAGAGTGGCATAGGTGTTTAGGACGGCCTCCAATTGGCCCGGAGCGCAAAACATAAGAAGGAAAAAGCTACTCGCTTGATAAATCATGAGACTCCGGAAAGAGTAGGTAAGAGGAGGGTAACTTATGCAAATCACCCATGGAACGATCGTATTCCCGAGGAGGTGCATTTACTTTTGCCAATTTTTTTTTAAACATATCTTTTAAAGTCGGAGCAAAGTAAGGGATAATTGGTGATTTTACTGTTATATTCCTTGCTCGTGGAGAGCATTAGTAGCATTGTAATTCATTAAGATTCATTTTTTTTGGTCTGCCATATAAATATTTGAAAACTTTAAATACATTTTGTAGATACATGGAGCGTTTATAGTAAGAAGGATCTCAAAATCGTAACCCAAGTGCTTTTTGTTGTTACAATTCTAGCCAACAATGGCATGTATAAACTGATTATTGATCTTACTCCTAAAGCCGATACTTATCTTATAAAGCATACAACGATATTACAATTATTATTTAAAATTTAAAGCTTAAAATTCCAATAACAATTCGTTTCTCAACGATCCAACGAAACGCTATTTAAAGCTTATAAATACTCATTTAAAAATATTTCACTTAGCGCTTCGATAATTTCAAATTGCTCAGTCTTTATAATTTTTATAAAAAATGTAAAAAATTGATTATCAACATGATATTCCAAATATTCTACATTAACCTATTAAAAATATTACATATACTATGCTTAAAACAAGTATTATAGCTATATATATATAAAAAAAAGTTTCATTTAATACTGAAGCGCAACAACAAAGCCATTGGAAAATAAATAAACTTTTGCTCCTTCATTTAATGGTCGGAAATAATAAAAAAACAAACAAAAAAAAAGTTTAAGTAGAAGCACATAATAATAATATACCAACAACAATTTAAGAAACATAAGTTTTATTTTAACGATTTTTTTTTTTTTTGTTTTTTATGATAAATAAACAAGTGGCTTAAATTGAAAAATATTTAAAAAAAAAAAAATTATATTGTTTTTCATATTTCCGCTGTTAACTTGAAAAAAAAAATCTATACAACTTTTTATTTAGAGCATTTAAAACAATTTAGAATGACACGAAAATGTATATAAGAAGTAACTTTATTCCATTTGAGTGCTTTTTGAAATATATAATTTTTGATATATACAACTTTTTGTTATGTACGCGATTTACAAAAAAAAAAAAATTTGTATATGTTCCACATCTCGCTTAGTTAATGGAAGTTATCCGGAATTAACACCTGAGATTATGTTATTATTATATTTGATGTTATCGTTCATCGTCCAGTGTTTGCATGTTGTTGTTCATATTTTTTTTTTCGAAATAGAGTGTTGGTGGTTATATATTTTCTTTTTGGTTGAGAGATCTCTAAGTAGATCGTTTTTGTACGAAATAAAGAAGACACATGAAATTAGCATAAAAATTGTTATTTTTTTATTTAGCAGATGTATATGTTTTACGGTATAATGAGTCGGTGATATGAAATCCATTAACTTTTTAAGTGCAGCTATCGGAAGTTTAAGTTTATAAAATGTATCTTTGTTCACACAAAGTCTAAAATGGGTACAGGGTTTCCTCGACTAACGATCAAGTTTAGGGTTTTGGTTATAAAATATTTAGGTTACAAACTAAAAGACTGCTAAAAAAGATAAAAAAATCCATCAATTTACTTATTTTAGTAAATTTAACTAAGTTTTAGGAATTTCTTAAAGTGTAATAATATTAGCAAATTTTAAAAAACCAGAGGAAACAAAATCATTAGCACTTCCAAGGAACTATAGTTATTTGTTATCAATCAGCACACAGCACGTTACCAAGGTCTAAATGTACGTACTACTCTTATTTTCATAATTAAAAAGTAAAACAAAAGCAAAGAGAACATGCAAAAAAAAGAATGTCAGAATCCTATGATCTTCGCTCGAAACAAAACACAGCCAGGATTGCAAAGTATGTCTCATGTACGGTTGTACCACACACATTGGGACCAATGTCTTTTAAGTGCATTGAATGTAGGTCATTAAATTTTGAAGGGGAGGGTCCTTAGAATAAATTATTTTAAAACATTTGCATGGAGGCTTTCAAATAAAAAGAGAGACGTTATGATTCCCACTAGTGGGGTCTACTGCTTTAAAGTCTTTAGTCAAATATGTCATGCAATTGATAAAAAGCATCAAAGAAGATACAAAAAAACATCAAAGTTGCAATCACATTTGAAAATAAGAACGGTGAATTATCATTTATAAGAGACATTCCTGTTTATAATAAAGGTTATAGTGATGGCACTAGAGCATAAATAAATATTTTGCATAAAACATGTGATTCGATGGCATATCGACATCTCTATCTTAATGTAGATGACGGCTGTTACATTGGAGTAAAGGATATGATGTCCCAAACATGTATTACCCACACATTTTAGCAATTAAAGGGTGGTTAAATTTTAAGGGCCGATGTTGAATGTTAACCACACCTAAACGTCAAGTTTTTTTCTGCATTTCATTTGACATTTCTCAATTTTAGAATAACTCAATTTGAACCATGGAAAGATACACAATCGAGTAACGCGTTAAAGTTATTCAGGCTTATTATGAAAATGGACGTTCAAATCAAAATGCATATCGTGCACTTCGTGATTTTAATCGTCTAAATGTGTCGGTCAATTTAATCGTCTAAATGTGCGTACAATTGGAAAAATCATGCAAAAATTTGAGCTTACCGGATCTGTAGGAGAAACATGCAACATTGTTACCAAGATGCTTTGGCTAGTTAACAAATTTGGAAACTAGATTTTTTTATCAAGTTTATTTTTATCAATAACCTATATTTCCAAATGGATTAAAATTGCTAAAATCCCGGGATGTTGTTGGTAACCCGGAAATAACCCAGGTCTTATTGTTAAAGTTTTCAATTTAAAATTAATAGGATTTTTAGCAGATATCAGACAAGGACAAGTTATGGTGTATGCAATTGAATCTGAGAAGCAAAGTTTACCTCATGTGCATATGTTAGTCATCTTAGGTGACAAAGATAAAACTCAAACAATGGAAGACATTGTTTCCAATGAAAAATTTCCCAAAGCGAGTTAATTTTTATTTTATAAAATAAAAAAAATTAACTTGCTAACTCGATCACTATAATTAATACAATTAATTGTCTATCACCTTTTTAGTAAATCAGTGCATGGGGTAAAGCCCTTGCTATATTATTTGCGTATATGGAAATTAAGGAAACATTTGACTCTTTAAAATAAACGAAATTCAGCTTTTATTGAAGATTTTGTTCAAAACAATGAAAAATGATGCTGAAAACCGATGCAACAACTCTAGAGACTTGAATTAGTTGAAATGACCACAAACAATACAGGTAGTCTGAATACGATTTGAGCTTTAAACGAGAAAAAGAATTATTTATATTTCAGCTAAATTGTGAGCAAAAAGTATCTGCGACATAGTGATGATAGCCATCGATGATAAAATTCAGAGCTGAACCGGTTATTCATTATTGATGGACCAGGAGGAAGTGAGAAAACGTTTTTATATAACTCTTTATTAAGTATTTTGAGAGGAAAGAGACAAAATGTAATACGGGTTGGTTCCCTGGAATTGTTGGTACTCTTTTAAATGATGGAAAAACGTATCACTCAATTTAAATTACCAGCACTCCTCACGGACACAAGTTCTTCAAAACCGTACTTGAGTTAGCCAAAAGACTTCTTAAAGAAGTTTTCATTGGTGAAAAAACGAATGGGAATATAGTAATCCTATTTTGAAGACCTTTTTGGGCAAAAACGGCAAAAATCAAGTTACCATAATGGAAGAAACCAAAAAATATGTTCTCTCTGACCAACAATTACCCTAGTAGAGTTGACTACAAATATGAGAACTGGGGAAAACAAAAAATTTGTTAATTGGGTTGAGTCATGGTTTATAAACCAACTGGCCTTATAAATATTTATGAAATACCCAAAAAGTTCATTTGCAAAGGATCATTGAAAGATGCAATTTTTGAAAAACGTTTACTACTGTAGAATTGTATATTAATATTTTGCCAATAGAGCAGTATTGAACACTTAAAATGAATGTACATTTAAAAGTTGGAGAACCAGTAATATTGCTTAGAAATTATTGTAAACACAATGTTTTGTGTAATGGAATACGACTCCTTATAACTCAATAAAAGCAAACGATATATTTGCTAAAGTCTTTGACAGGAAGATCAAAAGAAGATACAAATTTAATTCCAAGGACTGAATCAGCTCCTAATTTTGATAAGAATTTTCCCATTACATTGTGGAGGCGACAGTTTCCAATACGAGTCGTTTTTGTGATGACTATAAATAAATCGAGCAAACCTTTGATAAAACTTTTGATTTGGACTTTTTTTGTCATAACCAATTTTCTCTCATGGACAACTATAATATATGGTTATATTTCGGTCAAACTGACTGAGTTTCCTAAAGATATATGAGTTAAAATTAGACACGGCTTGTCAACTCATCAGTTGAAGTTGTTTCCCGAATTGAAGTTGCTTCCATAGTTTTCCTACTATTCGTAAGAAAACTACCTTTTGGGGCAAGATTTTCCTTTCGGGAAAGATTTCATTTAATTTAAGTACGTTTTTCTGTTTATTGCGACTAGCATGTTTCGAGTTGAGTAACTGGACTATCCAGATTATAAATCATGAAAGTAAACACACAGGAAAATTTAAGGTTGGTCGTTTCAAATTTATCGTAAAACGCAATGGCGAGGAAGCCATTAGATGCCATAAAAGTAGTGCCTCCAACATAAAAACCTAGTTTTTGCATAATCTACTTGTCAAATAATGAAAACTACATTTAGCGCGGACAATGCCGCAGTTAACTATAATTGTAATCAATCTTGTTTCTTAAAATTTATTACTTGAAAACAAATTTATATTTAAATCCAACTGCTGTAACTGCTATATTATACTCAATGCAGCAAAATGTGCTTGCAAAAAACTTCAATAAAGACTTCTTTATGATATCGAACCTTCAGTAAACAAAATCTTCAAGCAGCTCTTTGAATATCTATCTGCAAGTATTCTTGAATTATTTCTTTACATTTCATCACTCTTTTAAAATTGCATGTATAATAGTCTGTTCATTTTGAAAAGTGAAACTGTATATAATAGCTACCAATCTGCATGATGTATTTATTACGGTAAAAGATAATTTAGAAGCAAGATTTTGGTTTGCAATAGAAGATTAAAAAAATTCGATTTGCCGTTGCGGGTACTGTTCGAACTCTGCAATACATTAAACAAATTCATTATTCACAAAAAAGTTCATTTAAATATTTAAAGTTTTTAAATTTAAAAATTGACTTAAAATTGCAAGACATTTTAAACGTTGAATTCAAAAATTAACGTTGGTAAACTATACATTGATACCTCTACCTACCAGTATCACATTTTATTATACATGTTGCTAACATAAAAAAAAACTAATTTTTGTCGCAGTAAGGTACGAACACCAATGGGAAAAATGACAGTTACCTCAAAAGTTATATCGAATATATCAGTTGCATTCAGAGCTCAACATGTTGGTTTCGCTTAACATGTTGCCATCAGTTGGCGGACCTGAATGCGTCTGATGAAATAAATCTAATAAACAAAGTGTTTTCAATAATATGGAATACTGAGTGAAGCGTTACCCATTTCTGGATATTCATATTTAAATCTACTGATTATTTAGTAGAAATATAAGAAATTGCTTTAGAAGTTATTTGCAATCCTTACAATCCTGTTAATGTGGTTGACAAATAGACTTCAAAAAAAAAAAAAAAAAAAAAACGAATGCTTTTGGCCCAATGAAATAGATGATGGTTATTTATTATCGCAAAATAAATGAAGAAATTATTAATGACAAACCTTTCCCTGATATGACGGACATTTTAGATTAACTTGGGAAATGTCAGTATTTCAACACTCTGGATCTAGTGTCTGGGTTTTACCAGACCCAAAGATAGAACTAAAACCACGTTTAGTGTTGAATCCAGACACTAAGAATTTATTCGTATGCCAGTCGAGTTGAAAATGCAAATTAAAGTTCAATGCATTTCAACGCGTAATCGATAACGTTTTAGATCCATTACAAGGCACAATATGTTTGTGTTATATGGATAACATTATTGTATAATCTTACATTATTATTATTATTATCTTACGTTTTATCTTTTGAAAAGACAAAATAAAAATTGTCAAAATAAAAATCCTTTCTGCAAGACCCCGACTTGGGGTAAAATGTATCCATTTGTTATGCCAGGAGAACCTTAATAGTGGCTTAGCAGAATTATTAATCGGTCGAAAAGGAACCTCTAGCCATTGTATTGGCTTCTAAATATTTTCGACTCAACGTATTTGGACGAAAATCTAATAACATCACTGATCACAAACCCTTTACCTTGTTGTGCTCGTTGAAAAAATTTAGTTCTAAACTCGTTCAATAGAGGCTTAATCTTTATTCTTCCCTCGAGTCTATTTCGAACAAATTATAGATAATCTATTTTGAATCATCTCATATTAGCGGAAGTGCACAGATCATTTAATGAAGCACTTACTAATTTATGGCATGAACAAAATGGTCGACAAATTTTTCGGTCAACCATGTCTAAAAAGGTTCAATGTCATTTCTCAAGTTATATGAACCGATGACCGCAGCACAGGAACTGCTCGTAGATGCCAAGACAAACTGGCACCAATCAGATATCTAAAGGATAAGTGGCTTGAAATATTACCAACCCTTAACAATCTTTAGTAAAATGTTACGATATATGAACATCTTGTTGCGTTTCGAGGACGGTGCACTTTTCGACAATGTATGCCAAATAAGCTGGCCAAGTACGGAATTAAACTTTTGGTACTATGCTTTAGCGAATGAACTTATATGTGGAACATCCAAGTATACACTGATAAAGAACCGGGTTTGGCGTCTGTGGAAAACAAGGGGTTCCGTGAAGTTCTAGATTCATGCTCAAGAGAATTAAGATGGCAAAATGTACCGCTTAATAATTTTTCACGTTTTGACAATGACATTAAATGCTGTTAAAAAGAAATATGACGATGAGTGGTAGAATTAGAAAGAATAAAGCATCAGTTTCTCCAGTACTTCTGGAGGTAAAAGAAAAACAGGTATTCTTCTCAACGTGGGTCTACACGCAATGCAACCTTAGATCACCTTATCTCTGAAACCAGTAAAAGTATCAACACATACAGTAAACAAGTTGTCCTATACATTTCCAACATGCTATAATAGAAAGACAAACACTATTTGGGGATAAGCTTAGAATAACATTAAGACTATCATCCATACAAAATAGCATCTAAAAATCTAAGTTCTACAAGTGCTAAGAAAAAAGTACTAAACTGTATTTTTACCACTGACGAAATATTCAAAAAATGGTAAAGAACAGATAGATCCAAAATCGTTTTAATATAGATATAATTGACCCTGAGGATCAAAAAAGGAAAATAAAAAATAAAAACATGAAATGAATAAACATTGCAGAACAAGTAAAAACTATACAAAGCGAATTAAGGCAGAAATCTTCCTAACATAAAATGTACAGTAAAATGTACATTCACCCGCGGAAAGATTCCACTTAACTTTAAAATTACTCTGCTCGATTATAAAATTATTAACGAAAAAATTAAGAGTCATAAATGGACTCTACTATGAAAACTCACCTGAGTTTAGTATAGAACTAGAATATACTCAAGAGAATATAAACACATTTGAACATATTGATATTTTCTTGGATATCATTGGACAAGTACAGCCTATATCTTAGCTCAAGTTTTATAGCAATAGTCTCGGTAATCGTTATTACAATGACCATCCTTTTTTATGTTAACTTATTAGCCAGCAATCTACCACATGATGGTTCCGGTGAGAAACGATGATTACTAGAAACGTCAAGAAATATCAGTCGATTTTTAATCAATTAAATTCTTCCTCATCGTGCCCTAAAAATAATGTTCGCATGAAGCTCTTTCATACTGCAATGAATCCGTTGCCAACACCAAAAAAAAACCTCTTTGATAGAGTACCAACTTATACTTCTTTTAAAGTGCAGTTAAAGTTGCGGCCAAATAAAAGACATTTGGAATGAATCTATTGTAATAAATCCTTTTTTCTACGACTCCTTCAAATCGCTACTAAGGGACATCTCTTTGATTGCTCGCTGTATTTTCGTAGTAAGTCTGATTTCCGCCAAACGCGTGGATTATTTGGCCAAACATAAACAAAAAATAAATAAAAAAATTAAAGAATTAAAAAAATTAAAAAAAAAAAATAAATAAAAAATCTGCCATTTCCGGTTAGCTGAATTCCGCGAAAGATAAGTTCCTTACGTACTTATTTTTAGTCGGTAAATCCGAATCTGCAATACAAAATAGGAGTTCCTATTTTAATTGCTAAGTTACCCCCAGCCCCACCTCCACGGGTGGGGATACTAGTTTTAGAACTAATGTATGCCCCCCTCGGAATGATTAAATTTTGATTCTGGATATTTTTTTTTGTAGAGTGCTTATTTTCCGAGATATTTGAAAGTTTCAGCTGAAAAAAAAACACCCGGTAGATTCTTGTAAAGTAGATGTCTATTGAAATTGTAAGTAAAATATTTTTTTAAGAGAATATCATAAAACAAATAACAAAACAATTGAACAATTTTCCAAAATTTTAGGGTGATAATAAAGTTAAAACTATTCAAACAATTTTGGATAAATGTATTCAAATTTCACTACTTTGTCCTGACTCCTACGTCAAACTTTTTATTTAAAAAATTATTATTTCAGTGGCTCTTAATTTGTCTTGGTCACAAGTCAAAGAACATCTGTATCACAAGGTGATTATAACAAACCGTAAACGTTTGTACCACCATGCTAGTGAAAAAGTAGTGGTTGTCAACTGCATATATGTTATTATGTTCCTACGCACTTTAAAAAAAACTTAAAAATATAAATACGAGAATAACTCCTAAGAACTAAAAAAAAAAACAACAAATAAAGGTGACATCGTATCTTAACACATTGTTGCCTCATTATAATAACTATATAGGATACAACTTTTTTTTTTTATTTTTTATTTTTTTTGTTAAAAACTACACACCATTAATCATATCAATATTAATAATCTCGTATCAAATTTATTGATCAATATTTTGTTCGTGTATGAGTATATCCATTTAGTTTTTTGTTCTTTTTACATCTAAAGTTCTTAAAACTTGCGCGCGTCTCTTTGCACACATAACTTTAAGACTTGGACGAAGGCAGATCATGAAACCAGTTTGTTTGTGTATCTCTTTTTCTTTTTTTTTTTTTTTTTTAAATAAACAGAAACCACCCAATTAGTTATATTTTTATTTTTTATAACTTTTTGTGTTTTGTTGATAAGAAAAATAAATAAATTAAATTTCTGTTCTTGCTAAATGGATACCCCACATAAGACAAAAAAGAAATTAAGAAAAATCCATGAACCAAATAAATATTGGATTATTATTGATTATGTCTTATTTTAAATTTTATAAAATATATTTACAAACTAAATAATTTAATATTATTAATTGATATATTCTAATGAACTAATGCATCCAAAAACGATTATTACTACAATAACCGATGGTAGCCAGCAAGGAATCAAACAGGCAAACCTGATATTTACTGTATTATTACTTTTCACTTCCTTCTCCAAGCCACTCTATCATTGAACTTATAAGAACCGACCTAAAGTTTTGAAATCAGAAGGCACCTAATTTGTGCAAAATGTTTAATTTTTAACACTATCAAATAGTTAAAGACAAAAGAGTTGCAATAAATTATAGAAGAAACTTAAACATGAATAGGTTCGGAGTTGGGTTGATTGTTTTAAATAAATGAACACACTCGAAAAACTTTCATTTCAAGGACATAATATATTTAGCATTGATTTAATAGAGGGACATCACTAAATTGTATTGTGTTCAATGGCGAGCATCGAACTCGAGACTGCGGCATGGTAATCAAGTATATCATAGGCATCGCTATACAACTGGTGACAATTTAATTTATTTATTGCAAATGCAAATAAAGTGTTTTGATCACGTGCGGTATACATCAAGAGGTTGATATATCTAGCACATTCCGACATGGCTCCATAATACACAGGGAATTAAGATCGATGCATTTATTGACGATGTATGAGATGTCGACTCCAAAAAATCTTTAGTGTTGCCTCAAAAAGAAACGTTCGCAGAGACCATCAGCCGGAGATTAACCAATGAAACGGTTTATACCATCATCAAACCGGCAATCAAAATACGGCAAATTGAAACGGATGAACCAGCGATAAAAAGAGACAATAAATGTCGTCAATAAATTTCAAAGATTTCAAACGAAGATCAGATGCTGAGTTTGTGATAAAACAGGCCTAGAACAGGTCTAGAATTGCGAAGGAAACGATCAAGAACACCATCGCCAATGTACGGCAGATCGAAGGAAGACGTTGGAAGATTGGTTGAAAAGCATGGTTAAAGTGATTGTTTGGAATGGCAAAGAAATCAAGCCAGAATAACATCGCCAATGTATTGCGGGCTAAAAAAATAAATGGCTATTGGTAAAAGTGCGGTAATCAAAGGCAAGAAAGAAGTTTGGTTACAGATTGGGAGCAGCAAATATCATCATGAAGAGTTGATAGTCAATTTTGTAGTTTAAATAAGCTAGGGCATAGATTTCCTAAAGGCAAATGGAACAGTTTTGGTTGTTGGTCGATGTGTTTTATGCTAAAACAATGGGAAATGGCCACTGCAACTGATCGATGAAGATCTAGTGGTAAGACGAATTATATTAGACAATTGAGTAGGGAATATTAGAAGGAGGTTCTTGGTCACGAAGGTTGTGGGTTGTAGAAGTAAGCGTTAAAAATGAGAACAAAGTAAAAAAAAAAATAAACCCAAGTACAACCAGACAACGACTTTAGAATTTTTATGCGAGCTTCTAATTTAAGGGATCAGATAAAAATATTAAGAAGGGGACAAAGCATCGTGGTAAATGCGAAGAGATATTCACAATAATGAAGTGTAAAAAATCGAATCCTACTGTACTAAGCAAGTAAATACGGCAGTAGAAAACAGTTAAATATATGACGAAAAATGGACAAAACACCTAGCACTGAAACGAAAACAGTATGCGAAAAAATGAATATATCAAGGGTTACTGTGGAAAAAAAAGGAAGTCTAAGGTTCTGCGTCGGATATATAAAGCATAACACCATATCAATAAAGAATAGTTATCGTCTACCAAGAATCGATAACCAAATTGGTACACTAGCAGAAGTATGAATATTTTCGACACTTGATTTGTAAAGCAGATATACTGACAGTTCCACCATCACAAATGAGAATAAATAAATACAGCGTTCAGCGTATGCAATGGGTTAGGGTAATTTAATGTCATATTTCTTGACTTATACACGCGGCTACGTTTTTCGAACGTTTAATGCAATGCCCACGTTAATGGAAGGGCTTGCACTGGAAGATTTGCCTAGCATATCTGGACGATATTATATTAAAGAGAACAGTCTGTAATGAGCACTTGAAGAATTTGGAGGAATATTCGACAGAACTCAATCAGCCAGGTTAAAGCAGAGTCCAAAAAAGTGTACATTGTTTTGTGACGAGGTCAAATATTTAGGGCACAAAGTATAACAACACATGGGATGAGGAAAAGATTTCAGAAGTAATCTACACGAATTGAGAAGTTTTATTGAACTTTGTACCTATTATCGACGATTCGTACAAGGATTTCCTGATGATTACAGGAGTTTGCATGAGCTGGCCAGAAATTGAAAAGATGGTTATGTACGGCACCAGTACTGGCTCCCGGTACCCAACAAAACGTTTATTGTGGACACTGATGCGAGTAATAGTGAATTGGGAGGTGTTTTATTACAGGAAATTTATCATTAAAGGCGAGTGATTGCAAAATATTGTTGAAATCTGAACGGAAGTATTGCCTCACTCAAACGGAATTATTGGCCATAGGCCATCGCTTTAGGATGGTTACTGCAGTTTAAAACTGCGAGAAAACAAGTAGCGCGTTGGATCGAGCGACTGCAAAAATACGATTTTAAGTTTTAACACCGTAAGGAAACTGCACACGGGAATGCCTATGCTTTATTTAAACAACCATGCAAAGTATAGATTGCAAGTATGGCAGGTGTGGCCGAGTGAGCAAGGAAAATTTTATCGGCATGCAAATTATACCACCAAAACAAAGGACTCCTAAAAAAAATTAGAGAACTCAGATTGATCGGTAATAATAACATACAAAGAATAAAAGCGCCCACTAGCATGGATTTAAATCGCAGACAAAACTTCTGTAGTAAAAACATATTGGGATCAATGGGAAATTTGCAGATCCAGGATGGATGTCTCAAGCAGCTTTGGCAGAGTTCCGATGGCTAGTCGACCCCATTGTTAACAGTAGTACCTTAAGTTTAGATCGCAGAGATTTTAAATCATTACCATAGAGGTGTTAGTGGCCGTCATCTAGGAATCAATGAAATGCAAGCCCAAATGCGAGGAATAGGTTACTGGTTGGAATGTCGGCCGTCGGTAGTAGAACGGAGTCAAAAGTATAAACAATGTTAGAGAAGTATATTGCAAAAACTGTGAAGAAAAACTTGCGCAACCTAGGATTAAACGCTTTTAATGTATGTTTCTAATGACCTATTGATCGCCGATGCACCATACAAACGCCTTTTTTGGTAAATATTTTCAGCGGCCAGGGGACTTAAAGATTTGAATGGTTTTAACTGCGGATTTATGTGGCCAGGAGTATGTGGACAACATGAGAACCGAGTTGATCGAAGGACATTTGTTTGTACGAAAGAAGATCATAAGACTTTCTAGTGATAAGGTGAAAGATCGATATGACATCCGAGTCAATACGAAAAATGGGTTTTTAGCCAAAGCACCAAACTGAATGGAAAATAACTTACAAAGCTTTAACAAGATTTAATGACGTCATATATAGAATTAAAAAAGGAGAACTAAGTAAATCCAACGTGATGCACCTTAAGCAATTGGCACTCTACCGAGGAAGTGCATCAAATCATTTTCAAAATGAACTAGTTAAGATGGAGGTTAGTGTTACGATTTATTTATAGTTTAACCTGGAGACATCTATGAAGTAGCATAAGTGTTAGCAAAAATATGATTTATAGAAAACTAAACAAAAGAATAGCTTAGTGAAATTTTGAAGAAATAAAATGAAATAATACAAAAAAATAAAACATTCGAGATACATGTAGTTTTGGTATATAAACGACGTAAATTCGTGAGTTGAGACTAGTCATCGTATTTTAAACGCGAAAGAGTAAAAAATTAGTGTCATAGCCCGTACCAATGACAAGTGGCTAATCTAGTAAAAATAAAAGTATTATAATAAGTGAATTATTGATGTTAAAATAAAAAATATTTGTGTTATATTTATTTCGGAAATTATTGTGTTTCAATGTAAAAGTGTTAATGTAACAATAAGTATTTTTGACAATCAAACAATAAACGCAACAATGTAAACGAAACATCATTTGTGATATGATATATTTAGATGATATACAAACGCAACAAAATATTACCTTAAAGTGTTTTATTGTCTTAAAAACCATAATATGTTTACACGTAATGAGTTATATCGCGATTCTTTTAATGCTGTATCAAAATACATAATATTAAATTGAATGAACAACAACAAAACATTATTTATAATTATGATGCTGCAAGAAGAGCAGGTATACCTTTACATATACGTATATACATAAAGAATAAGTAAAAAGATTAGCACAAACATAAGAAAACCATAAATAAAAATAATTTCGTATATATTTGCCTTAAAACAGCGCGCAAAAAAATATTATAAATTTTGAACGTGTTTTAAAACAAATCGAAATAATTTACCTAGAGGATAAAATATGTCGACGAGGTATCATCAAACAAATGAAGTTGGATATTTCCTTGTTAGTTCATTCTTATATGCTCGTTTGTACAATAAATGGAATTTTATTTATTTATTATAATGTTTTCAAGAAAATGCGCAACGTGTTAACATTTAGAACTTAGTAGAAAAAAAAGTATAACCCATAAATTAATTTAATTAAATTAATTTTCAAAAAATAAGTAAATTTCATAGTACAATAATAAAATCACACACGGTTTTGAACTCACGTCCTTTTTTATAGTTTGCAATTCGTTTTTAACACATAAAGCGTGATATTTAAATTTTATTAACAATAAAAAAAAAAAATTTTAGTTAAGAACGAATCTCGTTGTTATTCACATTATTATTTTAAGATTGAAACTATTTTACGTGTACGTGATATTTCTAAATTTTTATTATTAAACTAATTAATTCATTATTTTATTTCTATTTCAAATGATGTTAATCCAATTTTAAAGTTTTATTTATTTTATGGTTCCATGCAAAACGTCTTTTCTTCTATGCTATATTATTTTGCTTGTTGGGTATCTTTTGTCAATCTTAAGAAAAATTAAAAAAAAAAACTCAAAATCGGTTCGGTTTTGTTTCTATAACTAGATTCTTGTGTTCTACCATTTTCTATAACTATAGGAAAATACCAATGATGACAGAATAATAATTAGACTGTTTCTGTTTTATGCACCGAAGAACACATTTACACAAACACACGGTCATATAACATTCAACAAATAGTGAGAATTTTTACATTTATTCATACAGCACTGTATTGGTTTTGCTCGTATCTTGAACATTTGTGTTAATGGATAGTGATCTGAATATGTTATTTCGAAAAATAATTTTTTCACAACACGATATTTTTTCTTACAAGTGGCTTCCATTACAAAATAGTCAAGGAAAACCGATTTGATAATTAATACATAAAATAATTAAGTGAACAATTTTTTTCACAAATTTGGTGAAAAAAGCAATGGTAATTTTTAATTTGTCGGTGTTCTTATCGGCAGAAAAATTCTATCTAGAGAGTTAACGTTTGATTTTAATTTTAAAGGATAAATCTTTTAAACGATAATTAAATATGGATAAAATATTGTCCGAAAATAAGACTGAAAACAATAACAAAAATGTTGCAAATTTTTTTACATGGTTCTACCGGTCTTTGTATATACTCCTCTTGCTTTAAAAACCAATTCCAAAAAAATACCGCACTTTCACAAATTTAATTACGAAAAATAAAATTTTGTAATTAAATCATAAATATATTTTATAATATATTATTTATACCAATTTAATAACATATTTACATATTTATATATTTATTTCCTTTTCCAATTTAATAAGAAAATAATTTGTGTAGAAAAATAATTAGTCGCCTTAGTTTTTGTTTAATATCACGTGCTATGTTGGCATCGTTATTTTGTTTGAAAATCTGACATTTTATTTACGATAATCTCTTAGCCACCTTATATCAAAATTTTGAATTTAATTTTCGAAAATTTAAAGACAAGGACGGAATTTTTTATTTCTTTATCATACACTAAATAGGTTTTATTTTTCGTAATTATTTTTGTTGAATATACTGTATTTATTTCATTAGAGATCAATAGATAAATCAGATACCCAAAGTTTGGTTTAACTGATAAACTTTCGATTTTCATCTGATTTTAAATGATTTAAATGGTTGCAACTTCAATAATAATGAGCTTTATGAATGAATTTTTATATTTCATTTCGTATCAAATTTTATTATTTTTTGGAAAAAAAAACAAAAAAATAATTCAAAATCATACCAAAAATGATAGCCTTATTAAAATTATCGATTTTAATCTGATATCAAATAATTATGATTGGATAAACTTAGATTTCATCTTCAAATATTAATCATCATAATCGAAGAAAGATAACCAAGGGATCGATGAAAAAGTTGGTGGCTTATGTGAAGTTCATTTTGGGCAACATCCAAATAAAGCAAAAGGGAGCCCAATATTTGTACAATGAGTTCCAATATATTTGAGAAGGAAAAAATATTTATATTAATAATCAATATCTCCGATAGTGATCTGTCTTCGATACTCTTTAATATCTTGTTATAATTGATCTTTCGTAAAAGTTAAACACCTCAGGACAACATCTTGTACTGTCAGTTTAACAGGGTTCTAGCATATGTAGATGATATCAGTGTAATTGAACAGAAAAGCAAAGGTGTCAAAAAACTGATGAATCTACTGGTACAATTCTCAGTTTCCGTTGGTCTCAAAATCAATGAATCTATAAACAAATATATGGTCACTGGTTTTAAAGACCAAGACGCAATTGACTTAAGTAGCGATGACCCCACATTTGAAGGAGTGACAAGTTTTTGATACCTCCTTATAACTGTATAGGAGGGGATATTAAAGCACATTGTGTCGCAAGCATATCTATTGTTCATACAATAAAAGGACGGCAAGTACGCTCACGATCACGTTATGCAAGACATTATTAAGGGATGATTCAGCGATTACTAAGAGGAAAGCTACCATTTGACTGGCACAGAAGCCACAGTGGGCAACGATGAATTTTCGGAATAGAAGCCAACTTGTCTTTTTCGGGTTTTCTTTGGATTCCAAATGGCTGTAATTCCGTTTAAAAAAGGTTTCGGATGGATTTTATATCTTGATTTTTGCGAGCTTAATTTTACACACCCTAAAATACAGCAAGATATCACAAGGAACCTATCTCTGCAGAACAGCTTGTTGAAGTGCTTCCTTCCAAAAAGTAATATTTTGATATTTCATTTTAAAATGGGGAATCAGTCAGATAGCTAAATTTAGGAATTAAGTACAATTGCTGAAAAAGAGACTTTGTCTGATATCGATTAAGTTAAATAAGTTAAACAATGAAACCTGATTTCTTTGGGCGGAGGAGTCTGCAGACCCAAAATTTGACGAGCTAAACTTATTTCTGAGTAAACGTATTAACATGATTGGATATATAAAGGCCTTCTCACAGAAAATTGTTTCAAATAGACCATCAATTCTGTACACAATTCATAACACACACAGAGGCTACAACTTTAAAAGTGTCAATTTGATGGCCTATATTATGCATTTAAGATGAGTGCCAAATTTACTAACATCAAAAAAAAAACATAGATTGACGTCATAGCTCAACAGATGTAGAAATAGAGTTCAATATTAAAGATTAAGACGCAGATATCAATAAAGCCCGATAGAAAAGCACATGCAATCGAGCATTATATAAGTAAACATGTGCATCAAATATAGAGTTGTCTGTATATACTAAAAGCATATACAAAACAACATTATATGGCTATATGAAGATTCTGCTAACTGCCTTAGAGAAAGTCATTCACGATATGGCCCATTCTAATATATTTTTAGATATTTATAACTCACTATGCGGATTCATCATCAATTTACTGTATGAGTATCTATATCAGCTTATCATGCCACTTAACATCGATTAAAAGCATTGGAGGAGAAATTTTAATCAAATGAGGGTTTGGAAAAATATATAAAACATTAATGGCGGAATATAAAGATCCAGTACATATACAAATAATTGACTGAAACCAATCACAATTCATGAACATTACATTAATTCACAGTGAAGTCTACTTAGTGAAATAGAATTGTTAGGAAATTTGCTACTAGCCACTCTAATAAAAGAAGTAGAGAATTCTCTAACGATAGAAATCACAAACATATTATCATTGTTCATAGTTTCAAAAAATATTCCAGGATGATTATCAGAACATTCTATACAATGGTCGCAAAAACGGTTAGCGAAAAAAAGATCAGGACTAAGCAAGCTTCTTAACATTAAACTAGTATTTCATGAAATACTTTGTAGCGACCATCGCTACACAAACTCAAAACAATTATTCAGATATTTCTTGCACATTCATATAATTCGCTAACGCTACATGTACACTGTACATAAATATATATAGAGCGTAAAATAGCATTTACACATAGCACTCGGTCGCCATGGCCTGATGAGATGACAATTAATTTTTAACTAAATTCCTCATCAGATCGAAACTGAGCTTTGCTTTGCACAACATCCAAATCTGAATAATAAAAATAACGACATACACATCCGCCGTCGATATAACTTCAAACAAAAATAAATTGTTCTGAACACTGAGAGGCAAAAGACTGCGAAAAAATTTGTCACGATCCTAACCTGAATTCCAAAGAGTGTTGCTCAAAACTATTCAATAAAAAGTATTCGAAAGATTTATTTTGGTGTAGATGCCTATTTGTAACATGTTCATTGTTCCTTCACTTAAAACGTTAACCATAATACGACAGATACATTTTAATTAACTTGCAAGTCCACGTTTAAACTAGTTTTTGTACGGTATCAACTTCTCCTTTTATTGCGTTAAAATCTATCGGGTGATATACACTTACTGTGAGTCTTTTAACCATTATATACAAATTTGAAACAAAAAGGTCATGTTTGAACACAATTGACTTATTGCTGACTATATCTGCTTTCCTTCAAATACTAAATTTCTGCAAACTAAACAGAAGTTTAAACTAACCACATTACACAACAGTCAATTTATTACACTAACTACAAAATACGTATTTGTCTACTATTTGTGGAGCAACAAAAGGCAGGAAGTGTCAAATGTAAGTCCATAAAAGAGAAAATATTGTTACTTAGACTTCAGTTGCATGAATTGTGTCGGGAAATATAGAAGTATGCTAAATCATCAAGAGTAACTAAGAAAGCCAACCACTAATTCAGCAAAAGCTCAACAGCGTAAACCAGAAATGAATCGATGAGTTGGCCTTCTTTGTTAGCTTCCAAACAAGATTTTTTTGAGCTATACAACAAAGGAACAAAAAATAGTAGGTAGTTTCAATAGTCTGCCCAAAACAACCAGCTATCTAAATCTGTTTAGAGATGAAGAAAGTAAATTATATTTAATGTACTGTCGGTGGTTACAAAATATACAA
Organism: Tipula confusa; assembly: GCA_963556175.1. Taxonomy (NCBI): domain Eukaryota; kingdom Metazoa; phylum Arthropoda; class Insecta; order Diptera; family Tipulidae; genus Tipula; species Tipula confusa. The sequence continues at coordinate 65,130,311 of OY744476.1, forward strand.
AACCAGAGGATCAACTATACGTTTTATTATTGGAATGCCCTTTAACAACCTTTATGAAAGAGGCAGGTAATCTAAAATTATATTTTTAAAATGTTACATGTGTTTAAATGATACTTGACCTAAACCATCAGATAAAAAATACCAAAAGTAAGCTTTGAATTATTTAGATTAAACCGATTAAACAGGGTAGGAGCGGTGGCGCTGTTTTCGATAATAATAAAAATAAAAATCAGCTATTGCCGTACTAAAAGAATATGATTGTTGAATCGATAGTATTAATATTTATGCAGATGTGCCATTTTTTTACTTTATATTAACTTCTAAAATAAAAAGTTTTAGGGCTTATTTAATTAAAAAAACTAATTATCAAGTGCTCTTGAAACAATATTTCCATATGTAAAATTTTAACCATTCTTTTTATCCGGACTGTAGCAACTGTCGTTCCTCAATACTCAATTTAATATTAACCATTCTAGACCAAACAGTGATAAAGTCAAGGTTTCCAATTGTTTAGCCTTGGATCATTTAGCAATAATGTTCAACACCAATATTAATTTAGTCCAACTCACCAGTGAACTGGCCTAATCGGCCTAAATTTCAACAAATTGTATATCACAATAGAGATTTTTCCAACCTAATAGACCTAGAAGCTAAATTTAACAAATACTTTTGACTTTAAACATAATTAGTTAAAAATTTAGTGGTAACTCTTTTTAAAGTTATTGACATCCAAAATATATGAAGTTGAAAATTTTAACGATGAAGATTGCCTGAAGATAATGTACTTGAACTTAAAAGTTCATGTTTATGAACATGATTGAACATTGGAACAAGATAATGGAACAAGTCCCTTTGAACAGCTTACTAAAATCCCTTTATGATAAAAATATCACAAACCATCAGGCAATAATATTTTTATTAATTAAAGCCGTTTTATAGACAACGGCTGGCCAGACTACAGCCTACTTTTTTTTTGTTCTTTGCAATCAGAAAAATGATAGTCATTATCTACCCCGAAGAGCCATCGTCACCGAAAGTGACATCTTCCAAATAGCAACTAAATTATAGCCCGCAAATCATTGATGCGCTATTTTACAGGATTTTTTATAATTACAATGAATGACAAGAGATTTAAGGTATAGGAAATTGGTCACTTGTTGAAATATTTGGTCACCACAACTATAATTAGTAGAATATATTACTTCTTGAGTTTCAAAACCTATAAGCACTATATATAATATTTGATATAAACTTATTGATTTCAAGCAAGCCTATAATGACACAATCATAAGTAAAAGAATATAGTAAGATCTCTAAAACCTATGAAAATATCTCATCAACAGGTGTCTTAAAGTCGTAAATTCAGGAACAATCTATTAGGGAGTTTTGCATTCAGTTGGTCCCAATTGTATTTATCGTCATCATCGATAGCAAATAAATTATGAAAATACATTTAACCTCGCTTTTCTTTTTGAATTCGCACTCGGTACTTCCAACCCAAACATCAGAGCTCTAGCCACGTCCCAATTGATCGGTCTGATACTTTTTAATTTCATAATAGAATATATCTTTCTTCAACACGAAACACCTCAAGACATCATCTTGTATATCTATATAGTCCAACCATAGATTCTGTATAATATACAGATTTAATATGTTTATAAATGAAATGAATCGCTTTGGATTAAGTCTACATGAGATCCACTTGTTCGAATGTCAGCATCCATTAGTCCCAACGTCAGTTTTTGCTTGAAATTCCAGAATACCCAATATACGTCACATGTTATATAATATTTAGAATGAATCATCATCAGGAAAAAAAACTTCAATGACTGCTGCCCAATAGTCAAGTAAATCGTTATTTTACCTTTACAATGTACGGGGTAAATTGGAATACCATACTAAAAATCACGGTAATTGAGTAGTTGTGGTTAAGCGTTGGACGTTTTATTGTTTTTTTATTGACAATTCGATTTTATCCAATTGTCTTCGTTTCTGTAAAATTATGTCTAAAAAATAATTTGGCTGTTTAATATATTACTAATTTTTGCATAAATATTTTGGTTAAGAATTACCAAAAACAATTTTGTATACCAAAATTTATCAGACTTTTAAGAATGTACCAGTTAACCCTTCAAACCTATATATTTTACCCTTCAAGCTAATTTTGATCCATTTATTTTCTTACATCGAACTTGGTTTATATCATATCCAAAGAAATGAATCGATTCACAAGCGAAACGATAAGCCAGTGGCATACTTTGAGAATCCAAACAAAAAACAAATGTTTTGGAATAACCTTACCGGACTGAATTCTTTTAGCAGCTGGTGTAAGCAATAATAACATACAATAAGCGTCCTTTTTGTGGCCAACTATAAATTTTACCAATTTTCAGAGCAGCGATGTTGAAGCGCCGTTATATTACTATCACTTGTTTTTTACGTTTCAATGACAGTCGTATCAGTCTATCTGGACACAATTCGATAAGATGCTGGGTTAGAATGATTGGAAGTTTTCTAAATAAAAGTTTGGAAAACAATTATCGAGCTCACAGTGATATCATATAGAACTTGGTCAATAGAAGTTGTTTCCATACTGGAGAAAAACAAAATTCACGCAATGTGTTGGCGTTGGTTTTGTAGTTGTCTGTTGAAGTAACAAATGATAAATACAACCTGAAATGAAAAATAAATCATAACGACCTGTCCATTCATTATAGGATTGGATTACCACGAACATAATAAATCCATTTGCTCTTACGTTCCAAAAAGGACAAAACCGTGATTTTTCTGCCAACTATATATATTACGTCAGTAAGGTGGTGGATGCTCTTTAAAAGCCAGAAGTAATCACAATCTAAAAAAAACCTAAAGCTCGAAACCGAATAAGAGCATCAAGGCGAGGGTCGTCGCTTGTCAAATTAAAATATACAAAATGCCTACTATGCGTACAGAACCATCGACGGTGACGTCGACCATTTTTTCGTTTAATATTTTTTATCGCCGGCGAAACAATGTTACCAACTGTTTTTTTTTAAGTTGGCTTTTAAAAAAATGGGTACTAAGCAGCTATGTTTTAAAATTGTTTACATTTATTTTTATGTCGCGATACGCTGACGCTTTTGTTTGTTATGTTTAAATTTTTTGTATTTATTCGTTGACGCTCGCCGTTGACGCACTGGTTTTGTTTCTACCTTAAAGGTGGTGATGCAAAAGGCAAAATATTACGCTGATAAATGACAAAACAAGAAACTTAAAGATGGACTCTGCCTACTTTTAAAATATGATATTAATGCAGTTGAGTTATCCATGAGTTACCCAGAGTTCTTTCTAATTAAAGATTCAAACTATTACTTGTTCAATTTTCCTGAAAGAAATCTCATGAGTATTTGTGTAATCATTTCCAGTTTTTCGTGCAAAGTGCGACTGGATTTGGATTTTCAAATGATTCAACATGACAAATTTATTATTTAACAGGAACCTATTACAACATGAAAAAACTGTATAAGGAGTGCATTAATCGTTGTTTTTTGCATTTAGGAATATTTAGTAGCATAAAATATTTGTGTACTTTGTGTAAAGGTTGCTTTTAGGAAGTAGAATAATCTTTATATTGTCGAACACATAATATTAATAGCAATTTGTGGCTTAAACTGCTAATTTGGAATAAAGTTATGTATACTCAATTTTGCTAATTTAATTAAATTGCATTAATTTTAATTTTAGCAACTTGAAAGAACTACTATATTAGCAACAAGATTAACAATTTATTAAAACATTAACAAATCAAATTTGTAGCCTTGAAAATGGCGCAATGTTTTCTTAACATTAAACTTTACATTCTTTGGGGATGAAACCAAACCACCAAATATTTGCTAAGAAGTTTCAGATCAGTTGGTTTTTTATTATAGTATAACATATTTTCTTACTATAGGGTGCAGCAATATTTGGAATCATCTAGAATAGTAAATGCAAAAATAAATACTACTGCGATATTAGAAAGCACATTTTTTGGACTAAAATGAGAAATGTTACGTCAAAAATCTCAGAGTATATCTATCAGAGTTGATGTATGTTAGTTCGTAATCAAACAAAAATATTTTTCTACTTTATACCTACCCCCATGCATTATGCCGTATATCAACCTTTAAGCAATATTTTCACCATCATTTAAATTTTAAACGAATTTTTATTTTTGATGTTTTAAGATTTTATCAAACAAATATAATTACAAACATCCCTTTTTGTATATACCTACCCAAAACTGTGTATACACACCAAAACCAACAACGTGATATATTCAAATCTCATAATTATAACAACATCAAATGGATTCCGGTTACCAATAACAAATTAAAAACATAGCACACAGAAAACCGTGGTAGGTATAATATTATACACAAAAAGGGAAATTATAATTTATCTACCTTGGCAGGAGGTCTGGCGTATTATGTATATAAAGTTGTTCCTTTTGTCTTAATACCATTTTCACGATTTTGTTTAATAAGGGTTGCTTAATGTAAAAATACTTGCGACTGATTGGAATTTTAATTTTTCGTTTGTCGTCAGCTTGATGTTTCCTAAATCATCAAATTAAGATAAATTCTTACAAATATTTTAATATGCACTCGCTAAGTCGATAATAATAGGCTATAAAAAAAAAGTTAAAACATCTTTCAGATTTGTTACAAACGATTTTTAAATTAATTAGTAATCGACAAGACAAAAAAAAAAGTTAATTTCGATAACGATGAGTTATAATTTGAAATGAATAATTTCGTAAAATAATCAACTAAACATGCAAATTAAAATTTTGGACACGCTATTTTTGAATTTATATTTTTACGGATATTTATCAGTTTCGAGCGGGAATTATAATAAATTATATCGTACATAAATATGCAAAAATAAATAAATAAAATAATCATATATTTATAAATTTTGACAGGTCTTTTGGTTTCGGCAAAAAGGTGTTCTCCATTCCATACACGTACGTACGAAATACGATTAATTTGTTGTTTGAATTCATGTTCGTATGCATTCTGAAAATTTGTGTTTTATTTGATTAACCCTTTAGCTATTTAACGAATCTATTATTTTTTTCCGGCTCGCGGTTTTAATTGGGTTCACCGATTTTACAATCAATAAAATGATCAATGACGTTTCAATATTTGTGGTATTTGTTAATGTTTTTTTTTTTTGGTTAGATTGTTTATTTACTATACCACGCATTACATTTTTACCTGAAAGATTTCGGGCCAAAATTATGTTTTGCATAAACGAAACTCGGTCAGATAAGAGTAATGAGGTGAGCTCATGCAATAAATGGTCAACACAAAACCTTGATTACGAAAAAATACGTTGTAAAAAATTTCTTATATACTAACCAATATAAACAGTACAAGTTTTTATGAATTCGAATTTATGCCTAAAGCATAATTTTTAATACTAATACTCTTCAAAATGATTTAAATTTAAATTTGCTTTATTCTTCCAGGTTTCATTGTACCTTTACGCCAACAAAACGGTAAGTAGCTTTTTAATTAGAAATTAGTGCAGCATTATGTGTTTGGAATCAGCACGGAGATCTTGGCTTATTTACTCGTTTTGTTCCAAATCGTACGCTCAAACATTACCAAAAGTCTCATCAACAGTACAACTTTATTTTGTTTGTCTTCAAAATATTATTTTGTAATAAGCAGCAAAATGTGCTTTTTTGTTGTTTTAGATAGTTTCTGTTGGATAACTCGGGAGTTGCGTAGGTCGGACAAGATTAACAATTTTACGTACACTTCTTTTGATTGATTGAAGATACCGATTTATTTTTTTGTGGCCATCTTAAAAATATATAATATAAATATATAAGTTTAATAAGTATAATTATAATAATAATAAAAATATAATATTAATAAATTTGATAAATTTTATGGCCTCCAGCAGGCAGATTTTGGGTTGCTTTGAGTCGGTTTCTCTGGATAGTGTATTTTCTCTTTTAATGAGAATATTTAAAATCATGACTTGTTTAGTAAAACCCTCCAAAAACTCCAGTAGTAAGTAAGAAGCAAGTTCAATGAATTTTTAAGTCTCCTCGAAGAGTTTATCCAGAAAATATCTACCAGTTTATGCGCTGTTAATAAAGCCACTTTGCCAGTTCGTCAATTTGATATTTTTTACCTTAATGTCAACATAAAACAAAAATAGTAACCTTTCCATATTTTCCAAAAAGCTACAATTAGAAAATAATATATTGATTGGTTTCTGAGACAGATGAAGTTCGAATAAACCTCTAGGGTACCTTCTATTTATTCACAGAACTGAGTGGTATAATTTGAGGATATAGTTTCATATTGCTTGTTGACCAAAACTGTAACTGGGTGTTATCTAAAGTATTTGAAACATTATTTAATGAAAATAATACTTCTTGTAGTTATTTTAAATTAAATGAACCATTTATTACTGTTTTTATAATATACCAAGGTGTATTTTGCTTAGCACTACCATACATTTAGCATAGATCAATAGAGAGTTTACTAACTTGGTTTTAACCAAACCCATTCATGTCTTTGCAAGATGTATATGTTTGTTGTTAGCTGTTGGTTATTTGGCCATTTGGCATTACCAACAAGTGCGTCCTATCGATCTTATTCGTCATTAAAGGGCCGCTGGCGGCGCTACAGACTATAAGAGCCAAAGGTGGTCAGCAATTGTTTATATGTCATAATGCATATTCAACTAGAATTAGGTAGCTTTGATTTGCAAATAACTGTTACTACTTGACCACCTTTGCCATAGTTGTAAAAACAATTACCAGGTGTCAGCCACTTTGCGGTAAAAGGCGAATAAAATTTCACATATGAAATGATTTCGGTTTTATGTAACTTCGTAATCATAGCAACCATCGAGACCAACATAATTTGTGCCAGTGCATAAGGTTTATATCGACACAATACGATTTTGTGATGATACCCTTTTAATTGCAATCCAAATTAGTGAACATGCAACATCGGATAATTACTTCTTTAATAATGCCTTAGAGAGCGTAACGCGAAACTTAATTTAACTCAGCAAACTAATAAAAATATCGACATTACCAACTGCGTATATCTAAGTAAAAAATAGAAAAGCAGATTGGATAGATAGTTCGAGCATTATTAGATTCCACGGATCGAAACATTCTTTTGTCATTTAATCTTGTGCTAAGCGCTTCAAAATTCTTCGATTAAACTTAAGTTCTGAAAAGTAGCCAAATCTAAAATTCGATTCATGTAGGACCATGAATATCATTTTCAAATTAGTGAGCTAAACATCCCTACCATTTCTACTAAATTGTCTAAACAAGACGTTTTGAAACCAGTTATCGTCAAATACCCAGCTTACCTTTTGTCGCTGGCTGAACAAACATATTATAAACCAGCTCAGATTGAAATTTTTCTCGGCTGGACCATTTCTTCAACTCATTGATTGGCGCGAAAAATATTCTGATTTCCAATGTTTTTATAGCCCTAAACACCCGATTTGATTAAATAATTGGTGAAAACTATAACCAAGTATTTATCAATTCAAATGCAGACTATTTAACCGTGTTACATATTCAACCAAATATGTAATCTGGAGCTGGCCTTAAGGAAGTTTTGGGAAACGGAAGAATTAATGAGCCAACATTATCTGTCCTATGAAGAACGAAAATGCATGGTAAAGACTAATAGTTCCTTCATTAACAAAAGGATTGTTCTACAATTATCTTTTAAGCCAAATCCATCAGGAGAGAGTTATTCGCATGCTCTTAAAAGATTTCACAGTCTAGAGCCTCTAAAGCCTGTCTTACCGCAGCTAATTCCAAATTAAAGGATTAATTTATCCAGTGCTTAAAAGAATATGAATCCCTAGGACGCAAAGAAGTGTTATAGTTACCTTTTCCCCTTCCCTTCTCCCATTCAGTTTTCAAGGAATGAAGCAGCACCACCCTGTTAGACGCCGTTTTTTATACCTCAGCCATATCTCAAAATGGGTAATCACTGAATGGTAATCTGTTAGTCAGACCTACCATAGAAGAAAACCTAGTCAACATCTTGCTACAGTTTCGAAAGCATAAATTCATAATATCCGCAGATAAAGCGAAGATGTTCCGGCAAATTTAATTAAAAAAACACGACATCAACTACCAGATAATATTATGGAGGGATTCTTCTGATACAGATATCAAACACTTACGTTAATTACCATTACCTATGGTTTCACAACCGGTCCGTTTCTAGTTACCTATGCCCTTTAACTACTTGTAGAAAAATATGAGGGTCCTCCCGAGGTATGAAATTAAAAATTTGTTTTATTTTGAGGTTGAGCTATCTATATGAAGTCACCAAATCCTCCATAAGGATATTTCTATCAGAGACATCACGCATTTACGATCCTTTAGGATTTATGTTACGCATAACCATAGTCCTGAACAACCTATAACAGAAATTTTAATTGTAGGAATTGATGGGAATGAAACATTAACGGCAAATTTACAGCAAAACTTGCTCCAGATAAGAAATCAACTCAACCAAATCCTAGGTGGCATTTATTCTTTATACATATAGCATAATCTGTAGCGTTGCATTGTTTCGTAGATGAGTCGAAAGACGCATACGCAGTCGTAATATACTCACGTACGGTAAAAGATAGCATTGCCATAACTAATATAATGGCATCCAACAGGAGAGTAGCACCGATCGAAATTATCGATGCACCGATATAGAAGCTATACTCTACTAATCCGATTATTACACCCAATCATTAAATCGTTAACGCACATAGAAGATTCTACAATTTATTTATACACCGATTCCACAGTCACATTCAATTGGTTATTCAAACCACCCAAGATGTGGGAAACATAAGTTACTAATCACATTTCTGAAATTTTAACATATTCCAACAGATGTAGAAGGTTTCATATGACGTCATCACAAAATCTTATGAACTCCAACAACAGTTAAAACCGACTATATAGAACCAGACATTGACATTTTGGTGCATCATTTCAAGTGTCCACCATCCGAATTGCTGCTTACACTGATAAGTCAAGTATTCGATTTATGTACCTTGACAAATGTTTTAGGCTATATTCAAATGTTTATCAAGCACTTAAGAAACAAACTATTGAAAAAAGAAGTTGGGAAAGCCTTTTCCGTATCGGATTTTAAAGAAGTTTACTATTTTAAACGATGGTCCAAGTGGCAGCTTATGGCATAGGAATAAAACTTTTAAAAAGTAATGTACCGGTACATTTTTGGTTGGATATAAACTTCTGCGGATCGGAGGAAGATAACCTCACGGAGATATATTCTTTGATGCCAAGCATACTATCTTTCTACAAACTAGATATCTAATTGCCGAAATAATTTGGGGGAGGTGCATCATGTAAAATTGCTTGCTAGATTGCAAATGATGATGTCAGCCATACGTCAATGGTTCCAGACTCTGAGAATAAAAACCATCAATTTGTTTAAAGTCTTTCGTCTGCCATCGTCAAAGAGGCCAGCAGCAACAGCAAATGATGGATCAATTGACAGTTTATAGAGTCACCGGATAAGTCAAACCAATTGTTCAAGTTGAAACAAACATTGCCGGATTGTTTGTTTTTGAAACACATCGCAACCAAGGCGCTTAAACATATAAATCATATACCAAAGCGGTATAGCTGGAAATCGTGTCTGAAGTGAAAACCAATACCGTTATAGCGTTAAAAAGATTTTTCACTACCGAACACAATTCACCAGCGAAGTCGACTTAAACAGCGTTTAGCCCCGGTGTACCGAAAAATAATTAATATCCATTTCATTCCCCCAGCAGTACCTTCATTCAAAGGGCTATGGGAAGCCGCAAATTAAATTTTGTAAATTCCACATTAGAGAGTGTAAAGAGTAGCCAACCTAAAATATAAAGAAAATTTAACACATATAAAACCGATTGAACGGTTATTAAACTCCGACTCTATTTAAGATCTGTCTCTATATTTTTATGATCTCCTGACTCTAAGATATTTCTTAGTTACCCAATGATGAAACGTCCAGTTGTATCTACTACCACCACTGCAGTAAATTCTATAGAATGACTTTACTGAACAAAGGCGGCGGGAGGTTGGAGATAGTTTGCCCTTTACTTAAAAATGGATTTTGAAACATCAGCGGAAATCTTATTACCAATTTTTTTTAATAGAATAGATTGAGTAGATAATTTTTACAAGTCCAGTTTAAACCTTTTCAACCATCTGCATAGAATTTTCATAAACTTTTTTGATTTTAAGTTGTTATTAAAAAATTTTGTTAACAGTCATTTTTGGTTAAAGTTAAATGACCAGCATTTAGTTTATGTTTTAATTATAACACCCGACTTTACTTAACGATAATTAATCGATTCATAATTAGAACATAAGTTTACAAATACTAAACGTTTTCTTACATCCTCTGTGTCTTGTATACCTTTTTTTTTACCTAATAACACATTTCATCGACTTGACATATTCTTAATTAAAGTATTAAAATAAAACTAAAAAAAAACCAAGAACATAACCATTCAGTTTTTGATGCATAATTTTATACATAAATTTAATCCAATTTAATTTCACATAACATTAAATAATAGTTTTTTTTTTATTTGAATTATGTATTAATTAAAAATTATGTGGGTAATTTAATTTAACTTTTTTTTTAATTTTTTAGTTGTTAAAATATAATAAATAATAAAAAAAAAATAAAACTATTATTATTATTTATTTAAATTTAAAAAATAATAAATTAAAAATAAATTAACGATATGTAAATTTTAAAAGGAAAATTTTATGGCACTCAGGTGGGGTTCTCGTATGTGGACATAAACCGCGCAATGCAATCATAAAATTTTTCCATCACATTTAATTGAATTCAAATTAAGTAATAATTCATAATTTTTTTATTTTTTTTTATATTATATGACATGTTAGGTTATGTTTGTTGTTGGTTTTGTACACACATGGTTTTATGATGGTACTCTAATCTTATTTATGTTGGCTTGTTTTTTGAAAAGTTAAGCCTCTTACATTCTAATCAAAATATTTCAGATTGATAAAATAATTTAAAATAAGCCATTGTTGGCCCAAAATTTTGGACTTCTCCTGTAAGTAAATGGAAAACTTACAAAATATTGCTCGTTAGTGCAGTTTTAAGGATTACATATAGCAATAGATGGATAAAAAAAAATTCACGATGACTATTCAAAAAGTAGAATAACATTGTAAGATTTTTTATATATATATATATATATATATATATATATATATATATATATATATATATATATATATATATATATATATATATTATATCCATGTAATTTCTTGGTTGGTTCTGTCGTGCTCAGGGCTGGGAACCCTGGAAATATTAAGGATGGTATGGTTTGTGGTATATAGTGCAGTTATATATATGGTATGGTCCGGGTATGTGGTATCTGAAATATAAATTGGTGGTACCGGTATGGTACGGGAACGGTACGGGTAAGTAAAATAAATTATCATGAATAAAAAAAATTTGTTAAAAGTAATAATATTTAATCTATAAAAAAAAATAGTAATATACATACTAAACTTTCAATAAAAGTAACAAAATGAAAACGTTTTTCCTTCTTAAACAGTGATTGCTCAAATAGTGAACAATATTATCACGCAATCCTTTTATGACTATCTTAATTTTATTATTTGATTGGTTTACAGCGACACATATTACTTTGTGCAAAATGCACGATACTATATTTCATTGTCAATCAATCAAAGGAGTCCGTACCATAAACATCAAGTTTTTGCAAAGCGGAAACAAAAAATATAAGAAAATATAAAGAAAATTTTTTAAATTTACAAATTTCGGTCTATTTTGTGAATTTATTTAATTCTGAAAAACGATTTTAAATTAATAAATAAAAATTATAAATTAAAACAAATAAAATAAACTTTATTGTGATTAATAAAATTAAATTTGTGTGCTTATCAAACAGTAAATTTAGTGAACTAATTTTGTAGTTGTGTACACGGCGACTGCCTGCGGGCAGGATCCCACTTGAAATAATAAATAGGTTTAATCCTCTCTTGATCTCAAGTTCAAAAAACTAAAAATATTTATGATATGTCAGTTTAGATGGAACAATATAAGTTCCTAAACTCTTCAAAAGGTGTCGTGTTTAGCCACGATCTAATGTATGTGACAACAAAAGGAATACAAACAAAATTAAAAGACCAAAAGTGTTAAAAGTAGAAAGAATTAAAATGAAAATCAATGGGGAGTTAAAGGAAACACCTCTTCATATCCCTTCGATACAAGAACAGGAAATAATCAAAATCACAATTAAAGACCGAATAAGTTATTTAAGAGTAAAAGAAATTTATATTAGAAAAAAAGCAAATACAACTGTCACATCCAAATTTATTGAAATTAATAATAAATTCTTTAGTGAAAAACGAAAATAGCGAAATAACACAAACAGAAAAGAAAATAGAAGAAATAAAAACAACAGAATCAATGAAAAAACAAAACCAGAAAATGGTATATCAAACCAAAATCAAAAGGAGTATGACAATATCATCGCCAGAAGGTATAAATATTTAAATCCAGCGGAATTGAATTTTGTAATGAATTGAATGGACCAGAGTTCGTGAAGACATCCTGAACTTTTGATTGGCAGAACAAATGGTAAGATCCAATGAATGTATGAGGATTAGTCAAATAAATAACCAAAGCATATATATGCCAAAAATGATATGATTCGAAATTATCTGGCTTATAACTGTGTGAATGTATTGATTATAAGTGAAACATGGGAACGTGAAGAAAAGTCGTTTAGAGTAAATGAGTATAATTTTCTGACAAGACCGAGGAGGACCGATGGATTCGGTGGTGTGGCAATATTGGCATTTAACAGCATCATGCTGAATATTGTTAACGTGCCGAAGTTTGAATAGATCGAAATCATTGCTGCCAAAACTCGGAATCTTGACCAAAATTGTATAATTTTGAGTGTTTATGCAACTCTTATTAACTGTAAAAAATAATAAAATGTGTGCACTGAGAGACACAAACAAATTATTTTATTGGTTGATAGGATAAAGTGACGTGATTGTGGCGGGGGATATAAATGCGCATTTGAGAATGTGGGGTTGTGAAAATCACGATACATGTGGCAACCTGTTGGCAGAAACAATTACGGATGTAAGGAATATTTTAGTGGCAAGTATGAATGTATTACCTGACAATATAAATCAATATGTGAATGATGAAATGTGTAGGAAATTTGAATAGAGTGAGTTTCTGGCGGTTTTGGACCAATCGAAATCCACGACCCTTGGAACGAATAGAGTGAGTTACAGAATGATTGATTCAAATTCTCAAAAGCGTATGGATGAGTATCAGAATACCGGAAAAAGGGAAGGAAAGCCGGGTGGTTCCAATCCCCAAACGGAATCCAATTCCCAAACGGGTTGCAGGAGGGAAACTATATTAAGTTCTTTTGAACTTGGGTTTCCTCGAAAAATTTACAAATTGGTGTATGGTTTCATAAAAAATCGTAAGTTAGTTTTATGTGTAAGTTAGTTTTATGTGACAGGGTCTACGAGTTGGGGGCAGAGGTGAAAAATGGACTTCCGCAAGGGAGTTAAATTTCACCGACTCTGTTCAATTTCTATACGAGCTCGGTAATCGTTTTAATTCTGTGGTGACGGTTGTTTTGCAATTTGCTGATGACTTTGTTATCATCGATAAAGGGCAAAATGTGCAAGTAGCATGTAATCATGCTCAAGAATGTGTGAATCTGCTAAGGAATACTTTTAGCGAATTAAATCTGCGTGTAAATATGTGTAAATGTTGTTGTTGGCTTTTAGAACAAATAAACGAATCGATATGCAGCCTTATAATGAAAGTATTGAATGTGAGAAATTGACTAGGTATCTGAGAATCTGGATCGACAAAAATAAAATTTTAGAGTCCATTTGAAAAAATTAACCGATAATTGTTACCTCTCAATTAGAAGAGAGACTGGATCATCGTGCGTGAAACAGCGAGAATGGTAACAAAAGATAATGTTTTGGTAAATAAAATGATGTAGAGATCGCAGACGGGTACGGAATATAAAAAACCACAGAGGTCTGGAAATGATTTTGCAAAATTTTAACTTATTTTCCAAAATCAAAAAAGCCGGCCCAGCCACCCTCCTGACAATGTCGTAATACAAAAGAAATTTGGTGATACAACAAGGGCGAGTATGAATGAAATATTGGTTAAACGAGAATTTAATAGAATGTTTGTAGACTTTTTTGACATGTAGAAATGTATACAGATACTAGTAAAATGGTGACAGAGTGGGAGTAGGAAATTTTATTCCCGTAATTAAAAAAGAGAAAATGATACTAATAAATGACATTGTACCTGTATAATGAATGCAGAGCTAATTTGGATCATGGAAGGCATCAAGCCGGCAATGAGTGAAAGTAGAACGAGAGTATGGTTTCTTTCCGACTCTTTGATTGGACTTCAATTAATTACCAGGGGAGGGGTCTCCCAGGGCAATGTTTATGTTGTTTGAGCACCTAAGATCTTGTGGGAGTGAGGTGTTTCTTCAGTGAATACCTTCGCACCAGCAGAAGAGCTCATATACCTGCAAAAAGGGGTTGTTTGAATGAGAATGTAAAGGAATATCTGTATATAGATGCAAGGGATATACGTCATTGGTTTCTGTGAATCTAGTGAATCTGTGGAGCAAATGGAAGAGTGAATTTATGCAAAAATCTCACGTGAAAGGAAAAGAACTTTGAGCTGTGTAGTGTTCCCTTGAAAACACTCTTTTGAAAGGAAATCAAGAGATACACTAAAATGGTATGAACTATAGAACGATTAAGGTTGAATCATGGAAATTGGAAGCAATGTTTGTATAAACGTCATTTAAGTGAAACGAATCAGTGTTTAATTTGTATGGTTATGGAGGTCATCCAACATCTACTTCTAACATGATATAAATATACGCACAATAGAGTAGATTTAGATACACTCAGGAATGAAAGATCTTTAATTGAGTTACTGCTCTGAATTTATTAGAATAAACGATATACCAGTATGAATGCGGATCGTGAATGAAAGAAAGGTGAATTTTGTAATTAAAAAATTAAATTTGGAATTGTACAATTATAAATTTAATTATAAAAAAAAAATAAAAATTTTCAAATTAATGAATTCGAAACCGAATGGCTCCTTCTTTGGAGGTAGTGCCATAAATAAAATGTATATAAAAAAACATTCCATTGAAAAAACCAGTAACCAAGCAAAAAACTAAAATTTGGAAAATCTAGTTAAAAATTTGGGTCAAGGTACGCTATTTAATATTAAGAATGGGAAATTAGGTTAACGGTTTAGGTATACAGGGTTTCAAAATATGTATGGTATTGCGTTATGGTCCGGCTTGGTATGGTATCTAATACCGGGTTCCTAGCCCTGATCGTGCTTTATACTTAATGCCTCTATTATACTATTCGTTGTGCACTGCGTATTTATGTGAACAATCCTAAAATCCAAAAATGGCAGCTGATCCGAAAATTTTGTTTTGTGAAAAAAGCTGATACAATCCGCGTTTTTAAATGTTTAAGCCAGTCACTAATGGCAGGTTTTTGAAATTGAAAAAAAATAAAATCTGTAATAGTGGTTTAATTGGGCTCAACTATACCTCTAAGAATAGGATTTACATGAAATTGCCCAATCAGACCACTTTCAGATTTTGTTTTTTCCGATTTTGAGCCAACTCGAATTAAAGTTAAATTTGGATACAATTTAGTCTCAGCAGCTAAGAAATAATATATCAATTTGCATAAAATTTAATACACTTTATGAACTAAACAAAACTCTTATAGGTTTTCTTTGGAAAATCTGGAATATAAGAAAATTAGAGTAATTTATATTTTGATAAAACAACAGATCTTGCATATATAAATTTATTATTAATGACCTTCAAAGTCATTGACGTTTTGTGTCAAGTTAGTTTAATAACCTTATAAATGTTCTTATTGAGTTTAAACACCAAACCTATAATTGTTTTATATAACTGAAGTACTAGATAAAGAAGCAATAAATACTGAGGTCCTAATTTTATCAAACTTCCAATTACGCTGCATAGAATTATTTAATCAAGTTTCAACTAAAATTCGACGATTAATTTATTAATTGGTGCTGATGTATTTATCGCGGCATTCAGGGAGGTTCATTGTCAATTTTCCTTTTAAACCGAACTGTGGTGATGTAGGGAATTCACTTGGAATAGCAAACCAAACAAATAAATAGCCTTACGACGAAAGTACGTGTGGTGTTTGATGGGTTGTGCAAAACCTGCTCACGATTATCATACATAACATGTTAATGTGCGGTCTGGTTGTGCAATCGAGCTTATGGGAGATTTTGTTACGTTTTCAAATATGTTATGGCTGCTGATATCAAAAAGGTGTATCGTTAGGTACAAATAGTTGAATCTGACAAAAAATACCAGCAAATTTTATGGCGTGAGTAGCCGTTTAAGCCGATTGACTGGTTTTATTTGAATACTGTACTTATGGAACCTCCTCAGCTACCTATCTTGTAACCAGATGTTTGAAAGATCTAGTATTCTGATGAGCATTCAGCAGCAGCTAAGGCAATAATGATCGATTTTTAAGTAGATGAGTTCCTTTCAGGGGCTAATATTATTAGTTCTAAACGATTAGAAATACGAGCTAGAAATGTTGAGATCACAAGTATGTACCATTTTCAGCTCTGCTGGTATAATTTACGAAAATGGGCACACAACTATAAGAAGACAGGAGAGCAATATGAACATTACAAGCTAGCATTAGACAAGAGTCTGGAACTATTGGGATGGAGTCCAAAGAAAAACATATTTTCGTTTGATGTCTATCCACTAAGCGAAATCACTACACAATGCCGGTTTTTATCTCGAGGCGTCAAAAAAATTTGATCCACTGGGATGGCTTGCTTCGAGTACGATCATTTCAAAAACAATCTTCCAAGAGCTTTGGATGCTAAACCTAGGCCGGGATGATCTGCTACCACCAGAAATATAATCGCGATTGAAAAGATTGCACAGAGAAATTAAATAATTCCGTAAATGGAAAATTCCAAAGTGTATTGGCTTCAAAAATTGTAAATCCTACGAATTTTGCGATGCCAGAAAGATGGCTTACGGAGCGGTAGTATACACCAGACGTGTTGACGTAGATGGCAGAGTTATAATAAATATTATTGTGTCAAAAACAAGGGTAGCACCTATAAAAACTATTACTATCCCGAAGTTGGATCTGTGTGGAGCGTTATTGCTGGCTAAATTGCGTAAGGCAATATCGGTTGCATATAACATCTCAATAGAGAGAATGAGAGTGTGGACAGACTCAACGGTAGTATTGCTGGCATAGCATAGTGCACACCCATCAAAATGGAAACTATTTGTTGCACACAAAGTTTTTGAATTCTAACAGTGACTCCGAGAAATATATGGGGTCATGTAAGATCGACGAATAATCCAGCCGATCTAGCTTCGCAAGGTGTTTATCCTACAAAATTGATAAACAATTTTATGTGGTGACATAGCCGTGGCTAAGATTTAGTGAAATCAGTAGCCAGATAGAGAAAAATGATGACAATTCGAATGACGTGAGTCACTTGCTTAACGAATAATTACGATTTTTGCTGAATGTAGTGGCAAGATACAATTCAGCAAACGTTCTTGAAATTAGAAGTCATTATTCCATCAAGTGGTGCGAATATTGAGCTTAATAGAACAATAATATTTCTTGACTTAAATCATCCAGTTAAAAATTTCTGAGAGAAACATTCTCGATTAAATTTATTTATCAAATTATATTACATATAAGTACTCCACGACCACAGTGGCTGACGATTAATACAAATAAATCAATTAATTTAAGACATTTGACACTTTGTTTGATAAGAAATTATGGTTTAAATCTACATACGATTACTTTCTTTATAGGTGGGATTTGAAATATGTCAATCAAAATGTAAGTTTTATATAACAAATTGGGTAAAAGTAGTACACCAAAACTAATCGGCCGTCGAGGCTTAAAACATTTTTTTTATTAAAGTGGAACACATTTTTGGCTTAGAATATCGGAAACTTTCGATTTCTAAATAAATAAATTATTTTTAAAAACTTAAAATATGTATATGTCCACGACCCGAAAAAATAAAAACTATTTTATTATATCATACCACCTAATAAAAACTATTTTATCTAATCTTAAAAATCAAAAAATAAAAAATTTAGTCGAAAATTTATAAAAATTAAATAATTTTAATTGTTTTAAAAAAAAATTTCTGTTTATGTATCTCGAAACCATAATTTAAATTTAAATTATTTGTCTTAGGAACGACAACAACAAAACTTAAATTATTTTTATTGTTAAATTTATTTTCATTCAAGATTTTTTATTTCAGATAAAATTATTTATTTGGTTTCTTCGTTTGCGTTTTTACTTCTTCTAATAATGTTGTGTTAATTCGATCTAAGAGTTTTTTTCTTTTTATAAATTTTTACCTGTTGGTGTATAAATAATAACAACAAAAAACACACACGGCTTAGGTTAAAATAATTGGTAAGTAATTTTTCTTATTTTCCATTTACATTGTTTATAATAATTTCCAGCATGATTTAACACTATTTTAATTATTTATATACGATTATTATTACAAAAAGTGTGGTATGAATGTAGATTAAATGTACAAGATATTTAAAGAACGTACGTCTGCGTACCGTATACACATAATATAGACGAAAATAAGAACAGCACAAAAAAAATAGTTTCCAACGGTTTTCACAATGATGGGAATTAAATTATTGCAAAAACATAAATTTAACACTACATTCGGGTGGAGATGGGGATCGTACAACAGGTTTATACTAAGATATAAGGTTGTTTTATTGAGAAACATTATTTTATGAAATAATTAAGACAGACTGATTAGTAATGTATATATTGTTCATATTTATGGATTTGAGTGCAGATTTTACTGTAAAATGGCATGCTATTAAATTATCTCGGGAAGAAAATTAAGTGTTAAAATTGTGAATCGCATTTCTGAAAACCGCCTTGAATGAGAAGTAGTTGTTTTTGTATAACTAACACCAAATAAAGGGTTTGTTTGTTTTATCTGCCTTAGCAATCTGCCTTCAATCTACGACTTCTTGAATAATTATAGAGAAAAAACGAGAGACAGCAGCCACACCACCGACAAGACTATGATAAAAGACCACATATTTAAGTTTCTGGTTTCAAAATCAAGGTGAATGCTATTGTGTTCTAAAATATAATAAATATCATGCGTGATAAGATGATTGAACCAGATTATTCGAACAAATAAATGAACTAAAATGTTTTTCCAAAGAAGAAAAGGATATGGTAGCTGAATAACTGATGAAGATTATCAGCACTATTTCCTCCATCATGCTGTCTTGAAGGAAAAGAATCCCAAGACAAAAGTAAACTTTGATTTCGTTACGTCGGCAAAAACATCCACGCGAGACATCATTAGAAAAAGTATTGCGGAGTGGTCTTTCTCTCCAGCAGAGTTTACTAAGTGTAATTTTACTTTGACAGAAATATAAGAAACGAATTCTGAGCAATATTTCGACAGATTAAGGTTTATGACGATGATCAGAAATATCATTGGATTATGGCAGCTGCAACAATACGGCATATTTGCATTTTATTACCAAAATCTGAAAACAGAAACCCCACTAAGATAAGTTTATTTTCGAAAGCTAAAAATTCTTTGATATTTTATAGGATGGTTAGTATGAGCTGCCATAATAAGCAAACTAATCATACACGACCTAGAGATAACAATTGTCTCTTGTGATATAACACAACCTCAGATATTTCCTTCATTTTATTTTATAACAATACCTAGCTAAATGGCTTAGTTTCAATGCTCAAACATAGCTCAGTTTACATAAATTTGTTGAAGCATCTGAAAAAACTTATGTACCAGTTTTTTGCGGCAAGTGCATTAACAATAATAGAGACCTCATCGTCACTCTTATTTTGTCCAAGAAATACAAATCATATTGCCGATGCAAACCATTTTATCATTTCCACGACTTAAATTATGTGGCGCACTATTGCTCACCAAACTAATGAAATAAGTGTTTGAAGCACTACACATTCAAATTGCAGAAATATTATTTTGAATAGATGTATGATCATCTAACGCTGTTGTGTTGATTAAAGGCAGTGCCCAAAAGTACAATACTTTCAGTTTTATCCCAAACAAGACTGCTGAAACTGGACATGACTATATAAGCATTAAGTAAAATCCTGCTGCTTACGCGTCTAAAGGCAATTATCCAGCAATGATTACAATGACTAAGGGTTAGTAGAAAAATATTCAGACATCAACAAAATAGTTCGCAATAGTTCGAAAGTTATCATGGTGGAAATAAAAAAGATGTGGTTCTTCTCATCACTTTAAGTCCAAGGTCAAGTTACAATTAATGACAGACTTGCCACAACGACAAGTACTACTTTCAATTTCATTTACATACATGAGCGTAGACTTTGCAAGACTTATTCAAGTCAGAATTAGTAAAGAAAGAGGCACAAAATCCTAAAATTTATACACATAGCAGCCTTTGTATGCTGTGCAATTTTACGCTAAAGCTATTTATCTCGAAATTGTGAGCAATCTGACTACGACTTCAAAAGATTTATTGCGCGTAGTGCATTTGCCAGTATATTTATTTTGATGATGGTACAATCTTTTTCGGTGCTCAATGCTACAAAATAACATTTTATATCACCATCGACACCACACTTCGGAGAGTTATAGAAGGAAGAAGTCATACAACGACCGTGCGACAGTAATTTCTCAAATCGTAGTACTAGATCATTTTTTAACGAGTGAGTTAATGTACATTCCAGAACCAGATTTGTGGAATGAAAATATACTCTTAGGACAGCGTTGCAAAAATTCATTTTGGGAATCGACGATTGACCGATTACTTAGCAAGCCTTCAATAGAGAGTAAAATGGAACACCAAACAACAAGAAGTCATAGTAGATTACATTATTTGGATTAAAGACCACAACCTGCCTCCAACCAAGTGGCTACTTGGGCGAATAGTCCAATTAACAGAATTAACCAAATACCTTTATTTATTTTGAGTGTATTAGCCATTTTTAACGTTTTTTTCAAAAACGTCAACTATACTAATCTTCCGTACAAACTGACAAGCTTTTCTCATAAGTCCGGATTCTATTTTGATTACCCTGGAAACGTGCCATTTACAAATTAACTTTTGTCTTTAAAAAATCACAAAACAATCAACGCAGCATTAATTTACCTTTCCTAGTAGCATTCAATCTATAAAACAATTAGATGGCCTCCTAAAATACAGCGATTTTTGAGGAAGCACCAAAACAAGGAGATTTAAGGTTTCTTCAATAAAACTAACAAAATGCTAATTTGAATTACAAAATGCTAATCCAAATAGCTATATCAATCAAAGTATAGTTTACATCGTCGCTTTATTCTAAGTGGAGTGACAGTATATATCATTAAGGTCGGAAAAACTAAAGCAGAAGGACTATAATCTAAAGGCTTTAGTTTCTACTGTTTATAGAAGGGACCTCGGCCAACTCGGAGTCTGTTCAAACCTAAGACCAGTTATTATATTAATTGTTGCCTAAATCATGGTTCAAATGCACTAAATTGTATTTGTTTGTGCTTTCTATTTTCAGTTTATCAAATAATGTGCAGGTATCATATTTGTATAATGTTGTAGTAAATTGTACAATATTTTCAGCTTAAAAGAATTAATTTAACTGAATAAAAGTTAAAGTTTCATAATCATACTAAACTGTTAAAACATTAGTCTTCCGCATCACTTCTAAGCTTTTTTGTTAGCGTTTGTTGAAATGAAATTTAAGCTAACCAGCTCGAAGTCTACTTTGCGTTCGCATAACATTAAAACATAAAGAAATATTTTAAAAGCTCTTACAAAATTTCAACAATGGTTGGTGGTTGCATTTTCAAAGGGACATGATAGTGAAAAAAATAACAATTCAAACCCAGAAATTTCATATATCAAATATAAAAATGGCTTACCTTTAGATAAAAAAATTCTCGGTATTACTTTATGTACTACTTGCAAGCTTTTAATAATAATGGTAGTCGCCCTTCAAATTTCTGAAATAAATAATAAAAAAAAATTTGATAAATTTGAAATTAATATTGTTTTAATTTACTTAAAGTTCCATTTAAAATAATTTGGTCGATCCTGACAAAGTTATACCCCGTGGAACTAATTTTCTTTTATTTTTAAGTACAAATTCCGTTAGAAAAATGAAGCTAAGTCCGTAGAACTATAATTTGGTCTTTCAATTCAATGTAGTAATTTGCTTACTGCGGTATTGGCTAACCCATCAGGAACTTCGATGATTGTGGTTATCATTTTAGGTTTCTCAACAACAAAAAAAAAATTTCGTTTAGTAATCCTCTTGTGTCAATCGTGGTGAGTTTGTGCAACTTCTCTTTAGCGACCGTTTCTTTTTCGCGGTTAGGTCTACTCTCGAGTAATTTGTCATCAGCTACCTAGTTCCACGTTTCATCAGATGAATAGCATTCCTCCAGAATTGAATTAAGCTTATTTCCACCTGACGCGATTTGCAAGAATTTATCCACACTCCACATGAGACTTTGCTGATGCGCTGTTCAATTGCAATATTTTTACTTAAGTCATCAATATGTATTTGTTTCTATACTGACTCAAGGTTATTAGGAAACTTATGATAAGCAGTTTGAGGAAAAATAATCGTTCGTGTTTTGATTTGACAAGTCCTCTACACCTGTTTAGTCAATTGTAATATTTTTATTATTACTTGCGACCAATCTTCTACTTTGACTTGAAAATGTTTATTTATAGGTGTCTGGTCTATACATGTCACTCATATTTTGTTGACAGATCTTTTAAACAGCCCATGAACATAACCTCTAGATAATGTGTCATATTATTAACCAAGATAAGTGCATTATTATTTTCCCGGTTAAAGTTAATTGACCGATAAAATGTCGCAATCTACGTATCTGCTCTTCTGCATGAACTGAGTCTAACGCAGCAATGCTCTTTAATTTAAGCAAATTCACTGATCTCTTTGGATATTCGAAGATGTTCTAGGTTGCCAGAGACAAAATATTTCTTTTTATAGTGCTGGCCGTGCAAGTCTTGCATATCTTGACTTTAGCAACGTTTGTAAATGTCTAAAAAATATCACACGACAAGAATCAGTTTGGAATCGGGCAAATGTATATTATAAAATACAGCGACATATACCATGAACTTCAAGTAAATTTTCTTCGTCAGATGTTAAACTTTTCATACCTTTCCAAAACCACAGGCATAATCACAAACATTACAGACGTGACTAAAATAATTTTCCAGGTCATCTTTTTAAATAGTTTATACGTGGATTTATGCGAGCGATAGCCGATGTATGGATGACTCGAATCATCTTCCGATGGTGATTTCTCATCCGTATTGAAATTATGTTAATTTTCAATGTGTAAATCTTTGCACATTACTTATCTTAGCATATTCCATTTGCATTCCATTATCCGGAACATGTTGGGATGGTATGGGTTTTCACGAAAGCTGACACATTTTAACGACGTTATGGTGTTCTGTTGAGCAATGTTGAACTCTTCGCTAACATTTCCTAGCTGCAATTTTGTTTCCTTGTTCGTTTGGCAGTGCTGTATAATTTTTGGTACTGCATTAGTACTTGGTGGTGTCAGCTGTGCCGTAGTTATGCATGCTATAGGTACCCAGACGGTTTGGGTTTTTTCCTCTAAATCATTTCAGGAGAACCAGAGTTCTACTCTGCTTTTAGTTCTTCATAGTTACCGGTTTTCTTGCTGATAATCAGATTTATGCTTTCTTCTGTTTTTTTTTCAAGTATTTATTTTTGTTGTTACTTTATTATTTTCCTGGATATTTTTATCTCTTTGAATTTTTTAAAATGTTCTGTTTTTATAGGAATTTTACCCTCGTTGCCGCTTTTTCTGAGTTTTTGATTTTTTAGTTGGTGTTAATGGCGGGCTGGTTACCTAAATACGAACTGACAAACTGGAGCAAATACACATACAGGAGTAAACATGTCGAATTACATCAATTTTAATTGTATATTAAATATATTAAATATATTAAATATATTAAATACATTAAATACATTAAATACATTAAATACATTAAATATATTAAAAATATTAAATATATGAAATATGTTAAATATATTAAATTAATATATATATATATATATATATATATATATATATATATATATATATATATATATATATTTATATATATATATATATATATATATATATATATATATATATATATGTTTATATATATATATATATATATATATATATATATATATATATATATATATATATATTTATATATATATATATATATATATATATATATATATATATATATATATATATATATATATATATATATATATATTAAATATATATTAAAGTCATAGTATTTTGAATTAGTTATTTTGATTTACGGAGGCAGAACTGAAACAGGTGCCGTGGTGGTCACAAGAACGATACTACAATTCAAACTTAAATTGCATAGATCCAACTTTCAAGTTCAATCAAATATTGTGAATTTTTTCAACTTACTTATGCATTTTTTGTAAAAATAATATTAGAAACAGTAACAGGTAGAAAAGCATGAAATATATGATCTTAAATTAAGGTGCCATAAAATAATTTTAAGAAATGTTCATGATCAGCCTACAAAACGAGTTCTTGCTAAAATTAAAATAATATCGGAACATACTATACCAGTAATAATATTCGGATCTTATGTTCTTATTTCTATACATTCAGTCACAACCATTAAAACAAAATTATGTATAGTATCCCTTCGCAAAGAAAGAAGTTCAATCGCGACAACGACCGTACCCAAAATAAATGACAATAGTTTAAATAAATTTGTCATCAATTGACTACAGCGCGTATCTAAATACATAAATTAAGCCAAACTGCCAAAAATAATTAAGTAATTTGTGAAGTTTTGTTACAAATGAATAATTTTATTTTCTACCTAATTTAAATATTAATATACTTAATCATTTCAACATTAACAAAAATTAATTAGAAACCGAAAACTATATAATTATTTATAAATTAATAATTAGAATAATATTAATTTAAATAAAAAATATTTTATTTTTTCGGTCTATAATACTCTAATCTATATCACTTTACATTGACCCCACCTATTTGTGTATATGTATATACATTATTTACATGAAAAATGTTAATAAATTAAATTTAAATATTAAATTTGTTTGTTATGTTAAGAAATTACCTGAAGAAACGCATATAAGTTATTAATAAAGACACTGGGAATTATAATATTTGTAACAACCCATTTCTTATATATACATACATAATGGTATTATGTATTTTGATGAGGGGCCAATAAAAATACAGGTCGTCAGTTTAAATTGAATACAATATACATAATATGGAAATGAATTTAATTATAACTTTGCTTGACGAACCATTAAGTATTGTTGTTACTCTGACTCGTATATCTGTATAAAAATTCACCGCCATGATATTTTTAATTATTATTTTTTGTATTTTTTAAATAATTTATTTATAAATTGTTGTTGGTAAAAATTATTATAATATTATAATGTTTGTGTTGTTTAGTGATTAATTGTTTCAGTTTAGGTTCTTATTTAGATTATGCAAATTTATGCTATCCACCACAATGGAAATTGAAAGTAATATTTATGTAAAAAGATAAGATCTCTCTAAAAGATCATGAAGATGAATTTGCACAAAAAAAAGTTTTTGTTTTTATATCATAATTTACATAATAATAATTAAATTTTTTCTTTATTATCATTTCACTACTAAGCTGTGGATCTTACTGATATTTAATAATAGGAACATGGCCGTGCCGCCCTTGCAAGCCACCACAGACCACAGCGTCGTTACCACAATTGTGTGAAAATTCGTTCGTTAGCCTGACTTTTCACAGCAATAGCCAATTATAAAAAATCTTCTGACAGATCTAGTAAAACATCTCAGTAAAGGTTGATCTATGTTTGTAACATTTTTTTTTAACAGCACACATTAGGCGTGAAAAGCCCATTGTATGATTAAACATACGTAAATATGATGTGGATATTACTGATTCATTTTAGTCTATTTTAGTTAAGTGAATAGATCATATTTTCCGAAAGATGCGCAACGATCAAAGTATATAGTACCAATCATCGCTAGAAAATTTTTTTATATTCTTTAAAATATTTTGTGTCAAACGGAAAACATAAAATATTATAAATTAACAATAATTTCTAAATAGCTCAAAATAAGAAAAAAAAACCACTAAACCTAACATAAAAAAATGTAATAATTTAAAGCAACCGATTGTTTGATTGAAAACGATAGATGGCCATGATTTTTTTCTTGTTAAATTATTTTGTAGTTGTTCGAGATAATTCCTACATGAATGATGTTTGTTGTTTAGTGTATTTATGTACAATTAGAATTATTCGCATACGAGTTCGATTAAATATAGACGGAACATTTTACGAGTTAGAAGAAGTATTGGCCAGCGTTGAGAATGATCTGAATATGGATAATTTTACAAATACAAATTCAAGCAGCACAAAAAATTCTAAAAGAAAGACGACTAGAATTTGAACCGAACAATATTTACAACTTATGAGATTTATAAATTATATGAGGTGCAACCATCAATTGAACATTTCAATGAAACATTTATGCAATTTGGCCGACCTTTCGGATTCTAGTTTTTCATTGGTCTCTTACTTCATGTAACGGTTATTTGTTGAAAATTATTCCATTTACAAGTAAGTGATAAAAAATACAAATAAAATAATTAACTAAAATTCAAATTATTATAATTTTAGGTAAAAGCGAACCAACGATGGAGTTTGACTTGGTCACATTGTGGTTCAGCGTTTATGCTAATTGAGTTAAATCAATTTATGTTATTGGGACAATGAGGGGCGATAGGGTTGAGTATGCTCCATTGACAAATATGAAAAAAATCGTAAGGGCAGCAATCTTTCGTTATACGAAAATGAAATCGGGATTACCATTATTTTTAATTTTTAAAGCCAATTAAAATAATTTCTATGATTGAACTGGGAAGCAATTATGGTCAAGACTTTCTGATCAGTGGTTAAATTTAAAAATTCCATAACTATCTAATGTTATTATTTACCAAAATATCATAATTCCTCCATAATTTTTAGAAAATTTTTATGGTACTATGTGGAAATTAGGTATAGAATTGTGTGTTCAATTGGAATTGGAATTTTTTAAATTTAAACTGGAAAATGATGGTAAACTACCGTATGAGTATTATACTGTCAGGATGCTGAGGAAACGGCCGTATGGTCAGTCCCCATTGTTTACCTAGCAGATAATTAACCATGCAAGATTTAAGATTCCTCACCTGTAGAATACAATATTTTCAGGAAAATTCTTAACTTGGAACATTGAAATACTGAATATAGATCAACATTGGTTGGTTTATGTTTCAGTAAAAGCATAAAAACAAAACGTAATTCTAAGAAATGGAAAAGGAATGGAAAAAAAATTATATTTCCAGAAATAGTAAATTAGTTACGATAAAGTTAACGAAAATTCCAAGTTAGGCATGAAGTGGCAAAGAATGACGTAAAAAACATTAAAAATTTCGATCTTCTTCAGCAGCCATTACTTGTTGATGCATAATTTATATAACATCTATAACGACTTTGTGACATATAAATCTCGTTAAAGTGATTCAATGTAACGGCTGAACTGTTGTCCTCCTCAGCATGTTATGGTTTATAAATAAACTTAAAATTATTTGATTTGCTAGTTCCGTCATGAATCATTGACAAATATTCGTAATTTTACTTGAATCCTTTACTACGCAATGTTTGTGGCAGTTATAGAAACGAGTTTTTAGCCTTTCTTATATGTGTACATACAAAACTTTCAACGTATGCTTAAGACCGATGTATTCACACGTCACTGAAGTTTTCGGATTCAAGTTTCTAATCAGGTTTTAATTTTCAAATTGTAAAATATCTTTATCACGATTTGAAAAGAATTTTTAAAATTCTTAAACAGAGTTTTCTTGAACAGAGCAGAGTAGCCGGTAATAAAATAAGTTTCACGTCTTTTTTCCGGGTATTACTCGTGTGATGAAATTTCCTCCACTGTAGTTCATCATTTTGGGCGTCCACGTGCCACATCGAACTGACATTCGGTCAGTCGAATAATGCGACCTGCCCGTTGTAAATGTGTTTTATGCTAATTGTTACCAGAGTCAAAGTTTAAACGTGGCAGTAAGTATTTAGATTTAAATTTCCATCTTTTGATTGTTGTTGTATGATAATATAATAATTAAAGTTTTGTACCCAGACTATGATCAAATTTCATTTTGAACAAATTAGATTTGTAAGTGCTACATGCAATATTCTTACCCTTGTCTCTTTTGGTTTACCTTTTGATTATTTTACATCACAATTACTTAAAGCATTTTTACGGATCCCTAATTGCCCGCCACAGATTTCAATTGTACACGCTTATTTATAGGCTGTATCTAGTTTATTCATTTTAATCAAAAGTAACGACACCTTTGTGTTTGGGCTATCTTTTTATTGCCTGTAAACATTAGTTTATGATTTTCAAAATGAAGTGAAGTGCTTTTGAAGAAGATGGTGAGATGTAAGGTTGATCTGTGAATCGATTTAACAAAACACGTTCGATCATTTACTACCAAAGCGTTTTTCGATGATTTCTCAAGCAACTTTATATTATCAAAATATTGCTGTTTAGGTTTATATTTATTCATATTGAAGGTTAAAACTAATCTCTTTAAAAAGGAAGCTCAGAATAAACTCCGGAAAATACTGCAACATTTAAATTTCATCATTTTATTGTGAAATATTCATTTTATACTCGATATTGCAACTTTCAAATGCTTATTATACTCTCACCGTATTGTGTCTTCCATTAAATTTATTTGGACCAATACATTCGCAACCAATATCATACCAATAAAAAACTGCTTTATTTTGGAGAGTCGCTTTGAGATTCGGTTACGAAATTGCCTCTTTTGCTCAATCGCGTAGTGAATTGAAATTTGCACAAAATAAGTGTTTATCACTTATAACTAGGTACGGATCTCGAGCTCAGCTAAATTTTAACGCAGTATCCACAAATATACAGAAAAATATGTAGATACATTTTGACATGTCTATATTTTGTTTTATGTCGCGTCTTTTAAGCTTTTTAAGATTTTTGACCTATGTTGGCCATTATCTTATTCACTTTCATGTAGTAAGCCGAAATCATATAAATTATCAAAATCACCAATTTCGACATCCTCCATTTTAACAGAAATATTTTGTCGTAGTAAAAAAAATGCAAACCAAAAGTATATTGCTTTGTTTAATTTTTTTTAATTTACAACAACAAGCAATACACATCATGTACGCGTAAAACAAAAATCTTATGAAATGTCAAAATTTCGCATTCATTTAGTGTACCATGCAAATAAATCGACGCGAAAATATTGGAGACTTCACAGTGGTGCCATCTATTATGCAATCCGAAATTTTTACTGCGAACATTTTTTATCTCGCTCTTAGCTTAGCTTAATTTTATGTTAAATTAGAATGCAACATATATACAGGATAAAAATTTAATCATTCGGCGGGGAAAACAAGTACTTAAATTAGTATCCCTTCCCTTCTTGTAAGTGGGGCAGGGGGTAACTTTAAAATTAAAATAAGAACCCCTATTTTTATTGCAGATTCGGATTCTCCGGCTAAAAATAAGTATGGAGGTTAGTTAATTTTGGCTAAAATCGGCTAACCGGAAATTGCTGCTTTCATAGGGAGTTTTTTGAGTTTTGTAAATATTTCAAAAAGTACAGCACTTATGAGAAAACTGTTAAGTGTAAAAATGTTGTATTAAAAAAATAAACAAAAAAATAATAAAATAAAAAACAAAATTAAAATTCTGCCACTTCCGGTGGAACCAATTTATGCCAAAACTAACTTCCCTACATATTAATTTTAAGCCGTAGAGTTCGAATCTGCAATAAAAAATTAGAGTCCCTATTTTAATTTCCACGTTACCCCCTCCCCATTACCTACAGAAAGGGGAAGGGGGTACTAATTTTACCATTAATTTTTTTCTCCAAGGAATGATTAAATTTTGATCTTGGGAATACCAAGAATCAATACGTAGACTATGAGTTTGATAAGTAGAAACTGCAAGTAGATGTTTTGAAAAAGGCAAAGTGAGCCTTTTCATGTAATGATATGAAACGTTGAAATAGAGCGCAGAAGTGCTTAGTGTAGATGTTTGGATTAATGATTTCGAAAAGAACACAGAATTAGCTGGATGGGATTGCTTTTCATCCCACCCAGCTAATTCCGCGTTTTTTTCGAAATCATTAATCCAAACATCTACACTACTCACTTCTGAGCAAAAGTTAATTTATACGAAAAAATTGGTACCCGGAAAGCTAGATAGTAACGATTTTACTAAAACATGGGACGAATTATAGGCGTTGTTGATTAAACATTTCAGTGTTAAGTACACCAGTGCACATATACATCATTAGCTTAGTATCCGATTTAAAACTAATGACAAGAGTTGCTAGCAATATGTTTTCAAAATGCGTAAAATTGCTAAAATGAGAGCTGCAGAAGCCGAGTCGCTAATCTAATATATAATTGATAGGATATGAGATTTGAAATACTACAAAGTAATCTTATATGGTTGTATGACGTTAGACGAATTGTGGGAGAAGATGAAAATTTATGAAAACGTTAAAATTTACCAAAGTTATAACGAATTTCAAAGGAAGTAGTAAAGTTTACAAAGCATGGAAACAATAATAGCTATTACAAAGCATGAAAACAGTAATAGCATCCGAAGATGTTTCAATTGTGGTCATGAGAGTCACGAATCTAAAACTTGTCAAAGTAAAAGTTTGGGACCGACTTGTTTCAAATGTAAAGGTGTAGGGCATATACATACAGCAAGACAGCATACAGCAATAAACAGCATACAGCAATAAATGGTTATTAGAAGGACCAATATGTTATAAAGATGATTTGGAGTAAAACTGTGAATGCACTTATCGACATGGGAAGTGATATAACAAAAGAAGTTTTATATACAAAACAATAGAATACGATAAATTAGCAGTGTTGGGTTTTGGATTATAAAAAGTGAGAGCAATTAAAAAGTTAGAACCTGATAAAAAAATTAACAATAATCAATTTAAAATTGAATGTAATGTTTTTGGTGAGAGGAACATGAGTTTGGGGTTGTCGGAATTGACTTATTACTAGAAAGTGCAGATGTTGGTCATAATCAAAGGGACTTCCCTTTGATCAATTGTAATATTTAACGACAAAATTATCAAAAAACAAATGGAAGACATTGACGATGAAAAAGAATCGAATTGGTTGATGACGATAGAGATAAATGAAACAGATGCCCCACTAGTACATCTAAATTATGCCGAAGTCGTGGAGGTGATCAAAAGAAACTATAGCCCTAAAAGAATAAAAACGGCAGAGATAAACGCATAAATTATATTAAAAGACGATATTCCTCTATATACTAGCGTCCTAGAAGACATCCTAATTGTTATTGTAAAAAAAAGAATTGGGCTTCGAGATTGTACGTAAACTACAGAAGATTAAACCAGAAAATTGTACGAGACCGATCTCTAATGTCTATAATTGTAGACGAATTAGACAAGCTAGCTACGGCTAAGGTATTTAGTACAGTAGACGAAGATAGTAGGAAGTATACTTCGTTTGTGTCGCATAACGAGCAGTATGAATTTTTAAAAGTTCCATTTGGATTGCGATTATATTTTTCGACCGTTCCTAGAAAGTGGAGATATTGTTTTATATATGGACGATATTATAATTTTAACCGCTACCTTTAATGAAGCCGAGCTTAAGTTGAGAAAAATTATAAAGAGTGCTGAAGTGTTTGGATTGAGAATAAATTGAAGAAAACGTCAATTCATCGTTACGCCAGTAGAGTATTTGGGTCACATAATTGATAATAGTGAAATCAAGCCGTAAAATATGAAAGTGAAAACTGTTGAGCATTTTCTAGAGCCACTAACCAGTAAACAGATTCAGAGTTTCTGAAACTAGGATTAACATGATGGGTTACATCAACAAAATGGCATTTGTGTTTGGTCTAGAGCAAAAATGGGCTTTTAAAACGATAAAAATAGGATTATTTATCCTCCAGGGTTGGATTTATATGAACAAGTTGCGGAAATTCAACTACATACGGATACCAGTAAATATGCTTATGCTGCGATATTGATGCAGAAATCAAGGGATGATAATACATTTCACCCGGTTTATTATATGAGCCATAAGACGTCGCCGGCAGAAGAAAATTATCGTTCGTACGAGTTGGAGGTCCTGGCGATAATAGAGGATGTTACAAAAATTCGAGTTCACTTACTGGGAATCTTAAATCTTTCCTTTGAGATTTTATACCGGAAATAATGCAGAATGAAATTATACGTACGATACTTGAGAATGGCCATATTCCTGCTCGAAAAATGATGGATGTGATTAAAATTTATTTACCGAAGTTGTTCGGAAAGATTGAGAGTGGCATAAAAAAATGTGTGAAATGTACTTTCGCGAATGGAAAGGCGAATACGAAAAGTTTTTTTTACATTCAATAGATAAAGGAGACATGCTATTAGCAACATATCGCGTAGACTATTTAGGACCGATGACGACAACACTGAAAAACAGTATACACATATATCTTTAAGGATATTGATGCATTTTCTATGTTTGCTTGGTTATATCCGACCAAATCGTGTACATCCAGAGAAGCCGTAGAAAAGTTGCAATTTCAACAGAAGCATTTTGGTAGCCGAGAAAAAATACTAAATAACAAAGGATATTTCTTTACTTCTGGCAAATTTAAAACATATTGTGGACGAGAGTCCCTAGAGGTGATGGTCAGGTTAAAAATATCCACAAGATGATAATTAATGTTTTAACCTAGTTAGCCACAGGCGCCCGAGAAGTGCTATAAACTTATCAGTAATGTATGGAGGTGTTTGAATAAATATGTCCTCAAATTCCTATATATATATATATATATATATATATATATATATATATATATATATATATATATATATATATATATATATATATATATATAAATATATATAAATATATATATATATGTATATATTTATATATATATATATATATATATATATATATATATATATAAATATATACATATTATATATATATATATATATATATATATATATATATATATATATATATATATATATATATATATATATATTATATTTAATCATTTAAATTGTTTAAATTGGATTTAACCATATCCATAGTTTTTAAACTGACAAATAACAAAATTTAACCTGCATGGTTCTACTTTTAAACTAGACATAACCTATTTCATTTTATTTTAACAAATTATCCTTCCGCCCACGATCGAATCACGAATCGAAATCTAATCGAAACTCAAAAGAGAAGCCACAACATACATTTATTTAACATATTTATCACTTCCTAATCATTGACCCTCGTCAATTTATCAGTTTCAAATTATTGTTAATTTTTTTCAACAATACAAATAGTAGTACATAAGTTAATCATAAAAACAGTTATAATTACATTAGATGATCATCTTCAATAATTCATTTCCTAATTAAACATTATAATTGATCGATAGTGTCTTAAAGCAAAAAAAAAAAAATTTTTTAAAAATTACAACCGATGTGATGTGAGAGCACGAAAACTGTAATTACATATTTCTAGCAAAACCTCAACGATACAACACACATGAATGAAACTATATCGTATCCCAGTCACTGTGTATGATATATTGGAAAAGAAATGGTAAAATGGTAAGAATGATGTACATAATTTTGAAAATGTATCTTAAGTTTTTTTACTATTCTTTGAGCATATTATTTATGATAATCAATTTTATTTTGTTAAAATCTTTTAAAAAAATAGCATATTATTATGAAGACAATGCTAAAATATTATATACATAAGCTAATTATAGCAGATATAATTGGAAATAAAGGCAGAGTCAAAATAACTTCTAACAATTGCGATGTAGTATAATTACACGGTTTGAAGGGAATTTTTTTTTAGAATTTCATATAGGATATGGGTTTAGCTATATAGATATTGAAGTAAAGATGATATAAGGATACC
This sequence comes from Tipula confusa, assembly GCA_963556175.1. Lineage (NCBI taxonomy): Eukaryota > Metazoa > Arthropoda > Insecta > Diptera > Tipulidae > Tipula > Tipula confusa. The sequence continues at coordinate 65,164,716 of OY744476.1, forward strand.
GCCCTTCGTAACTTTAATTACATCATATCACAATAATTGTTTGTTTATGGTGGTGTATACATATACAAAATGGTTCCTTTTCGGTTGATTACTAAAAAGGAAGTCATTAAAGTTAAAAATGGTTCTCCATATAATACTCGTATGTTTGTTTAAAAGTCACATAATTTTGTAAATAATGAGTGACAGTAATTATAATGTCCTTATGTCTGCAATAAATATTATTTGTTTTATGAATGATTAGTAACGCCAACATAATTTTGTATGCTGTCATATTTATATTGGCAGTTGGTTTCATTACCAATTAACGTTTGTTGCCAGCTTCCGGTATGCGGTTTTATAAACCCAGGTAAAATTATAGCTGTTCATTATGGATAAACTGGACAATTTTAATGAGATTTTAAATATGACTTTTTTTATATACTCAACCGATATTACATTTACCACATGCATCAGAAATATATATAAGAATATAAAATTGACACAAACTTAAGTATTTCATAACGACGGAAATCTTAGCTGTTATTTTATCATGCTATCGTTTAACTATTCAGATTTTGATGTTGTGCGCGGCAATAGCAACGCTCAGTTGCGATGTGATAAGAAATTTGTGGTAAAATTTAACTGTCATCTCATTAGGCCGATCACATTGGGTTGCATTTTAGCAAAAGTTTTTAATATTTTGTTAAAGCGCTCTACTATTTCATTTGCAAGAGATTGGTAAGTGGTTCCAAATTTAAGTGAAACTAGATTTTTTGTTAGTTATGAGAAGAATTTTGACCCGAATTGGCTTCTTTGATCTTGTTATTACTTTAAGTGGAATGCCAAACACTGATATTTAAAGCTCGACAAATATCTAAGCAACGGTGGCAGCGATATATATATATTATATGGAATTGAGTATGCCTAAGAGTAATAATCTTTCAACGACATTAAGTAGAAAATGATTACCGTCAGATGGTAGATGCTACTACCTAAGTACCAAAATAATTATAATATTATATATATATATATATATATATATATATATATATATATATATATATATATATATATATATATATATATATATATTATATATATTTTGCGGCACTGTACTTTTGACAATGGCTCACGGCGTTTTACGTTTTTCTTAATTTTTCTTCAAAATGCTAATTTTTTTCATCTTTTCGCACAACTACCAAACGAATTCAACTTGATATAGTGGAACATATATGGAAGAAACATTTCTTGATGAAAACAATTCAATAATAAATAGAAAACCACTTTGTAATTATTACCATATTCGTGGTTAAAAGAAGGTAGAAAAAAACAATTTGTATATCAAGTAAAAAGAAGATAGCAACAAGTGAAGAAAAAATAAATACCTACCACAAGATTTGTAACTAATACGTTTAATCCCGAAACAACAAACCAAACAAAAATTAAAACGGAAACTGATTTTTACTGTTACAGGTGTGGGGAACAAGGTGTCATAAGGAGTAATAGCGACCATTGTGAAAAGAAAAACACCGCATCGGCTATAACTTCCGATGTTATCGATCAAGACTGTTAAGGGAATGGCGCCCATCAATAAGTTGACAAAGTATCTCTAACCATAGTAGGGGTTTCATCCATATATCGTCTATAAAACTCGATCCACAGGCCCGTTTTCAGCTAAAAATTCGAATTTTAGTTGTTTTGGATCCAGCAATTATTTATACAGCCACGAAATTAAGCAAAGCTAAAGTTTCTATTTACGAAGTAAACAACTGAATTCAGCCGAATGCCGATCTCCCTTATCGATAAAATACTCATAAATGCTCTTTACTTTTGCCCTGAATTGCCCTGGATAGCACCCGTACTTCTTGTTTCCAAGCCACTGATCATCGAAAATTAATTAGTGTTAATATTGCTGATAAGCTCCCTATACCAAATGTCGATTCATTGTTTACTTAGCCCAAAAATAACTTTTTATGTCAATTATATATCTGAAATTAGGATTCTGGCAGGTGCCAGTCAAACCGGAAGGCCTGTAATAAAACCGCTTTTATATCAGACTTATATTGTTTCAAATGTAGGTCGTTTGGCTTACCTTGACAGGTTTCAAGCTGGCCTACACAATGTAACAATCCTAGTTTATTTTGATAATTTAATAACAATATCTCAATCACACATATGTGACCAGACAATGCTGTTTAACCTAATAGCAAACCGATGGAAGATGGTATATTATATAACTAAGTTCCCGATGTGAACTCTGAGGAACTCGAAATTTTACAGTCTTTTCACGACAAATCTTATGCTGGACATTATTGGGTTGAACGTTCTTTAAACAAAATATCTAAGAGATTTTATTGCTGCGGTTTGCGAAAATTTATTCCCAATTACATTCAAACACATCCTGAATGTCCAAAATATAAAGTCTCCAAACAGAAACCGTCAGGTTTATTTAAAACGCTTGTAATGAATCACCGTTTTGAGGTAATTGCAATTGATTTGTTTGATCCTCTTGAATAATCTGAAGAGAGGTATCGGTGAACATTTATAATAGAAGATTCAGCTACTAAATAGGTAGAAATGTAAACTTTACAATATGGGCTTCCACTTCGACTTATTTCGGATAACGATGGGCTGTCAGTTGGCGCAATTGTGCAGTAAGTCGCCGAATCTATGGACATTAAACAATATTTCGTGCCATTGTACCACGCAAAAGTTAATGCCGTCGAAAGATGAAATCAATGCACATGACCAGAATATTCATCATCAATTTAATTTGCTATTAACTCGACACGTTTTGATACTACCCTGGTTATACACCTGCATATTTAACTTTAGGTCGTGAATTACGAACATTATCGAATATAACACACGATTTTAGGGCGGTCATTCAATATCTAATTTTGTTCCACAAATTACTCCGTGTTTATTAAAACTAGACTCAACATTAAAACAGGTACGTGACCATAGTGAAAAGCACAAGATAGTGAAAAAACGAAGAACTATGCCGATAAAAAAGAAAGCATATGAATTTTGAAGAAAACCAGTTGGTGCTTATTACAGTAGACGTGACGGACTTTACCGAATTAAACGGGAGAAATCAAACTTTTTATGAACAAGAGAGCCTCAATAACGAATACGTAGGCGTTTTTCATGCGTCCATTTTAACACCTTACCATGCTTGCGAAAATCCATAAGATAATTCTTCATTATACCCAAGAAAAACATGTCCACCGAGGCAACGTGGTCAGTCAGGCAAAGCAGCCAATAATATTAGAAATACTCGGAACAAAACAGAAACTATAGCATCTTCTGGTCGAGTGTCAGTTTCCAGAACTGAAGAATATCCGTAAGATATTGTAACCTATAGCCACAAAGACACAAAGTGATTATGTGCGGAAAGTTAAACTTCCTTTTACCATTTTCGTTCAATAAATTCTATCGGGATTATAGATTTATATTTTCACATAAGTCAGTCTTAGTTTCTACTAGCTTTATATAGCATTAAAGGCACTAATCACTATTTTGACGTCGTGCTGTGTTATGAATCACAACAGATCATCCAAATCGATGTACAGTTTTAATTTTTTGGTCAGTAAACGTTAATAAGTGTGTGTTTTCAAATTGTTGACAGGTTGGAACACATATACAAATATCGATTGCTTTGAATAAAATAGCAACTTTATTGAAGAAAAATGCAACACCAAAATTGCGAAGGCCAAGTATAATGTTAAGCTTTTGAGCCCATGGTTTTCACAATTCGGCCATCTTGTTTCTTTTAGAGCAACGAGTTTCTAAAATACTATTTTATGGCTTGTAAAATATAGTATACCATCGAGCACATTTAGTTTCACAAGTCAATTCTTCGCCGCGCGTGTCCTTCTTCATATTATTTTGGCAGATAAAATAATTTTGAGGCCTCCAAAAAATGGGAAGTAATTTGGGTTTGAGCGAAATATGGTGTAGATGTAACAGAGTAATCGATTGAAAGAGTAACTGAGTAGTCGATTTATATATTGTAACCGAGTAGGCAGTGGATAAAAAAAATAGTTGAAGTACGGCTGCGGCAAGGAACGGAACAAAAAAAGAAAAATAGGAGAGACTACGTTTTAACTTGAATAAATGTTTTAAATAAAAAGCAATAAATATAAAAACTAAATGATATATTATTAAGGACCTTAAAAAAATTAATTGGAATTATAGTTCAGAAGTGGGATTAACCTGTGCCTAAATAAAATAGTGAAAATCGACGAAAGCGAGTAGTGTGTAGAATATGGCTTTCGTGGGGTTATGTAAACCAGAGTTAGTTCATGCTTGTGATGAGGGTTTACTGCCAACAAAAGGAAATAAGAAAACCTGGCTGGGTTGGCTAAACAAATATTCAAAATAACCAAAAAAGGTAACTACAAACGATGACGCTACGGGTAGCCACGAAATAACTACCAACTCGGATCAGAACAGCACGATGATATACAAAACAGATTGTCGGAACGGTGTAGAGATATAACTAATGAACCCGAGAACAGGAATTACTCGAACGGGAAAAACAGTTAAGAAGTTGCGAGAGAATGCCCTAGGGTGGTAGTCACAGACGGTTATCTCCTAAAGATGTGGTGGAAATTTTACCAGAATTTGACCCATTGAAATTGAATGTCTTAAACTCAAAACAATTATTATTAAAAATTGAATCGCTTCAACAATTATACGAAAGAGACCAGCGACTCATTTTATTAGTTATCTGTACAAATCTTAAAGGTGCAGCAAATATATGGTTCAAATCTATCGAGAACCATTGGTTACGGGGTGGGATGGTTTTGTCAAATATTAGACAATTTCCGAACGAAAACGAACGATGCAGACAATCACAAATTGCTAAGATTAAAAAGCCAAAAACCTGATCAAAATTTAATCGAATACTTTTGTGAAATGTGTGCTATTGGCAAAACAAAAATATCCGACGAAGCGTTGATAAAATACATAATTCAAGGTTTAAAGATTATGCTACGTCATTTTGAACAACAATTATTGTTAATTTGGATCAGCTGCCAGACCGAATTAATTTAAAACCAGTAAACCATTTATACGAAATGGTTACAGCACCGAATCAAAACCAACTGTCACTAGCGTGAATAGTAATATTAAACCTTTTGCATCACGAAACACGGTATAATATTATAATGAATTCAAAAGGGCAAATGAAATGCACTCCGAAAACCGTTGCGAAAGTCAAGTCGAAGCAAAAAGTATTCACAATAAAGAGATTTCAATCGATGGTAAAATATTAATCGGGCAAATAGATAGTGGTAGCCAATGTACCATGATACGCAAGAGTTACGCTGAAGAATTGTAAGTAAACCAGACGCCATACGACACCTAAATGAAGTGATTCGCTGGAGGAAATTCGCTGGCGAGCAAAAAAATTAGTGTTGATATTAAAATAGTTTCCGTTAAAGCGCTGTAGTTGCGTAAAAGCGTCATTTTTTTAAACGCTAGGTAGATTTTCAGGAACATAAAGTCTCAGAGCTGGGAATATGACCTGGGAAGATGAAAACTGATGCCATTATGAATTTTCCACAGCCGAATGATAAAACGCAAATACGACAATTTTTGGGATTAGCGGGAATTTCTCGAAAGTTCATGAAGAACTTCAATATCATCGCGAAACCGTCAACTCAATTAACTTCAGAATAAGTACCATTAAGATGGTCGAGCAAACAAATAAACGCATTTGAATATATTAAATCTAAATTGGTGAAACTTTATCAATATATGACCCAAATTTAGATTATGAAGTGTGTACCGGTGCTACTTCAAAAAGGTTTGGCGGAATTTTATTTCAAATTGACGACAAAACGACCAGCATCATATTTTAGTAGGCAGACCACCAAATGTGCACAAAATATCATTCATATGAACTTGGGACTTTACCAGTGATTGTAGCCTTAGAATGGTTTCGAATTTATTTGATCGGAAAGCCTTTTAAGTTGGCAAAAAAATGGACGATATGGAATACTGCGGACTAGAAAAAGCACTAAAAATGGTCAAATAACATTTTTGGTTTCCTAGAATGAGAAATTACCTAAAAAAATATATGGTGGCTTGTATTGAATGTGGATACACAAAAGCAATATATTATGGGCAGAAAGGAGGAGAATCACAGCCGATTGATAAAATATCAATAACATGCATATGTAATCGTAGTTGTAGACGCTTTTATAAAATATGTTCATATTAAGGTGGTTAAAATTATTTCTGCGGTACCAGTAATTTATATGATGAGTGATTGGATCGTACATTTTGGTATCTTATCTTTGTTTAGGGCTATGATAGTTGAAGAAGAAAACAAATGGGATATAGAGATGAACCAATTACAGTAGTCAATGCATAACCTACCAAATCTAACGATGAAAATGTCACCCCAATGTTTAGCGTTGACAAAAAAAAATTCTTAACAAACCCATCAGTCATCATTTCGAACTAGGTCCTGGTATATATACAGGATATATCTTTACAGGATATATCTTTAATTGGCTAAATGGCAATTGTGATAATAAGATACGTCATTATCAATCTTGTTTTGTTTACCCAGAAAATAAGGCAGCTAAAGAGTCACTCTGAACGATTGAGTTGGAATGAACAAATGTAATAATTTTACAAAAACTTCAAAAATTGTCTATGACTCATATTTTCTGTTAGTCAATTTATAATTCTGCAGTCCTGCACCTCTGTCTCTCTAGACGTGGAGACTAAGCACTCGTCTGTATAATTAATGATTATCGAAAATTAAAATGGTTAATAATAAAATCAACAAATAAGCCACCTTCAATTTATCAAAAAGGTGTATTCTGCAATAAAAATAAAATAAAAACTGTCATCAAACCGCAATTGTCTCGCGGCACTTGACAAATATATAATTTCGCACAATTTTTCTGCACATATCCTCAATGTACACACAAGACACGTTGTATAATTTTATAATTATTTAAATTTATAACTTTGTACGACAAATGTGTATATACGTACATATATAGTTACTTATATTAATGTTTATTTAAGTCGATAAAAATCTTTTCGATATCATTTTGATCAAAAATAATTATTCCATTTAATCACATCGTGCTTTAAGCTATATCTTGTTAAGAGTGTGTATGATGCTTATAAATAAAACCCACCAAAACAAAATTAAAATTTATAGAATTTAATATTAAATTTAATTTCACAAATTTAAATAAATAAAAAAAAAAACATAAAATCAGATATTTTATCCAAATTACAACCAAAGTAATAAAGATAAATAAATAAAAAAAAAATAAAAAAATTGTAGAGAGATACTCGTATATATGTTTCCACACCTAATTGTGTGATTTCGTAGGTGTGGTACGCGATATATTTAAAACGTGTGTTCGAAAATGGTTGGAACTTATATAAATTTCGAAGCAAATTTTATTGTATCCATCGGTGTGTATTTATGACAGTATGAAAGTGTCAAAAAATTCATTCTTAATTTTTTGTATATATTGTATAATATGTCGAGTAAGATCTTTATCAGCGTAACTATGTACGTGCTAAATGGACACCATATATAAGAAACTAATTTGACATTTAGTTCGTGTTTTGTTGTTTTTGTTTTTATCTTGAAATTACTATTAATAATACCCGCAGAATATAATTTATTTGTTTTGCAAAGTATATTTGTGTGTATCCATTTTTTGGAGGAGTTGGGTTAATTTTAAAGTTTATTTGTTATTGTTGTTTTATATTTTGTGGTTTGTGTATTTTTTCGTGGTATGTTTATAGTAGAACATCAATTTTTTTATTTGAATTAATTTTTTTAACGAGATAAGTTCATTTTTGGTTTCAAGAACAACAGAAGTTATTTCTTGAAGTTTGAGTATCTGTAAAAAGTTTTTTAAATATCCTCAAAGATGATTCATGGAACATCCGTACTAGGTTTCAAAATCAAAAATAATTATATGGGTTGAATATGCACTCCTTGGATTTACTACTGCAACCACATTTTGACTGCAATTGACATGCATCTTTCTATTACATATACGGCAATGTAGTAAATATTCCGAATTGCTTAACTTTGCGAAACAAATCAAACAGTGATTTCCATTATTTTCTGAAGCATCTGAAAAAATATTTTTCAAGAGTTTTTGGAACGATTTTAAACCATTAAAATATTTATTATCGTTTGATGAGTAAATATCTGGTATATGCTTTAGATTATAATATTTATTAACCGCGTATAAAATTAATGAACCAAAATTATATCCATCTCTTTGTAGAGAAAACATGTTTGTGGGTTCAATCTTGAAATTTTTGTAGTTCTGAAACAAATAACGCTGCTTGTTTTGCAGCATCTTTTCGAATTTTTTCGTGGTTTAAAAGGTTATATGTTTTAATTTCCGCTGCACAATGATAGTTCAGGTTGCGATTTAATTGATTAAGCACAATAGAGTTGTTAGAATTGAAAATTTTTAAGGAAAACAATTAACAAAGTACCAGCAACATGTAAAATATCATCAGTGACATATTGTTTTTCATTTCCCCTAAGCCAGGAAAATTGAATTTAAATAATTGTATGCAAAAACTTTTTGCATTAATTTTATCTGCATATAGCTGTTAATTTCATATTCTTGGAACTTAAATTTTGTATCACTAAGTATTTTCTTAAATACAATTCTTCCTGGATATCTGACTTTCTTTTTTGCTTGTTTTCTCCAGTTTTCTTCTAAATTTGGTTCTAAATGATGCATTTCATCATATGACCTTTCGAAACATAACTAATCCAGCAATTCCAGTGAATATGATGCTAAACAACTACGAAGTATTAATTAAAGGCTATAGGAGTGCATATTCGGCCCATATAAAATTTTTTGATTTTCAATGTCATGGTACACGGTAAAAAATCAATACTAATTTTAAAAAAATTTTTTAAATGACACTAGTTTTATAGAATAATAAAACAACAATGCTAATTCTTAAACTCCAAAAAGTTTAAGACTTATTTAAAACTACAAAGCATTAATTTTAAATATAAAATGTTTTGATCTAAAATGAAACCAAAAAACACTTGAAATAAATCTTTTTTATCTTGGCAACTAATTAAGAAAACAGTTTGATTTTAAGTACAAAAAATTTACTAAATTTAAACATAAAAAGTTTAAGAAATCCAAAATTGTCTTTTAAATATTAAAATTTAAAAAACAAAAATTTTAAAATTGTCCATAATGGTTCTCAACTAAAAAAACATAAGAGTTTGGTTAACTTTTTCATATGAAAAAATTGTACGCAGTTGATGGTGTATTAAATTAAATTTCTTATTATCTTATAATTCACTAGAACAACGTGATTATACGAAGTATAAAAACCTAGTATAAACCACGACATTTTAGAGATTTATAGATGATAAAGTTTAGGCTATTAACTAAGAAAATTTATGTAAATATTAACCAATTAAATATTTTTAGGTATAAAAAAAACGATCTGTTTGAAGTAGTATTAGTAGTAAAAAGTAGTTTAAGCCACTAGTGTCAATTACTTAAGATAAGGAAATTTGTGTGAATATTGTCAAATTACTAATTCTTTTAATTTAAAAAACGACATTTTTGTAATTTGGTCGCTACAGCCTCATGAGCAGTGCTGTCATTTTATAAATTTAGCGGGTAGTACGTTTAACAATTTTAGGGGATTATTTAAAGTAATAAGGTAGTCTAGAAAAAAAACAAATATATTTTTCAAAGAACATATCATAAAACAATGAGTGTTTACCTGTTTTGTTGACATAACAACATTGAGTAGGGGGCTATTAATTCATTAATTAGGATGTACTCCGCTATATGTCTCATTACATTGAGTTATGTTTTGAACAATTTGAGTACATTATGTGTTTAGCTGTTAAGCTACGGTCAGAAGAATGGAAAAGGTCGACCAACGTTGGCAATTTGTCCAAATAACCAATCGTGTAGACAGAAAACGATTAACAAATCAAGGTTATATTGGCACTACAAACCTGTGCATTCGCTCAATAGGCTATTTTTATAAAAAGGTCAAGGGAAACTACCAAAGTTGGTGTAAAGATTGGTTCAATATTGGTCTACATGATTCGTGAGAGAAAATTTATTTTTCCATACTTAACTGCCAATGTTGGTCGACATTCTCCATTTGTTTGTCCGCGGCTTATAGTAATTAATATATTGTAATAAGTAATTTCCAAACAAAATTTGCATTTATTTTGTTGATAAATTTAGTTAAGTTACGCAGGGGATTTAAGGAGTATAAATTTCATTAGCGGAACATAGTAGCATAGAGCATACAAGTAGTATAAATACTCCGATAGTGGTATGCTCAACAACACCGCTCATGAGAGACCTAATTCACATATTCTCATTGGCTTGAAACCGAACTACAATGAACCGAATCAAATGTCGTCTTTTTTCATTGTAAACAATGTTAACATTTCTTATTTTTTTTAGTCAATATATTACGAAGTAGTTAGTAAAGCCTGGGAATGCATATTAGGCCAATATATTGATCTAGTTAAAAATTCAAATTTTGTTTAAATGTTTAGTATGGAAACAGAGAAATTTATAAGAATATAGTCGTCTATTCACAATAAAACATTTACTATCAATATTTTTTTACTGTGAAACGAGAACAAAACAAAAATATTAAATTACTTTAGAGTGACAAAGACAGTCGTTCATGATTTTTGTTTTAACAAAAAATCAAAATAGAACAAAAACAAAAACGATTGTCTTTGTCACTCTAAAGTAATTTAATATTTTTTTGTTCTCCTTTCACCTTCCACCGAGCAATTGGCCAGGGGTTAAAGCTGCAGTGTTTGAGACGGGAGGTACTGGGTTCGAATTCCAACGGGAGAGGGTTGCAGGAATTTTTCATCACCTGATTACGATCGGTAATGACGAAAAACACTACTATGACCCTCTGTTGGAGTGCAGAATCCATGAGCCAAACCATTATCCATGTCAGTACAGACTGACTAGAGCAATGCAATGTGCAGATGGATTTAAAATCGAACCTATATTCGTACGTCCTCAAGTTGGTTGGTGATGGCGTAAGGTAGGACGTTAAAAATTAACCGCGAAAGAGTTGGGGGAGCTTCGGCCCCAGAACAGATTGCAGAGTTCAGAAACAAACAAACAATCTTTTTCTAAAGCATTTGTAGAGCAATTCCTTTCTTCTTATCGGTAAGATGTTTTTATTTCACCCTCACATTGAACCTTTTATCAGGGTTAAAAAATCTTTAAATTGGTTCTTTTATATTGGGTGTTTTGGAGGGAAACAGACTGATGATATTACACCGTTTATGGAATACTCTCTCCGACTGACATTTGTTGCTTAGATAAATGATAATTAGCATTCCATAAGACACATTTGAAGGCGATCAATTTTGTTTTTAAAATTAACTACATTAATCTCTTCATGATTGGCACCTTTAGATCCATCGTTATCTCTATTATTGATACCAATGAGATAATTCCTTCTTTATTTGTTTGAACTTTGAAAAATGTAGTTCAATTATTTGTTTTAATTATATACATCTTAGGAAACCTTTATATTCGGCCGTATAATTTACAGCACAGACGCTGCAACTTTTTGAGGAAAAATCAGTTTTTATTTTATTACTTTACTATGAACTAAAAAGTTCAACAAAAATATTACAAACATCATTTAACGTGCTCTATTATGTCCGTATTCCTGAAACCTAAACTACAGTACTGGTACAAATTATATTTTTTGAATTCCTCGAAGGTAATATATCGATGCAATAGGTATCTAAAGTTATTTAGCGCTTTTCAATAGAAGGCCTATCAATATAGGCTTGAAATTGGTTAGGTTATTGATAAGGGGCCATCTATCAAATTTCTTGTGAATTTTTCATGAGTGTGTGGCCAATCACTGTGAAAGGTTATAGCATTGAACAATGTATGCAAATATTTAAACAAAACCAAACGAAACTGACTTGCCATAACTGTACAAACACACGGTGGTAAGAACTGCTCAGCGCATGCTTGAAAATGATAACCGTGATCAAGCAATTTAACACTTTTAGAATTCTGTCTGCCTTTCTTTTCTTTCATTTAAGCGACTCTCGATTTTTGGTAAATACTGTATTATCATTAGCTTTCTTCAGATGTCTTGAAATATCCAGACACTTTTGCATATTTCGCTGAAAACCGAACAGTTTGTAAATCTTCACAGTTTTTGAGTCGTTACAGTTTTGCCTAATTCAAGTTTAAGTAATCGACGCACTTCTGTATTTGTGTTATTTTGTATATTATATATATATATATATATATATATATATATATATATATATATATATATATATATATGTATGTATATATATATATATATATATATATATATATATATATATATATATATATATATTATATATATATATATATATATATATATATATATATATATATATATATATATATATATATATATATATACATATATTAAATTGGTAATTTTCAGAATTTTAAATCATTATATCATTAAAAGAGTTTTTATTTGATTTTCAGAAGATAATAATTTTAAATTACAAACAAAATATTGTTAAAGTAAAAATCGAGTTGTGGGGGTGGATTGGTAATTGATGATGATCATATACGAAAAAAACTTATTGAAAAATATTTGTTGTTTGATGGCAATTTTTCATAGAAATTTACCTTTGATGAATATGATATTAAAAGTTAACGAGTTACAAACATTATTGCAATTAATGGAATTCCAGTACGCGTAATCATTTATTTGATGATAATATAAAGTAATTTGAATTTTATTAAATTCTATAGCGCTGAAATGTATTCTACTTGTTGTTCACTTTAAATGTTATATCAAAAGGATCCCAGAAATTTATCAGTTGAAATTGGTGTCGCAGAGGAATAAGGAAATGGCATGATTCGACAGCTTAAAAGATTTTTAAAGGAAAAATAAACGATCAATTTAGATAAATAAACGTCAATTAAGAATTGGCTTTATAAAGTCAATTGGCAGTAACAAGTAATTTATCTTTCTATGACCTTAAACCAAACCATGCTACCACCTAAATTGGTAACTTATTTGGTTTTCTCAATGTGGTTTATACTGCGAGACAGTTCAACATATCTTATGAGTTAATCGAATCTCAAAGTAAATAAAGATTAAAAAGAATTATAATCAAAGGTTTAGCACTTCAAAAAGAAGTGGTAGTTTTGTTCATTGTCATCACTAATCGTAATTAACTTAATTTTGTTTTGTGGACGTGATAGTTTTGGCTTGACTTAGCCGATTACTTCCTAAGTCATTTTCATGTGCTTAAATTGCTTGAATAAATCTAGCTTAATATAATACGAAGTGGCTTCTGTAAAAAGTGTTCACTATTAATTTGGAAAATTAATATCAACCTGCAATTGTTCTACGATTTTTGGTTGGTTGGAACATGTTAACATTTTTGCCCTGTAATAAAAACTATAAGGTTTTGAACAAATTTCTTAATCAAGTGAAAAATTTAGGAAACTTGTGGTACTTTTTTAATTTTATATAATGTTCTTTGTATCATGTCGACCTTGATGCTATCAAGATCGTGTTCCATTTTTTATTTACCAGACCCTGAGTGCTTAATATTCGTAAGCATTTTAATGTCAAAGCACTCGTGGTCATCTGAAAGTAGCTGACTTAACAACCACTAAACAAGATCCTATCAACACGTGCGCGACTTATTGGTAATATCACTGTCACAGAAGTTTTATATTTTCTCGTGCTAAATTTGTACATAAAACCTAGGAGATCTGCATTATCGTGCACTGTAATCTACTTCTAAAATATCTTCCCAGCCACAAGGATTTACACAGGTAAAGATACAAGGCCTATCGCAATTCCTTCACTTTTAATAATATGACAATAACTTCTTTTGATTTTTCTAATCTTAAAATATTCTACCGGTATTATTTGTTCTAAAATTTCCTTGGATTGCTGTAAGTTTGGCTTTCTTAAATTTGCTAATTTAAGTATAATGCGTTATCTTATACTTATCCTAGATATGGAGCTAAAATGTTGCAAGATATCTAAACTGATTTGACACTTCGGCAGCTAGCCGCTACTAAGCTAACCAAGCTTTTAGCTAACTAAGTATTACATAATTAACCATAAAACATTACAACAAATTTTACTCACGGTGAGTGACAGAAGCCGCATAAGAAATCTTTTAAATTGGCAATACGAATGAACAACTCAAAATCATCAAAAAAAATGTACTGAGATGGTGGAAATGAAGTTCAACACAAAGTGAACTAAAGTGTTTACGAAGAGTAGGACAAAGATATGCTCTATTGCTATTACTACCTTTTTCATAGGAAAAAACAATGCCATTTGCAAGCTACCATAATTACAAATGAAATTTAGAAAAATTCCTTTAAACTGTTTAGCAATCGTGAATAATTAGATAATAATTACCTCCTAACAGCTGGTAAGCACTAAAAATTTCAGAAGCTATCAGAAGTCGGTATCAAGCTACCTATTTGAGAAATAATGACCATAATACTGAAAATGAGATTCATCACACTAATTTACATCTATCATGAAGTATATAATAGCCTGATGGGAGGACAATTAAGTTTTACCACAAACTCCTCATCAAATCGAAACTGATCATTTCTGCGCTTATCACCTAAATATAAGATTAACTAAGTGTATGAAGTAACGACACAGATATTATTCGTTGCTGTAATGGTAACCGTGACGATAATTAAACACGCCACCTTCTGATGGTCGGTTTAAAGCCAAAAAAACTGCAGATCGTTACCTGGTCTCCAACTTACAAAATTGGTCGGAAAGAATGGTGAATTAGTATTAAAGCGTCATCCCACGGACGGTTGGCCGAATCTTCTTAACCAATTTAATCCAACAAAAGAGCCAAAACTTTTCTCTTGGTCTGACGAATGAAATAATGCATTTATCGCAACAAAAATGCGCTTGCTTAAAAACTCACACTAAGCGAAACTATAAGTACTCTGCTTTTTAGTAGAAGGTTGAACATTTTTAGTTTACACTAAACAATAACCACTGGTTAATTTAATCTATTCAAAGACAGAAATTTCAAAGGAATTTTAAAGTTACACCAAAAACAAAGGTTGACTGTAAAGAGTCAACCAGAAACAATAACGAAGGCAGACGTATTGATTACTGTGACCGAAATCAGTTATCGGTATGTGGTAGTAACCTCTAACACAAAAATATACAAAGAAATAACATTTATACAAGTTGCATATCACCAGATAGACCAACAACAAACCAAAAAGCTCAATTGCTGTTCAATAAAAAAATAATAATACCTCTGCACGATATAAGAGCAATGAGAGGAACAGAAATGCAGAGCGATCACCAAGTCTAAGTCAAGGCAGTTACTAGTGTATTTGGTTGCCAAGACAATACAAGGAAACCGTGGATTAGAAATCATATCTGGAAGACAATTGAGGAACGCCATAAACTTAAGCAAATATTGCGTCATCAAAATACGGCAGAAATTAGAAGGTAATTCAACGATAAACCTCAACAGCTAAAATTAGTGACCCAGAGTGATTGCAAAAAATACACTGAGGACATTCTAGAAACAGCTCAAAAAGCAACATCAAAAGGAAACATGCACATGCTACATTAATGCGTCAGAGGAAACACAGGAAAGTTTACCAACATACCACAAATTAGGGATGCAGCAGGTCAATTTCTAACCTCATAAAGTTAACAGCTAAATAGGAGAAAAGAAAGTTTTGGATTAGATAACCGCATAGGTACTGAATAACTTTACGTACCGCCGGATGGAGACCATCAACACTCATCCACTAACGGAGAAAAGAGTTACAAATGCCATAAAGAAATTAAAAAACAACAAAGTTGCTTGATCAGACAACATCCCAGCTGATCTACTAATTATGATATATCTACAGCAGCAGCGGTTCTAACTCCAGTATACGCGGATTATTGACATGCAGGTAGAATTACAGAAAGATCTAAAGAAAGAGTGAATAACTTTAACAATTCTGACCAAAGGCAACCTAAGAGAATACAAGAATTGGAAAAGAATCTCCCTCCCCAGCAGCATAATAAAAGTATTTGCCATGATCAATCTGGAGCGTATCTCACCTGTAATCAACATACAAAATGAGCAGGCTGGCCTTAAACCTGGAAGCAGCTGCACGGATCTCATCAATACAATTCGGATCATATTTGAACAATCTAACGAATGGAACTTATCTCTGCATCTACTTTGTGTGGACTTTAAACTAGCGTTTGGGTCGATTAACAGGTGCGTGATTTTAAAATTGGCATTCCGAGCAAAATAATAGAACTCATCAAAAAAAATTTCCAGGGTGCTGAAATAAGTCAATATAAAAGCAGGCAGAATGAAAAATAAATCCCCACGCGTTTTTCTCAATAGTGTTAGACAAAGCTAAACTCAAATTAGAAGTGACAAGCCCAAATTATATAAAACTGAGATGTTAATAGAATGGGCACAAAAAGTTGACATCAGAAAGATAAATGGCATAAGACTGAACGCATGCTTTAATACACCAATTCACAGGAATCAAAAAAACAAAAGGTCAAAAAATGTGTATATCTTGGTTGCACAGGGGCAGAAACAGGCGTTATGTACCTTGGTTGTACAGGGGCAGAAATAGGCGTCACTTAAGAAGATATAAATCAAAGGATTACAAAGGCAGGAAACCCATTTAACATGCTCCACAAGGTCTGAAACACATTGATACTGTCACTAATTGTCACAGCTACGCATGTTCATTGACTTTGTAATTCAGTGTTACTGTAAGGTTGTGCAACTTGGAAAAAAACAAAGAAAATCTTAAAAAGACTCTGGATATTTGTAAATAAATGCCGCAGACGATTAAAAATATGCTTTTGGCCAAACAGAAACACGAACGAGGAGCTCCTAACAAAGCAAATCCATTTAGAGAAAGAAACTGGAAAATAAAAATGAAGATGGATAGGACAAACACTTCGAAAAGTATAATGTAACATTGCTATAGAATGTCTTCAGAATGGATCCCGCAAGGAAAGATGAAAGTCAAAAGACCACCGATGACATCGAAAAGATATATGCTTACTGAAGCAAAACAAGTTGTGGTGAGGTTAAGCCAATAGCCCCAATAAAGTGAGATGGTCCATTCTAGTAGTCGCCTACAGAGCATGCTCCTAAAATAATATAAAGTTGAAAAAAAAAAAATTGAAAAAAAAACAACTGCAACTAAATAATAATTGAGAAAATTTTCTGAAGACGAAAATATGAAAACCAAAACAAAATGTTTTGCAGTTATCTTCATTAATTACGTTAAAAACGAGGCAGAATTTGGTAGACTGATACGATACAAAAAACACTTTTGTTCGTTTTGTGTTCGTAACAAATATAAATAAGGTGCAAGGCCACTCGTTGTGTGATCTTTTTCATATATATATAAGCTTTAAAATCACGAAATGTGAGCATACAGAGTGATGTATATGTATATACTACCCTAATGTTCTAAATCTAATCATTTAGAAGTAATTAAATTTAATATTTGGTTAAAATATAAAAATTAACTGTATATACCTGTCGACAACGGTTGCGTCTGCTATATATTAATTTCATTAAATGTAAATCCAACATTAACAAATGTTTGTTACAAATGTTGTACAGTGAAAGAAGTAGTGGCGAACGAGACAATGTTCATAATGCAATATGGTGATACATTTGTGTTTAAAATTAATGTTGATGGGTTTCCATGAGCCATTTTTTTAGTTACGAAAGTGGAAAATGTATTTTCTATACAAACGAATATATAATTTATGTAAGTACCAAACTGTAAGTATTAAACGCAAAATTTTTTAAATATCTTCTGATTAAACCAGGCTATAGCAAAGTCATGACAAAATAACAGCACCATACCTGCAAACACATCGATTGGGATTGATTGTACGAGTTGTCTGTTTGCGCCAACGTTTGCGATTTTCGTGAACTATACTGACTTTAATTATCGTTAGGCAATTTTACCAACTTAACTATAAGTCATTGAATACGTTACTTTCATAAAATTTTATGGTATTGTACTTGATGTGATATCTGCTTGGTGAATATAATTAGCTGCATGGCCAATTAAAAAGTGTGTGGAGTGACAACGTTAAATTTATCGTTGCTGGTCATAATGGACGGGAGACAAAATCGTTTTTTTGTGATAATACCATAGACAACTGTCTATGGTTGTCAAGTTGTCTATGGTAATACCATGTGCCATTTGACGTAATCCCATAATCCGGTAAAGTGTGGTGCACTCGGTGGGATGAACCGCCAGTCAGTTCTTTTTTTTAATTAA
The DNA here is from genome assembly GCA_963556175.1 of Tipula confusa. Classification (NCBI taxonomy): domain Eukaryota; kingdom Metazoa; phylum Arthropoda; class Insecta; order Diptera; family Tipulidae; genus Tipula; species Tipula confusa. The sequence goes on from OY744476.1 coordinate 65,183,072, forward strand.
AAAATATACTTATAGTATTTGAGTTTTTCTTTAATAAACAATACAGACTTCCTTTAGTTCGAGGAAGTTACCAACAGCTTGAGCCATTGATTTTACGAATAGTGATATATACAATTTTTAAGCTCTTATTATTTCGGATAAGTAAAAACAGGTACCGCGTAATCGTCCCCAACGTTGATAAATGGCCTCTCGAATTTGAATGGACAATCTGGTAGAACCTATTTAATTCCACTTTACAATCCAGAGTCGTGTTTACAGAAAGGCACAGTAGGCACGTGTCTAGGGCCCGTAAATTTAAGGGGCCCAAATATCGTTATATTTTGAATATATAGCGCTCCTAAATTTCAAATTAGTGTTATTTCCACACTAATAATTTGCATTTTTCCACATTTCATATCGACAAAATGATAATATATTTTGTCATCACAATTTTTGGTTAGTAGGTAATTTAGTAAAACAAAAAAAAAATTATTCATTGGTTATTGTTTTTTGTTTGAAGTAAAATAAAATATAGAATCTAGTAGTTCAATGAAAAATAAAGGAAGGTCGCAATGAATTTTGGAAAAAAATTAAAATTTCGTTATCGAGGCATGTCATAAAAACAAAAGAAGTGTATGTTACCTCATTGCAAATATAAGACAAGCTTTTTTAAATGAAAATGTAACCGACATAAATTGTGATTTAATACTTGAAACTGGATTAGTATCCGAAACACAATCCATTTTGTAGAAACTATTTGGTGGAAAATTATTGTAGTTCTACAAACTATATCGCTCGATGGCCAGAAACTACAACTTCGGTAATGCAAAATTGTTTCATTAAAATCACACCATTGCCTATTTTTGGCGATCTTAATTCAACTAAATTATGATATCTCTCGAAGGAACAAAACAAACAAATAGGAGCTTAAATAAAGGAGATTTACCTGCGCACAAACGAGAACTATAATCACAAAGTATACTGCTGTATATATGCAAACTTTACTCTAGAAAAAAAAGTTACGTGACCCAAGGAACTTGCGATTGGAAAAATATTATGGAGAAACTATCAGAACATGAGAACTCATCGAAACTAATGCCATCTATTCGTTCCTTAATTTCCAGTTCGAAACAAGTAGTTTGCAGCGATTTAACTCTAATTAGAAATCTTTACAGTGAGAAACAGTAAACTGGAGCAAAGTCCTAAAAATGATCTTAGAAACAATTAAATTCCTGGCTTCCAACGCACTTGCTTCTCACGGTAAAATCAAAAATGAAATAAATTGGAAACTTCATTGAGGCTTTAAGCTTTTTATCGGAATTTGATCCATTCCTTAGAGCACATATAAGTCAACATGCCAACCTATTGACCAATTTATGATAGATTTATTAGCCTGATGGCTGATAAAATCAGACTGGACACAATTCAAGAAATACATGAATCAAGTTTTTCTCTATTCATCGACTCCACATCCAATAGTAGCCACATTGATTAGTTTAGAGTAGTTATGCGATATGTCTTTAAAAACGTCTACGCAAGGCTATAATAATGCTTTTAAAATGTCAATATAGTTCTTTAGCCGAATTTTTTCTGTGCTCGAGTCGTTCGTTAAACTTAATCGGTGTCGCTGCTGCTAAAAGTTAATTTGAAAAAAAACGGCAGTTTTTTATGTAATTCCACAACAGCTGATCACAACAGCCCTGATCGTGGTTGATGTCTGAAACAAACTGTGCATCTTCTGATTGTATCTCTTATTGTGAAGTTTCCTCTTCATATCCGAAACCGTTGCTAAAGATACTATACTCAGCAACGATGTACCAGAACGGCTTTGACGATTGTAAGCGCTCACTTTTAAGTAATCTTATCAAATTATTGATACTAAGAAGATACACTGGATGTTGAGCTTCCCCCTTTTACTGTTATTGATGAACTGAATAATCTAACTGTTGATTGCTTTATGATCTTTTGATCACTAGATTGGGCGTCATTCATAATTTATTGCTTTTTCTTCCTTCACATCGTATTGGTCTTTGGTTATGGCTTTTGCGATTCAATGAACTATAATCTGGCCCGAACCACCACGTTTTGAGACCATGTAAATGTTCTGCTGTTAAACCTGTTGACGCACAATCTGCTAGACTCAATCTTGTTGGTACATGCCACCACTGACTACAAATAATTTTTAATGTAACTTACAAGATTCGGTTTCCTAAAATCTGTCACGATAGGATGCTTACACTCCAAAAATATTTTGGAATCTCTATAATTAAATTTGTATCATCTTTGAATTTGTGTTCTCTTCGTAAGAAAATCCAACCTAATAACTTTTACCGTTTTCTAGTATTAGGATGTTGAAAGATTATATGCCCTAGTAGATTGTCTATTAATTTTGGTGTGTTCTGTGCTGAGTTTGCTAATTGAATATTTGCTTAACTTTCGATATCAGCTGATCTCATGACTGATGATGATTTTCTAAAGGATATGAGCATCTCCTGCTCATTTTGTGCAATTTCTTAGTCGATTTTACGTTGCCCTGTCCAATACCAGATACCGTTACTTTACCATAACGTCTTGCAACGCTGCCCATCTTGAATTATTTTCCATCGTTAAGGTTTCCTTGCAGACATTAGTTTGAAGCGTGTTGTCCAATTTTAAAAGGAGTGACGTATGAGGTATTTAAGTAATTGGCGCAGTTTAAGAGCTGACTTATAAGTCAAAATCTTAAATAAGATGAAATTTAAATATTTAGAACAAACAAAATTAGAATAAACATATTTTTAAATATTACATAAAACCGATTAGCATATATCGAAAAAAATTTTAACACATATACCAAAACAATGGTTTACTTAAAATTACAGTTATATCGTGATACCTTTCAGTCAAATGTACAAAAAAAAAACTTGCACAACCTCTTTACGCAGAGTAAGGTCTAAAACTTAATTCCAACCATAGTAATTATGACTTCAAAAATTGTAATCCCTCAATAATTGTTTAAGACCACAACCATTTTATTTTACTTTTAGTATCTTTCTGGTTTGTACTCGTGTGTAAGAATATTTAAATTGATATATCATGAATATAATCTGGTCTGAGTATATTTATCGGCCGTCAACAAATACAGCATACAGCTATAACCTACAATTTCATTCATATATGTAAGTATATATAGATAATATGTATATATGTACGTACATATGTCCAGACTCAAGAAACAAAACACAATTAATCATTAGGCTGAGTTTCAAAAGTCTTAAAATTTATAAGAATTTCAACTCAAAATTGGTTTTGGTTGTTGTGAGAGAACAAAATCATAATGACAGGTGCGTCATGCAAAATGTATATGTTAAAAAACAGATATATTATCTTTTAATATTTAGGTTGAATTATGTACTGTACAATTTGTGTATTGTTGTTGGGTAAGTACCTTATACCAATCTGATTATATTATTTGTTTAAATTTAAAGTAATTGATATAAAATTATCTTAAATGAACCGTTATATGAAAGTACATAATTTGTTTATGTTCTTGTTAAAAAAATTACTTATTTGTTATTATAATTTCAATTCAAATTAGGGCAGTGCGTTGTGACTTTGATTGAGTGACCGCAGAGTTTGGGAATATTGGACCCTAATTGCTATTGAAAAAGTTGTACACCCCTATTAATACCAATCTTCTAGTTAGGGACTAATATATAACCCAACTAAAAAACATTTATACATTTATAAAGAATTATATTCATAGAGGTCTACAAATGTATCAAAGTGTAGGTTCAGAACATTATATTTAAAGTATAAAAAAACAATAAGGAGAAAAAATTAGCAAAAACATAAAGAAAGTCACTAAAAACATTATAATAAATTCAATATTTAAAAGAATTTGTTAGCCCAAAAATCCAGGTTGCCTTTCTAGCTAAACCTTAAATCCATTTGAGATCGGATTACTCAACGTGACCACTTTAAAAGTAGGTAATTGCCGTCTTTGTTACGTTCATACAAACCGTATCAGGTATTTAGACGTCTGCAATGGAACTAAAATATATAAAGTACGGTTCCCTGTGGCAAAACGGGCTTCTATAGTCCCTTCTCTCTATTGTCAAGTGACATTGGTAAACCTGTCCCTGTTTCGAATGTCTTGTAACCACTTATATAATTTAATGTGTCTTGGTTTCCTAACCCTAACTCATACTTTAAAAAAGGCTCATTATTTTTTAATATCTGTTCTTGTAACCAAGCCGCTTTTAAATCCACTAGTAAATCAGTACTAGCAAAACCACTAAGTTTTCCACTAAGGAAAACTACTTAAACATGATAATGCCGTATTTTGCAACGTTAATGCAGCTGTTAGTTAAATTATAAACTACCTGACCTTATATACTGGCTTTAAGGAATGCCAACGGACGCAAATCGATAATCTCGATCGTATATTACTTAAAAGGTTGTCCGATCGTAATTGACGTTTATGTCATTAAGGTTTATGTTCACTAAAGGGCCAATCTAGCAGAAGACTTGTTTTCTGACTAATCACCTTTAATTGTCATACAGCACTTGCAAAAAAAAACTGCCAATATATTGGCTCACTCATCAATCAAAGTACAAATTGGCAACCGTAAAATGAGTATTTGAGTCTAAAATGCGTCATAAAGTGATCAATAATCCTTTCAAAAATGTTAAAAAGTTAAATAGCCGCTGTACCGGGTCATCAAGAGCTGCAACAAATAATTAAATAATTATGTTAATTTTAAATTAGAATTTTGTATGGATTGCTTATACTTATCTTAGACATTTACCAATCTGTTAATTGATAAATCTAAGTACATTTTGCTACATTTTTTAGTTCTTCAAACCGGATGCTATAGAAAAGCCAAAAATCAGAAACAGATTTTATTGAGCGGATCGGACTTTAAGAAAATGCATTGAGTGGGTTTATTTATAAAAAAAAACAAAAAAAAAAATTATATATTTAATTACCATAGTCAATTAGTATACAGTGAAAGGTTTCAAGATATATATTTCAGTTTGTAATAGATTGTTGAGTGTAAAAACATAATATAGTGTAAACGTGAACTGAAATTGATTGAATAAAGCTCAGTGTTTCGAAAATAAAATCGCTAAAAGGAAAAAGAACCTACTTTAAAGGATAAATTGCAAGGTTGGAAAATTTAGTAAAACATATAAGAGACGATACATCTTTAGACGATTTAACTGTCCGACTAGGTAAAATCTACCAGTTGTATAAGGATTTTGTTGAAGTCGAATACCAAATGACCGAACTATCAGATGTTATCGAAGCGGTAAATGGCCAGAATTATTCTATAAAATAGAAACCGTAACTACAAGGTGCTATAAAAAAAAGGAATGCCTTGATATCAACTCTGAATGCGACGCAGACAAAATCAGGCTTGTTTCAATTACCACGAACCACTATTCCCTTATTTGCAATTATAAGTAGGGGCAATCTTTCTATGATCTTTTGGTGTCAACAGTTCATGAAAATGCAACACTATGACCGGCTCAAAAATTCCAGTACCTAAAAGGACTGTTAAGTGGCAAAGCACTGGCCCTAGTTCGGCACCTTGCTATAAATGATTCAAATTATATTGAAGCCTACCAAAAACTTTGCAAAAGGTACGATAAGAAAAGATAAATTGTTGATTCATTTATACAAATGTATTCTGATCACCCACCAATATATCAAGCAACTTCACAGAATGTTGCAGGGCTACACGATATGTGTGATGAAGTAGTACGAGGTCTTAAGGCTCTTGGTCCTCAACAGATAGTCGAGATCACTGACTCATCTAAATTGCCACACAAAAGATGAACTTTTGAATGAAATTGCCACACAAAAGATGAAAATAGTTAAATGTGGAAGCTAGAAACCAGTGTGTGGAAAGCTGCACACTGCATGGTATTTAAATGCGCAGATCAAAAAATAAATGTAAATTATTGTAACAAAAAGCATCATGATATTCTTCAGCGTCTCGGTGTAAAACAAGGAAATGGTAGAATTTTGATACAAGGACTTAACTATACTACTTCTGGAATCTCGAAGGGCACTGCAACCATAAGCATTAAATCTCGATTTAAATGTGATTCGTTTCGGACAAAAGCAAAGGTATTGATAGTAAAGAAAATATCGTCTTACCAACCATTAAATCTAGGACAAAATGATCTGAAAGGTTTGAGAAATTTAAAATTGACAGATCTAACATTTGATGAAGAACGTAAATTAGATATACTGCTGGGCAGTGATTTATTTTTCGACCTAATTGATGACATCAAAGATATATTCGTCACTCAAAACTTGTTGCTCACAAAGCGAGATTAGGATGTAGTTCTTGGACACATGGTATGTGTCTTTGATGGGTCAGCAAAGACTTCTAACGGCTATTTCCTGATTGATCAATTGGCAGTAAGACTCCTAAAACCTTGAATCAATACTACTCCGTTTCAAACTTCACAAAATAGTGTTTACAACTGATATAGAAAAGATGTTCAGACAAATTCAAATAAATGCATCAGACTGTGAATACCAAAAAATCGTCTGGAGAAAGAAAATTAACAAGGAGCTGGAGGTATACAAATTGAAGACAGTCTGAAAGTATGGAACGACTTCTGCCCCGTTTTTGGCAACTAAAACCTTGAATCAACTAGCATCATATTTCGAAGTGGAATTCCCCAAAGCGGCAAAAAGGCTAAGAAGTGACTTTTAAATGGATGACATAATGTCCGGGACAAATAATCTAGAGGATGCTGAAAGAATCGTAAAAGATTTGATTGTGATGCTGAAAAAAGGAGGATTTAATCTACGTAAGAGGGCTACCAATTGTCCTGAACTATTTCAAAGTATACCAGACATTAATAGAGATGCTTCTAATATCAATGTTTAAGACAAGAGTCAAGCAGTATCTGTACTTGGTGTCAGGTACTCACCGGTTTGCGACACTTTCCAATTCAAAATAACCCTGATATACCAGAAATTAACAAAACGCTATATATTGTCAGGAACGTCAAAAGTGTTCGATCCAAGGTAGCACCTCTTAAAAAAGTTAGCATTCTCCAACTGGAACTCTGTGCAGCAGCATTGTTAACTGAATTGATGGCTGTAGTGCAAAGACGTTTAGCAGCACGATGGTCATTAATCCTCAGTTGTGGACCGATTCAACAATTCTACTAATCTAGACATTAACGTATTTTAGGAGATGGCAGACGTACGTAGCAAACCGAGTATTATATGTATTGCAACACACAAACCGCAGCCAATGGCGACATGTGGCGTCCAAAGACAACACAGCAGTTTGCGCGTCACAAGGTTTATTTCCCGAAGAGCTAGTTAATTATAATTTATGGTGTAATGGTCCACAGTGGATAAAGAAACCAGAAGTGGAATGGCAAAATAAAAGGTACAGATGGTACTTCCAGAAAAAATCACTAAAGGAGCAGAAGATGAATTCCTTGGCACTAATAGTACGGATGGTAGAATTGGCTGGACGGCCTCGTTTTCCGAATTAGTTGGTGAATAAGCTTAAGTACAAAAGTTTCAAAGTTCAGTCAAAGATGGCAAGGCATTCATTAAAATTGTTTAAAATGTTTGCCTTCCAAAGGAAATGATTTAAAAAAGATTTAGTCAAATAAAAAGGAAATTCCATTAATATGTTTCTAAAGGGGCTTTCTCCATATTCTGAGTAAAAAAATGTTCAGATATATACATGAAAAAAGCAAAACTAATAATGGCACAAAAACCGGGTAAAGCTGTTACCGGCTAGTAAGCATACTACCAATTCTATCAAATTTGTTTTACAAAGCAATTGGCAAGCAACTATAGCACCAATTCAATAGCAAAATCGTATTATTTCGGATTTGAACTTCGCGAAAAACATATAACGTAAGGGAACACGTTCTCAGAGTGTTTGATTAAATTTAAAATGTCCTTTAAAAAATGAACTATTGCTCAGTTATTTTTAAATGTGCCCAATGTGTTTGATAAATTTTGGCACAAGGGACTTATTTTGAATTAAATTTAAATGGAGAGCTATTTAGGAAACAAACATTTTAAAATCAAACATTAAAGTGCTAAAAATGAGATGTGTCAAATACAAGCCGGGGTGCAATTCTGCTTCTAATAGCATCAAAAGAGAGTTTCAAAAATAGCTCGAAACTGTTTAGGTGACGCTACAGCGATGACGAATAAAAGTGAGTGAAAACAAAATCGCCTCATGTCACTTACCAAAGTTTATTTGTTACAAAAACACGATGTAAAATATCTGAAGAACCATTTTCACCGCAACATTTATACGTGGAAAATAAATATTTAAGCTAATCGAAAACAAATTAACATTAAATTTGCCAACTTACCGTGGTTCATTCTTCTTTACAAAACCATTGTTATACTAAACTGGACGTATGGTATTCAAATGTAGGATTTAGCATCGTCGTTCAATTTACCCAGCTTTCACACCAAATAAATACATAATAATTATGTTCGATAAACTTTAAATGTTTTGTGATTTACGTGCCTCCTTGATGTTATTGGAAAAGTAGAGTTGCTAGGAGCAACGAAATTTAAAGAAAAGTTTTGTTATATTAAATGTCACAATTGAAAGAAAAAAATTAAGGTTACTGTGTGAATTAAAAAATATATTCAAGTCAATTGTAGAATTACCCGATATATTTAACTTTAGTTTTACCGTACACCGCGATCTTTTTGTCGACTTGGCGCTTCTTTAATATACTTTTATGTTCGGTAACTTGATTCTTTATCGAACTTTTTGGAAAATATTAAGTTCTAAAAATTAGCTCCCAAATCGGATTAGTCTAAATTTTTAGTTTTATTTTATAGTTTAAATAAGATAAATGTTCTAAAAAAATATTTCAATGTACAATAAAAAGAGCTTTACATCTGATTTTTGGATAATGTTTATCGAACAAAAAGTTTGTTTGGTGTGAAATATGCGTTAGATATTCAAAGTTTACGGGTTTTAGTTTGATGAAACATAATTTGATGAAATTTTAGTTTGATGAAACATAAACAAAGTTTGCGGCTCTATTCTATGTAGTATACCGAAACTGTCACAGAATCAAACTCGTAAAAGTATGCAGCTCACATCTAGCATCTAGAATTCATTTTTAAATTCTTCCAAGCGTTTTTCTATTAGCATATATGGTATTTTAAAAGAGTGATTTTCTGTTGCTAAAAGTCCTCTATACCATTCACTTGACTTATGATATTACAGTTATATCAAAGGATACTAAAATTAGCCAAAATACAATAACAGAAAAGATACAATCTCACATTTATATAGCATAGAATGCATTGGAGTCGTATTAAAACCACCAAATTAGTACCTATTCAAATAAACTTTAATACAAGGCACCAACTGGGCTGAAACAAACAAATGTCATGGTTGAAATCAATTTTCGAGTTCTTGTAAGGTTGTGTTAGTTTGATTCCATGTTTTCTAATTTTTAATACAAAATTAATACTCGATCATTAATTTCATATTGTTAAAAGATAAATCTTCGTAAGAGAGAAGTAATCATTTTTATCACTCAAAAGCTGCTAAAAGAATGCGAGTATCTCGGTTCTCTGAAATAACCGTAGATCACTAGTTTAGATTAACTCCTAGCCGAGAGTTAGATTAACTCCTCACGAGTTTACTCCGATAATATTAATAAGCATCAATGGTCACATAAGAATAAGAGTAGCTTTTGATATGTTGGAAAATTAGCTGTGCCTATAATAGCACGAAGACAGATGCAGGTTTGAACTGTCGTTTTCGGAAAGTGAAAATAGAACCAAAAACGAATTGTTAATATTCATTTGCTCTCCATTCCAAAACAACCAGAGCTACTTGATGCAATAGACATTATCCAAAATTCATGATTTTTAACACTATATAAAAACCTACAACAGAGCCTTGTGTCATTTGAAACAAATCAAGTGTTTGAAGCTCATTCAGGAAACTTTAACATACAGAGACAAATATATTTCCGCGTTGGCTTTTTGTTACCCACTAATGTACCTAAATTTTACAAGTTTATTTTAAATAACACTGTCCCAACTTGGACTATGGTGTCATTGATGAATTTAAGAGGGCTCAACATGCCACTAATATTTAAATTAACAGTCCCTAAAGTTTTTCAAATGGATTAGTGAGACTATGAATTCTGTAGTGTGTATACCGTGCATTCTAACAATAGTGAATGCTTTATTTGCTTATAATACTGCAAACGGTTTTGGAACCGAAAATTTTAACGTTCTGAGAGACAGCTGTTGATGATGTCCCTTACCATACGTTTCACGCAGTCTACAGGGCATATCACCTAATTGACTTTGATCAACACTGGAATGCAACTCACGAAGTGGCCAGTGTCAGCAACAGTACCAGTTGCAAGAGACATTATTTTGTTCGCTGAAGTTTTACTGGTAGAAATGCAGTGGCATTGAAAAATGACCATATGCAGAAATATCATAATGATTAGCTCGTTTAAACTGTAAAAGTTTAAACTGTAAAAGATTTTCCTAGAAAAACGCATGGCCTATTAAAATCGATTATATTCATGCAACTAATTTAGATCTAAAACAAAGGAAATATACATGGGATGTCCATTAAAACTGTGTAATTTATCCCAAAAATTGAAACGTACAAAAAACGTGATAGTTAGCTTATCAAGAAAAGCTTTAAAGAGTTTTTCTCCTCGTACGAAACAAAAACGCCATGTTTACTGTTAAAACCTATTCTTTATATTTTCTTTGTTCCCATGGAAAAATATACTGCCTACTCTAAAAATTCACATCAGGCAGTTTAACAATTTCAAACTTTGGCACGATTTGTCTAACAAATTTTTAATGACAAGATTGTTTATTGTCAAACTAATGTCACACAAACAAATAATATATAGAGAAAAATATCAAAGAATTGATCATAAGACAGGTAACCACTGATAATAATTATAAAGTTCATTCAAACGTAGGATGTTTGTTTAACTCCTATACATACAAATTCTGTGAATTCAATCTAAATCTCAAGAAAATTCTTAAAACGTGAACATAAGTAGGTAGTTTTGTATGTTCGTATTTATATATTGGATTATCTTTGTATTTTATTATAAAATAAATAAAAAAAACACAAGTCGTTTTTCTAAAGCTTAACTTAATTCACACAACAATTGAATTAAATAATTTCATATATAATATAATTCAATACTACAATGGTACCATAATTCAATCTCATTACGTTAAAGTCACATAAACCACTCTTCACAGTATGTTTTTTCACTGTACAGTATGATCAGTAAAACTCCCAATAACGGAAAATTACAACAAAGTATTACTTTTCGAATATAACCTCAAAACAGAGGAAAAGTTAAATACGGAAGCGGGTTCTGTAAGTTATCGTCGTAGAATCTTAAAGTCACAAAATAAAAATCAATTGAATTCCAATCAAGTAAACTTTACTTTTAGTTTTACTTTACTTTACTTTACTTTTTACTTTACTTTTTACTTTACTTTTTACTTTACTTTTCACTTTACTTTTTACTTTACTTTTTACTTTACTTTTTACTTTACTTTTTACTTTACTTTTTACTTTACTTTTTACTTTACTTTTTACTTTACTTTTTACTTTACTTTTTACTTTACTTTTTACTTTACTTTTTACTTTACTTTTTACTTTACTTTTTACTTTACTTTTTACTTTACTTTTTACTTTACTTTTTCCTTTACTTTTTACTTTACTTTTTACTTTACTTTTTACTTTACTTTTTACTTTACTTTTTACTTTACTTTTTACTTTACTTTTTACTTTACTTTTTACTTTACTTTTTACTTTACTTTTTACTTTACTTTTTACTTTACTTTTTACTTTACTTTTTACTTTACTTTTTACTTTACTTTTTACTTTACTTTTTACTTTACTTTTTACTTTACTTTTTACTTTACTTTTTACTTTACTTTTTACTTTACTTTTTACTTTACTTTTTACTTTACTTTTTACTTTACTTTTTACTTTACTTTTTACTTTACTTTTTACTTTACTTTTTACTTTACTTTTTACTTTACTTTTTACTTTACTTTTTACTTTACTTTTTACTTTACTTTTTACTTTACTTTTTACTTTACTTTTTACTTTACTTTTTACTTTACTTTTTACTTTACTTTTTACTTTACTTTTTACTTTACTTTTTACTTTACTTTTTACTTTACTTTTTACTTTACTTTTTACTTTACTTTTTACTTTACTTTTTACTTTAGTTTTTACGTTACTTTTTACTTTACTTTTTACTTTACTTTTTACTTTACTTTTTACTTTACTTTTTACTTTACTTTTTACTTTACTTTTTACTTTACTTTTTACTTTACTTTTTACTTTACTTTTTACTTTACTTTTTACTTTACTTTTTACTTTACTTTTTACTTTACTTTTTACTTTACTTTTTACTTTACTTTTTACTTTACTTTTTACTTTACTTTTTACTTTACTTTTTACTTTACTTTTTACTTTACTTTTTACTTTACTTTTTACTTTACTTTTTACTTTACTTTTTACTTTACTTTTTACATTACTTTTTACTTTACTTTTTACTTTACTTTTTACTTTACTTTTTACTTTTTTTTTTACTTTACTTTTTACTTTACTTTTTACTTTACTTTTTACTTTACTTTCTACTTTACTTTTTACTTTACTTTTTACTTTACTTTTACTATTTTTTACTTTTCACTCTTAAAGAGGTGTTTAAATAATGAGTCAGAGGCTGTAAAGTGAGAATAATAAATCGATAAAATAAGGAAATTTCATCTAAGCGTTACAGATAATGTTACTGCAGGACAATACTGCATCGATAACCGAAATTTATATAAAAGGTCGAAAAGTATGGATGCAAATAGGTATTCAAGACAAAACACAATAACGATGGCAGTATCACAAATATAAAGCTCCCTAGATGTATGTGTTGTGCATTTGGATGAGAACCTTGCATTTGAAAACAGCTTTTCAAGGTAGTTTCTTTGGCCACTTTTTTAAATATCGTGTCCATATGTTTTCTTTGAAGCCTTGATCCACTGAGCATTCAGTATATCCTTAAATGTTATATATTTTTAATCACGCATGTTATGTTTCAACTCTACTAGTGTGAACATTAAACAGTCTGCATAAATGGCTTGTTGAAATTATTATTTAAGGCCGCTCGAATACCTCGACATTTCTATACCAAAACTGCTTGTCGTTATTCTTAAGCTGTTTTAGAAGTAGTCCTATTATACAGAACATTTCATTGGTGGCCATTGCTTTATAATATATAAAAGAGAAGTCTTCGTCTCTTCATTGCAGTCGCACTGTTTGTAAGAAGCTACCAATCAAAATCATTCGTACAAAACGAACTGTCACTCCTGTAATCGTGGCAAATTTTATCGCATGTTTGTCATAGCCTCTATTTTCTTGGTTTTTGTGTTGACCACGAAAGTTTTTCCAGTTCCTGGTGCTCTTGTAATCAAAAGTGTCTCGCTATACCATTCATTTGTTTTGAGACACTGCGAATATTGTTAATAAATATCATGAATAATCGTAGTCCATATGATGAACTGTCCTTAGCCACAAAGATCGAAATTATTCCTAGCATGCCCAGGGCCATAACCTGGATCAAATAGGTTCTGCATCTAGTTTTTTTTCAATTTTCTTATATAAATCTTGAAAAGATATTTGAAACATTTCAAATAATTTCTTCAACTTGAATTTGCTGGAATGTGATAGCTAAACGCTTTCCGTAATCTTTGTTTTTGTTAGATTCGTTAGATTCATATGGTTGGATTTCCATGATCCCTATTGTCATTGCTGTAAAATTTTCAGATTGTAACTAATAACTTAATGCTCTGGCTGTCATTACTTTAGCAGATATATTCATTTTTTCTTGTTCATCGATTCATGTTCATCGATTCTGGCTAATTCACTTACTTGGCGAAAGAAACTGATCCGGTTGTTGTTCAACCGAAATTGGTTAATTATTTATACAATGGTGTGCGTGGTGGTGGAACCTACTTTCTTTGGTACTTCCTGGTAAGTTTGTTTAACTCATTACACTTGCATTTTCTAGTACATACGCCACTGTCATAAAAAGCTTTTCTTTCTTTTCTTAAATGACGCGTTAGACAGTAGCTCTATGTGTTAGTGAAGACTGATTCGATTCTACACCAAAAGCCATTAACTAATAAATGCAAACATTTCAAGATTACCCGTTTATACAGTTGGTCTTTCATTAGAAGTACTTTTCAAACTTTGAGCCAGTTAAGATTATTACAGCTGCAAGCCATTAAATTGGATGATAGTCTAAAGAATCTGATTTGTGCTATCTACTATTTTAGTGACGTTTTCTAAAGTGCAGACAACCCTATTGAGATTTAAATGTAGAAGTGGAGATCTAGAGGTGAAAATCTACTTCTCTCCATATTTAAAACCACAAAAACTATTTCTTAGACTGAAAACTATTTCCCTTCCTGACAACCAAAAGAAACCAAATCGTTGTCTACCTTGAGGTACCATTAACACCAACAGTGACCTTTGTAGAAAAAGTGGCTTTTCTAGTTAAGTAACTGGTTTCGTAGAGTTTTTAAACAAGTCGATAGGAATCAGTGTCGAACAATTATTAATTATGGATCTAGCCAACTCCTCGGAAATTGCGACATTATCGTATGCAACAAATTTAACCGAGTTAGATGGGTTAGTCTCGTCGAAAGAGCCACTTTAATTCTTTAATTCAAACAATTACATAAATGACCCACTAACAACCAGCTAGTGTACGTCGGAGGGAAAGACGTGTGTTGCCCTGGTCCAAGGCAAGACGATAATCTCGTGAAGATGCTGAGCAGCTAAATCCTTCCGTTGAATGAAAAAAACCGAGAAACGGGTATAGTTAAGACAGATAGCCTTTTAAATGCAATAGTAGATAAAATAACTGGTCGAATCATTACTCCTCGCATATAAAATTGTAAAGCGCTTTACAGATCATACTGTTTCAAGTATAACACATAAGAACTTTATGTTATGGTATATCAACATAATAAAATCTAATATACTTTGTATAAGCACAACAATTAATATTTATCAATTATAACGATCTTATTTGTTCATTCATAAAATAGTTGGTTGTTGTTAGTGGTGCAGTTGGTATATTCATATTCACTTAAAGAAAATAAAATTTAATTTATTTCATTTGTCGTATGGTGAACATAACCATTTTCGGTATACCGCATACAATATTCATTGTTGATATGTATTTCCGTGTGTACATTTCTTCTGATGGTTTTTTCTATACGACATTGAGAGTATGTGGTTTCCATGAAAAAAAAAAACAGCAAAACCTGAAAGAAATTTGTCATATTCTAAATTGTTTATTTTTATTTTCCATTCTTGTACAATGTACATATTATACCATTCGACTATGTACGACGTATTGTTTGTCACATCATACAACACCCACACTCAATTATATTTAATTTATTTCTCTTTTATAATTTTTTTTATCTCAAACGTCTTGATGAAAGTAAATAATAATCAAAATAATAAAAAAAAAATGTTGAACTAATCGCTGTTAGTTATGAATAGACATACGAGACGTCTTAAACTTTTTATTAATAATGAAAACCATATTAAATTGATCGTATGTACGATATATAATAAAATAAGATTGTAGGTCAAAAATGCTTCAGTTTTGTATTATAATATTTTAACCAGCCGCGAAGAAATCCGTAAACAGTAGTTAATTCACGTTATGAAGAAATAAAAAAAAAATTAAAACGTTGATCTTGAGCTTGAGATTTAAATTTTCTTTTTGGTAATTTTTTTAATTTGATAAATGATTTTCAACATAGGGTACACATTTATCTGTTGTATGTAACCTTGTTTTATTAGAAATTATTTTGTTCGACACGTGAATTCAATTATAATAATTAGATAACATACAAAAAAAAAAAAATGAATTTCAAACCAGAAGTTTTTTTTTTAAGAAATCCATTTCTTAACACAAATCTCGTACTGATATAAAAAAAAATTTTTAAAGTGGTTTTCTTCATTCGTCTTTAGTATGTTAAACTCTTGTTAAACTATATATTGCTTTTTGATTGCATGTTATAGTTAGGTTTGATTTTTTTTTCAACAATTTGTAATGTTAATATTATATATGGTTTGATAAGGAGTTTTAGATAAGAATGAACAACTTTTTAACAACTTGGATAAAATGAAGAAGGAAATAGTTTTTAACAATTTAAAGATAAAAACGTTTAATTTTTTTTTCAATTTTTGGACACATCTAAATTAGTCATGTATTTAATAAATAAAAGAACGGGTAGTAAATTGCTGGCCTCTATCGTATCAACAATCTGCAGAACCATGATGAAAAAGGCCACTACTTAGATTACTTTAAACTGGCAAACTAGGTTGGTTTGGACAGTTATATCATTCTGTCTGATAAACAGAAGAAATACACCATGACTACCAACGTGATAATATAATTATGGTGCATTTTTGCTGACAATTGCATTTAATTGTATATAAAAGATGCATATTCAATAAAATAAGGTAGAATACAACTTAAATGTAAACTCAGGTGCTTTAATTTTTTGCATGACTAATAAGAACTCACCAGTGGTAATCTTATTAATCATTATAAAACAATTAAACTCTAGATTAGAACTACGACGTAATCGGTTCTCGAACCAACGCTAGAATCTAATAGCATTCAAGATTTAGCAGAGGCTAAATTTATACATGGTCCTTCGAGCCGCATATGAACCAGCGACCTATAGATCTCCATCTTCACCATACATACTATACCATGATTCACATAGTATTTTGGAGCGGTATACTGATCACAGTAAACCTGAGGCGCACGACGTCTGTATAGAAGAAAATCATCCGCTAGTCACAAGCCCCTGTTTCTAGTGCCAACCTTAAAAGGAAGCATTCTTCTTGTAGTTTGAAACCCGTCATCATGATGTCATTTGGAGACACTCCACTCGTTGTTTTAGAGGATGCATCAAACACTACTCGGAGCTTGGTTGTTGCACTGTCTTCTTTGATCACACCATGATGAGGTATATAATATACCTTTTCATTGACTCCATGTGTTTAAAATCGATGTACTCCTGCTTGAATTTATGATAAAGTTCTTTGTAAGCAGAATCTTACATAAATCTTCTTTCGGTTTGTATAATAACCTTGCAACGGCATTTTTGTGTGATTCTTCTAATTTGACGTGGTTGTCCTAGAATGGATTTCGCACTATTTATCGGTCATCATAATATCGTCCTACTGTTTTTGGAAATAGCTCCTCTTCAACCTTAACCTCTTCCTCTGTGTGGCTTCCTTCCTCAGATAGGTTGTCTTGTTCCACGAACAATCTTAATTGTTATTCGATTGCTTTGGTTGACACAATCGTTGTGCCATAGGCTCCTGGCATCTGCCTTTTATCATGCTGATATTATAGTAATATGGATCTGCTAGTTGTATATTCTGCAGGTAAGTTAATTTGGTTGAATCGACATTTGTTTTGGTAGTTGTTGTATTATTTTGTCAAATATTAAGGCTTTAACCTCAAATCGACAGTCTTCCTCGAATCTTGAGCCTAGTTTTAAGTTGATTTTATGCTTACAAATGCCAGATTTATTTCTGCCTATGCCTGAAATGTTCACATGAACCTTCTTTTTTTGATGTTTAGTAAGTTGGTGGCCCTTGCAGAAACCAATGTTGCCTGTGAGCCTAGTATCATCACTGTGGGTATTTTTCCATTTCCTGTTTCCGCTTTAAATATTGCAGTTGGCAATAACACAGGACTTTCCTGGTTTACCATGAAAGTTTGTGCTATACCGGTAGCTGTTGATATTGAGTTGTTTCTATGAAGAAGAGTATGGTGAGCTTCTTTACATACCCTGCAGCTTATATAGATGACTGGCAAGAGTAGGCAGTGCCATCATTATTGGTGTGTTTTTTTAAACAACGGACACAGAAAGTTGCTCCGCTCACCAATTTTTTCCTATTCAGAGTTGACATTTCCTTTAATATTTTGCAATCTTCCAGCTTATGACCACCTTAACATCCTTTCACCAGGCACTGCTTGTTGACTGTTGCAGCATGTACACGTCTTAGGGTATGTATGAAGGCCGTGCGCAGTTTACTTTACTAGACTCCATTGCTTCTAAAGATTGGAATCTTCTTTCCAAGAAACTAAGTAATTCCTGTATATCTGGAATTTCTCTAGGAATTGATAATGATGATTCATACTGGATCTAGTTTTCTGCTTAGGATAAACGCTATAAATGCATCAAATGGAGAGTTTATGAGGCTGTTGATGTTATGAACATTTCGTTTGGTGTGTCGTGCATCGCTCGAATTGCTCCAGCAGATTCTGTCTATACCGTTGATTGTGTTATTAGCGAATTGAAATATTTGCTTGCCAGAAGTAAAGGGTTGTTTTATCTGCTTTGTAATAATTACCAAGCTTCGTTATCATTGTCATTCGTTGTTGATAGATGACTAACAAGTTAAGCTGCTCCTTTCAGCACTTTATTGAATCTGATAGCTGGTTGTTTCCATGGATGAGCTCTGAAAAGATGTCGCTGAAAGAGCTCCGCTGCTCCTAATCCCCATGAAATGTTTGTATTTTGTCTATGGACAGCTGAATTGATGTTGGTCTGATCGATGTTGTTGGTTCAATCTGTCTATTTTTTAGTCGAACTATCCTTGAGTCTACCTCATACTTAAGTACCCCGTAGTAGTTTTCACTGAAGCAATTCGATGCCAGCTCATATTCTGCTATTTCGTCGAGGATCGTTATATGTATTGAATCAATCTCTTCCATCTCCTTGGTCAATTGATTTATTTTTATTTGAAAGTACGCATTATGGCTCTTGTTGGTATCCAGTAAGTACTTAATTGCGGCTAGCTTCTGAAACATATAAACAAGCTTTTAATATTATTGTTTTCCAAATTTGTTGCTTGAGGTGGGCTGCTACCACTGTATGATGGCGACTGCCCGCTTTTGTCGCTCTTTGTTCCTCTTCTAGTTGTTTATTCGTCAGTCTCGATGGCACCTTACTTAATCGGCCCCGCATTATATTTAGCAACTGCGTATATGTGTCAGCCACTTGTTTTCTCACTGTAAGATAAAGACGCTGCTTTTCTAAAGGCGGACTTTGCGCTCGGATAACCTCATCGATGGCTAAGAATTCGTTGTTTAATGTTTTAAATTTAGCGGCTCTGGTTTCGAGACAGTTTTTTGTTTTCCTGCTATCTTCGTCTTTTTTATAATTAGTATTCATCTGAATCAGATGTTCCTTTTTCTCTTTTTGTTTTTGTAAAAGATCTCCCATTTTGATTGTTGGTTGAAGCGAGGATTTAGGCGAATATAAATGTTGACGTTCGATGATGGTCGTCCGGCTCGAAGGACCATATATAAATTTTGCAGAACATCTTTAAATTCTGGTTGCCAGACATCATTCATTTTAGGAACCTGTCTTCAAAACCACAAGTTATCATGTTCGAATGCCAACCTGACTGTATGAGGTATTGCCACATCAAATCATTACACCAAGAAGATGACCTCTGTAGTAATAACATCTCAATTTACTACAGAAAGAACTTTGGATATGATTGTTTTCACTTAATCAAATTGACTAGGTTATCCACAGTTGTCAATCTCAAACTTAAAAATTATAATTATTTTAGAATCATGATTATAGTTATTAGCTGATAAGGAATTTATTACTAATGCTAATATACTCACAAAAGAAGTTGTTATTATACTATTTAAAAGACGTCAAGCAGCACTGTAAAATTACAAACAGTCTTCTGCGGGTCGTGAGAAACCATAAATGGGAAGTCTCTTAATGACAACTTAATGATTGGTCTAACGATATAACCATCCTTATGGCCAACCTTACTTCATTTTTGCACGCATCAAATTGCACTCACCCAATCGGTTACGTATGGAACAACGGATAATGAAGTATATTTTATGGTAATATAATAATAAAACAATTTTAGTTTAATGATCTATTAACATGCGTAACAAACGTCAACGCAACATTTCACCTGAAAGGAAAATTGATCAACAATTGAGTTCAGGTGGTTCGCTCAAGAAATGGAATTCAAACGTTACCATGTTATGTGATATTTTAGATCCAGTTACTTTTAAAAACATAAACTGGCAATAATAAAGGTTCTCGGGCTAATCTAAAATTCAAAAAGCGATACATTTCAATTCAATGTACAACTAAATGATGTCGGAGAAAAAATAAGACATGGTCTCCTTTCTGAGTCATCTAAAGTGTTTAATCCTCTTGGTTGGCGGGCACCATCTATCATTAATTAATTATTAATATAATATTCCAGGAATTAGGTTTAAGCAATAAGTAGGACGTTAATTAACCGCGAAAGAGTTGGGAGAGCTTCGGCCCCAAAACAGATTGCATAGAAATAAATAAACAAACAAACAAGATTCATTGCTTCAAGTGAAACTTCTAACATGAGTAAACGCAGTGCTTTAATTAAGCAATTGCATTGTTGGAAAAAATAAAACAGAGAAAAAATATTGTTTTTGGTGGTTTTACAAATAATACTACTACCAAACAGCAAAAGGAAGCAGCATGGAAAGAAGTATTAGTTGTCACCCATTCCTTCTAATTATCATCCGCCGACAAAGGCTGGAAATATGCTATATATAATCTCTTTGGCTCGTGGAAAAGCTGAACTTTGGTAAAAATATCATATTTATACATTTATATTATGATTTACTAATTCAATTTATATTAATTTACATAAAGGCAAAGCGAGATAACACTCATAAAACCGGTTCGAAGGGGGTAAGTACTACAAATAGGATGAAATTTATAATTTCAATTTGGATATTTGGAGCGAGAGTCTGAAGTGGTAATAGGCCAAAATTTACCGGAAAAAAGTGATCCAGGTAGCTAATCAAAACCAATAGAATCAATTAGCGATAAAATTAATGCTATAATCAAAAAGAATCGTTCAAATCGGAAGATTCAAACTGAAGAAAACCAATTAAAAGTCAAGCTTATAAAGGTAGAAATATACCATCGACAGTTACAATGTCTCAAACTAGACAGGGAAGTTAATTTATCTCCGCCAGAACTAACAACATGTAAGCTAGTGCCCCAACGATATCTAGGAACAAAATCCACCACGTTTTCTGGCCAACACATAACTTTTGAAAATAGGATGTCTACTATTGAGTCACAGGTGCGTCAAACTGTAGTGCAAACTGTAACCTTTTTAACACCGCGCATTGTACCAACATCATGGTATTATGACATCCATTGCCAAGCCAATGAAGGAACAGTAAAAGTTGTTGTTGTGCAGTCAATGCCTTATTTTATGTGGTTCTGTGCCTAATTACATTCCCGATATTTTGTAAAATATATTCTGCTTGTTGGTAATTTATACGGAAAGATTCTTTAAATGAAAACTCGTTGGATATATTAAAATGTATCCTCTTATGATACATTTTTTTATTTCTAGTATCGTTTCCGAATAACAATTCACGTCGAATCATTTTTAGCGACCTGTACATACGTTTTCCAAGTATCAACTAAACTTATCACAAAATGCTTATCACATTAACTGTTTGGTATTGTGTTATAATTGCCAAAGTTTTAGCATTTTTCACTTTGTATTTTTTCCTTACACTCTGCATTATCGAAATGGTTAATTAATTTGTATTCAATGTAGAGAATTGTTAATATTTGAATAATTGGTTGTTTGTATATAAGCTATTTAATGAAAATAGCAAGTATAAGCGATTATTTCTTGACTAATTAGTAATATATAAGAGCAATAAAACGAAGTTTCATCTGCAAAGTTTTTATATCCTTAAAAGACTTATCAAAATTTTGCAAAGTTCTAAGTGAAAAGTGTTTGGTTAAATAGGCCCCAGGCCGAATGTTCTAATTTGTTCACAATTTTAATGGTTTCCACTAACTGAGCAGGAGTCTGAATATTTTTAATTTATGTAGGAAATTTGTTTCCTAAATCAAGAAATATTT
Organism: Tipula confusa; assembly: GCA_963556175.1. Classification (NCBI taxonomy): domain Eukaryota; kingdom Metazoa; phylum Arthropoda; class Insecta; order Diptera; family Tipulidae; genus Tipula; species Tipula confusa. The sequence continues at coordinate 65,205,105 of OY744476.1, forward strand.
GCTGATGTTTGACGCGTGCGCCTCTTTATGCATGTGAAATTGAGATTAAAAAAATTTCCAGTTCTCCGTGTTTGTTTTAATCAGAGGGGAAAGCGTCTCAAAGGGTTTATCTTTTGGGTGAGCTAAAATTGTGTCAATGTTGATAACCATTTTAATTCTTGTAAATACCTTCGTACTCCTCGTTAGGAAAAATGAGATGCTATTTCAGTGAGTTTGAGACAAGTTTTTGATCCAATTAGGAATGCAAATATAACTTATCTTGTCAGTAGGCGTTGTAATTTTTTTGCTCAATTTTAGCCCCATGGTTTTTTTATAATATTTGGTTGTACTATGTATGTTTTGAGTATGGTTAGAATAATGGAAAGACCTATTTATTAATAAAAAGGTACTAAAGGTGAATACTGAAGTGGCATTAGTTAATTGTTGGATTCAGTTTGTTAATTTATTAATATTTTTAGGAAATCTGGATATTTTGGAGTGATTTAAGTAGTTTTTTTTAATAGTGCGTTTCAGATTTCAAAATTTAAATTAAAAGATTCGAACTGTTGAGGATGGTTATCACACTTATATAACTATTAAATTAAAGCTTTAAGCTGATTGAACTTACAAGCAGTAAGTTCATTTTTAAGAAGAATTAATTTTTAGGAAAAGTTTTTTACAGTTTAAAGATTATAAAACATTAAACTAGTAATGTAATATTCGTGCTTATAATAATTATGATTCAAACTTTAGCCTTGATCAAATAAATAGTCAAACCGTGTAGCTAGGTGTTACATCGATGCAAGGAATTAACTTTTCATATCTCTAATTACATATCAACATTGAATTATTTCAATTAGTCAAATTTAGTTCAAATATTAAAATTTTCCAGAAATTCGAAAATACATTACGTGCAAATTAATGTACAGCAATTTCGCCTTTTCAGGGAATACTGTCACTGATCTGGATGAGTGTCCAGATCATTGAGTCTGCTTTGTAAAATGTTAAAATTAAAATTGAAGTCGTTGACCTGTGTTTCTGGTCTCAATGTGGTATAAAAGGTAATCAGTTCTCCAGGTAACCAAAAATTGTTGGGGAATCTTTTTCAGCATATATTAGCATAAATATTCTTTAGTGCATCAAAAAAAAAAGTTAGTTAGTTAGCTCAATAAAACTGTAATTTTTATGCTACAAATCGAAATTTATCAAAATCCAGAAAATATCAGCCCATCAAAATTATAAGTTATATGCCACTGTATAAAAATAATAACGAGAAAAAATCTGTTAACTTAGTTCCCATCGCAATTTTAACATTTTTTTTTAAATTTTTTTTTTAATCCTTACAATCTTTTCTGGACCGAAGCTCATCCTATTTTTTCGCGGTTATTTTAAATTCTTTCTGTACGGATTCGAACCTGGTACCTCCCGTTCCAAACATTACAGCTTTAACCACTGCCCCAATAGCTCGGTGATTTTAACATTAATATGCAAATAAATAAAGAAAAAAAAATATTTTTTGCCTATAATTATATCTTTTGTATAAGGAACTATTTCGATATTTAATTATATCTGCATCTATTAAATGGTTTTAGGTTCTTCTAGAACATGTAGGCTTCATTAACAAGTCGGAGGTGTAATATACAGACAACGATCTTTTGTATGAAATACTCTTTAGGGTTCGTACTTCATAAATTAAATGCCAAATTTTGGTGTAGGGCACGTGAGTTATATAAAATTATTGAGCAGCTGTAATTGCAAAAGTCCGCCGGCTTCAACTGTAAAACTTCAAAAAAAAATTTAGGAAATTTGGCGCTCGTAAGTAAGCGAAACAATCCAATGGTTCTATAAATTTCCATATATTTCTAATGGACTAAGAACCGAACATAAACTTCTTGTAAAAGGGAAGATCCTGGTGCAGAGTAATTTTGCTCAATTGATTGTCCTTGAGAACGTTGACTATACACAGTGATACTATTAAATTGCGATTTGGGGTTCACAAGAATCGGCCAAATTATAATGTTTTGAGTTGTTGGTAGGTCCAGTTTTACAGCATTTAAATCCTTAGTAACTTACTTGCCAATTGCACCTTCTCCTTTTTTTGGTTGTTTTATGTGTGGTTTTGTTTTATGTTTCATATACCACAAAAAGTGGTCTTGATATCAATGTAGTAGCTGGTTAAATATAAAATAAAGCAGTTTGTAGAAAATTCAATTGACATTCGCTTTTAGGAGTGAAAAAAAGTTTTGAACATTAACTGCCAGTGCACATGTGTTTGTAAATGGAGTCATAGCGTTAAATACAACGGAGCGAAATTTAAACGGGAAAAAGTGAAGAAAATGGTGGATAGCGGAAAACATAAATGTGTTTTCCTTGCGATTTAGTGCCCAGTTTGAAATATAAGTAATCTTAAACGAAAAAATTGCCTAAAACTAAAGAATCAGTTAAAATCTTCGAAATCGAAAATTTGGTAGATAGCGTTCTCTATAGTCCTGAACCGACGATTTGACTAATCGTGAATGGTTTATTAGGCAAAGTCATCAAAACATGACATTTAAAAGTGTAAACTGTACTTACCATTATATATAAAAAACGGTAAAAGTAACACTTCAGAAACCCTGCAGCAAACATCACAAATCAGACACTTGACTAAAATGTGTAAAAAAAACATTGGACTTTGTAAGAGTAGGGACTATTCAGGTAGTAGCATATTTTCAAAAGACAAACCCGTGGCTTGTAGGAAAAATTCCGCAATTTTTTTCTCTACAATAAATTAGCAAAGAGGACGAAAAAAATGCTTAAAGCTTAACCGGGGCAAACCAATTCAAAACATGTTTCTTCTACGTTTCTTATATATTTTAGGGCATTCACCGAATATGTATATACCTTTGGATTTAGCTTTGGATTTAGGTTTCTATTTTAGATTGTGCTTTATAATATTGTGTTAGAGACAAAATTAAAGTGAAGATCTAAAACTAACTGTTGAGGAACTCTTATGCTTATACTAATTTGATACTGACATTGTGTCACTGACCTGCTTTGCACCGACAAACATTTTAATTTTCAGGAATTGTTTAAACTCTTTATGATTGACTTCTATGTCAGTCGGTTCGAATACATTTTAGTTTTTTCATATTATCTATTTTTTAGGTTGGGCTTAAACGCCATGTGCCATTAAAGTTACCGTATTTGGATTAGTGGAATGCCAAAAGAATTTTAACCTATTCATAATTATTTTTAACCATGATGAAAATCACTAAGATCACCGTTAAGCTCGTAAAATTCGATGTGCCGAACAATGTTCTGTAGCATTACAGAGTAATTGAAATATTGATTAGATGATAAATTCTAAGAAAACCTTGGTCATTTACTTTACAGGGTAGAAATTATTATGAGTAGAAAAATGCGTAAAAGGTGTATGTTCTTCGGCACTAGAATTATTTTTTTTAACGTCCACAATAATACACCATTTAGGTTTTATATTTAATTTTTTTTAATTTAAAACATATTCAAGTTATACGTCGTCTCTCTTATAATTTTTTTTGTTCCGTTCCTTGCCGCAGTCGTACTTCAACTATTTTTTCTATCCACTGCCTACTTGGTTACAATATATAAACCGACTACTTAGTTGCTATATTAATCGACTACTATGTTGCAGCTACAACTTGATTTTGTTTATTTACTTCAATTCTTTCACTTTGGTGTAGTAATTTATTGCTATAGGTGCTCTGTCACTTCTTAAACATAATTTTTCTTTAATTTTCATTTTAGAAATTCAGAATTTTCTGGCATATCCAAAATAATTGTTTGCTTTGATAGATAATATAAAGTTTCTTTTTAATATGATTCGTTAATCTAGGGTTTTAAATTGTACTTTAGTTGGTATCACCATCAATCTGATTTTTAAGTAGCGTTCTGATGAGATCAAAAAACAAATAATAACTACAATCTTAAACGTCTGGTTTAATTCAAAACTTCAACCAATATTATTCATTAGAATTACGATCCAATTTATTTACAATGCCTTAAACGTGTAAGATCATGTCTGTTTAAATGGATGACGGTGCTTGAATGACTAGCAAAAATTACTGCAAATAAATGGTATATTAACAACGTTTAACTGATCATTGTATATATACCCTAATCATAATCACGCATTTAACTAAATATTTAATTTAAATTAACGATCTAGCAAAACTATATCATGGCATATTTTATATCTTATGCAACTATACAAACACGATTGACATTAAGATAAATCTTTAAAATATAAAAAAAAATAAAAAATTCCTTAGAGAATAAATTTCGTTATAATTTTTGCTCCACTTCAATCTTAGGCAAGAAATGTATACCCATAAAATGTCTTTTGTAAAAAATCTAAATTACATTTTAACGTCAAATTCAACTTGTACCTCTCTAAATAATAACAGTCATTCGATATAAATGGCAAAAAATATACATATATAAATACGCCATTCGACTATGTGTACCGACAACAAGTATATGGTTTCTAATTACATTTTACGTAATAATTTAATTTTAAATTTTCTTTCATTTTTCCAATTTTACGAAATTAACAAAATTTGTTGCCTTTCGTCTACATTATGTTAGCATAATATTAAGTTTTAAATATTCAATTAAAATGGATGTTGATATTTTATTGCTACTTCTTAATTTCAATTTTTTATTTTTATTAATCTTTCCCATCATTATCTCGTATAAAAATTAAATTAAAATGAAAAACCAGTTCAATCGTCTCAAATTTGGTTTTGTTACAAAACGAAATTCTTATTTCATTCAATTTCATAAATGGTCTTGAAGATTTTATTTTTATTTTTTTCAAGATCAATTTAAAATTTGTACTGTAGATTATTTTTTGCATTTTATACAGTGTACGAAATTTAAAATGACACCCGCATTTGTCAGGCATAATGTGTGTCTATATTTCATCCGCTGTACACATTTTTATTTCCATATACAGAACACGCAAATTTTTAATTATTTAAAAATTACGGCAAAAAAATAAAGCAAGATTTACGTGATGCAATTTTCACAGACCTATCAAATTATGTTACGAAATGATAAAAATTTGTCATTTACAAATTCTTTAATTACATTTCGGTTCATGCATTATTAAAATATCAATATATATATTTTAAAATAATAAGTAATGTTCCGGTAGTCCCAGTGGAAAACGGATTATAAAACATTTAATTACGATACTAAAAGCTAACTAATTAAAAATGTAACTTTGCTGTACAGTGGATATCAAACAGTTCCATATACGGCAAATATATACTTTTCTTATACTTATCGTGTGTTTGTCAACATGTAGATAATTTTGGTGTATCGTCGAATTCTCATTAACCATTAGCGCGGTTTACTTTTATCGTATTTTCGGTGTTTTTTTTGTATGTTGCTTTATAAAGCAGAAACCTAATTGTTATGAAATATTGGGTGGTATATGTCATTAATATTTCTTATCGAAGTTAAGCTGTCCCATCGCCATCGAAAAACGATTTAAAAATTGTTAAACGTCTTAATGAAATTTATTTGTTCTCGGACTATATCTTATGTTGTTGTAGTGCGACGAATAATTAGGTTTTAAAATTATTACCTTGTCATTTGGAAAATAAATATTTTATCTTGTGCCCGCAACTTCCTCCACGAGGGTTACTTAACTAATAATATATTTCACTCAAAGAAAATAAGCTTTATTTCACTTAAAGGGCTGGAAGATCGTTGGCAATGAACTAGTTTAGAAACTTTACCGGATAATTTGTACTAGCATGATTTTGATCGACTACGGTGTTACGTATAAACTACATTATCTTCTTCAATTGCAAACAAACTGCTATTGTTAATTGCAACCATTTGATAATTTTAGGCACTAAAATGATTCAACCACATACCCAAGAATTCCGTTGATGCAATATTGATGCAACACTGAGTGAATAAGTTTTTCTTCTTTAGACACAATTTTTTCAAGCGTTTCTAATAGTTTAACCTGGTTCTTATTTTCTGGTAAAGCACCTTCGCTAAAGGTCAGCAACATGTTTGTTTGGAACTCAAACCGCAACTTGTAATTTCGGGAAATTTTGTCAGTAAATTTTGAGTTTCGGGGTGTAACTGTGACTTGTCTAAAAATGATAAGGCTGGATCTGAATTGTACAAAATAACACCATTCGCATGTAAGGAGGTTAAATGATCTATAATCCTCTGACCTTTTAATTCCACTAGAGTTTCGGTGGGCTTTATAAAATCTGCGCCTATCATCAACATCGACAGGTCTGCAATTATAAATTCACAACGAAATTCACGACGAAGGCCGAAATCTAATTTTAATATTTTAGTACCAAAAGCTTGAACTGAGGTACCGTTTGCTGCAAATAAATTATGAGTTATAATTGAAGGAGAACAACAAAAATGCTGTTTATCCGCGACTGGAAAAAATGTACATCCAGGAACACATTTTATTTCTTCTTTACCAAATTTAAAATGGTAATAGCATTTATCTTATTTAGGCTTAATTTTATTCTTAGAAGAAGAGCAAGATCGATTTTGGCGAGAATTAGAACCTGATTGTGAATTTTTGAATGAAGTGTACAATTTCGAAACCATTGAGGTAAGTTTTTTGATACGTTCATAGATTTCGAAATTAGCAGCAGCGGATTCCACACCTCCACAAGCACTAGACAGAGCTTAAAAAGTATGTACCAGTCATCGAATTAATGCTGCTTTGTGACTTGATTTCTAGTACGTTGTCTGCTCGTGCTGCTAACGTAACCAAATAAATATCGTTCTCAAAGGTGGTCAAAATCATTTGAACTGAGGATGGTAAACGTTTTATCCAAAGTTACCGTATAGTACGAAATTTGTTAAGAAGTTGTGACAGTTTTTGATCTCAGAGTGTTAAACCGTGAAGAATATTGTTAGCTTTTTCGGATTCTCCAAGAACACGGATTATTTCTTCCTTAAAAATAGTAGGTATAGGGCTAATTCCATTTGTCTCTTATAATAAGAAATGCAAAAGTGTCATGATAAGGAGCGTCAAATGCAGCTAATGCATGTCTATATTTCGTTTTCTCAATCCGTTTACCGGAGAGTTTAAAGGATTGCTTAATTATGTTCCTTCACACGTTGGGATTTTGATTAAACAGAGGTTGCAGAGGTTTGAAGGCTATATGACCGACGTTGTTTTGTTGTATTGCAGGTATGAATTGTCCATTTACCCACGGTACAGATGGGTTTGGTGGTGAAGTAGTTGTTTATCCTGCTTCAGTTGTCTGTCGTAACCTAATCTGACCGTCAACAAAATCTCGTAGTTGTTGTGGAGTCATTGACACTAGGTCATTATTAGACACCTCATCCCGAATCTCATTCGGAAATGAGGTACTCTTGTAAAACAAACTCATTCCACTGTTGATTTGAAGAAAAATTTGAAAGTACAGAAATGACGAAACAAAGAAAATCCGAAAGTATTTTAAATCTACAAAAATAGATAATTTAAAACCGAATATTATATAATAATAATTAACATCGAATGAGTCTATCCACGACAAACATTAAATTATTTTGTTAAAGTTTTTTTTGTCTAATTGGTAGCATTATCTGAGTATATGTCGGTGCCGATACATATCGTCCTTCTCACGACAAATCGTTTTAGTGCAGCCAAAAATGAATCACTGCTTAAATCACTGACTAATTTTAGCTTTAACGCTGAGGCAAATAAATATACTTATATAGGCCTTATACGTCTTTTGCCTACGACCTTTGAGAATAGACAGTGGACCAGCATAGTCGACACCAGCTTTCAGAAATGGTGAAATCTGCCTTGATTTGAACTTCAGTTTTGGCTCTAACCTTCGTACACACTACAAACTTATGAATGGTTTGATGAATCATTTGTTTTGCTCCGATGATCCAATAGGGTATTCTAAGATGGTTAGCTAACAATAATGTAGTATGCATAGTTTCGATGAGCTTCTTCAATTATTCGTGATGACGTAATGAACTGATGTGTTAGTTTGATTGGATGTTTTGTATCGGAACTGGCGTTTGAACTTGAAATTCTGCTATCGACACGTAAAAGTCCATATTCATCGATAGATGATGGATTTAATGTTTTCAATTTACTCGACTTGGATGCGCTGGTAGACTTTGCCAGGCTATTGAATCCATCGTGGAAGTACTGTATTTGCGGACAGTTTCTAAAATTACATTTTTCGATTTTATTAATTCATCGCGAGTGAATACTCTGCTCGATCTACGTGTTTGGCTCGGTGATTTACAATTACTTCAAATCTGTAGATAGTAGCAATGATTCGTTTTAGTTTATTAAGGGACGAAAATTTCTCAGACACCAACGAATGTCTTTTACCGCGGTGGATGCGACGGTAGTCGCAGTCAAGTACAATTTTACAATCGGTCCAGTCAATAATTTCATTAAACTGGAATGAAAAATGATTTCATCACGACTTTTATCAGTTTGTAAGTAGCACGGCACCACATAATTCTAAACGCGGAATTGACAGCTGTTTGATTGGTGCTACTTTGGTTTTACTTATGTTATTAGATTTAAACAGACTGGTCCATCATTTCATGTCAAACGGAAGTAGGTAGCTCTGCATATGCACCTTCGCTCGCATCGCCAAATCCGTGCAGTTTGATACGAATTTGATTTACGCATCCTATAAACTGACTTATGCGTATGTCTTTGACTAGATGTAAGTTTTGATAAATCGTTTTCCATCGGTTTACTAACTCGTCGTTTAAAGGGTCATCCCTTCCTAGGTGAAACACACAAAGTTATTGTATGAAAATTTTGACGATTATTATGACAGGTCTAACCAGCCTAATGGATCAACTATTCTACCACATGAAAATGGAATGCATCTTGATTTGGACCCTATAGCGTTGACCTAAAACCTGCACGACGTCTGATTTATCGCTGATTTTAATATCAACATTGTTTTTTATTCGATCAATTCCTTCTTTCAATTTTATTGCTGTGGCGATAGAGTTGGCCCCAGACAATAAATCGTCAACGTAGGAGTCTTAGAGGTTTGTTTTAGCTACAATTGGATTGGAAGTGACGTTTTTCAGTCCAATCCCTTGAAAAGCTCTCGTCGCGAAATGGAACAAACGATGTTCCGTATGTCACGGTACGCAGCTTGTAGTGTCGAATTGGTTCAGTTGGGTGATTTTACATACATTCCTTTGAAAATTATTATCATCATCACATTCATCCTGACTTATTGATACTGCATTACGATATCCGCTTCATCCGTCTCGGAAACGCAAAAGAAGACGGACTAACGGCAAGTTAATCGTTTAGCGACATTTTAGAAGTGGTCTTTGATGAGGAATCGAAGGAAACTCGTACTTTAGTGGTGATACTGTATTGCTTCAATACTGCATGGTGAGGAAGGTACAATATAATACTTCTGCTGTCTGCGATGGTATTTCGATCACATGCCTCAATTTAAGGTATTTTTTAAAAAAGTTCTTATATTTGTCGTGAAGCCATGAATCTTTTTGAAATTTCCGTTCCATGCTCTGTTATCCATGAATTGCGATGAATTACGATTCTCCTTAGATATTTATGTTTCGCTTGAATGGCAATTTCAATATAAGTCTTCTATCTTTTGCATTCGATAAATTCTCTGGAAAATAATTTTCCTAAAGTGGCTCTTCATCGGTCAATATGGATTTGGTTACATCTTTTTTAACCTCCCAAAATCTGCGTAGAGTTTGAACGATATCAAAGTCAGATATGTTTGTTGCAAATCCACTTATAACGTTGTTCTCATTTGAATCAGTCTCAATAAGATTTCCTGCTGCAATCCAACTGAAAGTTGTCTTTTGAAGTACGGGCATATTTTATTTGTTCTATTCTGACCATCAATTAATATGTTAAATAAGTAGTCGACACCGATTAGAATATCGATCTCACTAGGATTTCTAAATGATGGGTCTGCTAAGGGTAATGTACTCCAAGCATCTAAATTTTCAAGGCCAGTGTTACATCTCGAGACATTTGGTGTAATACTTATTATTTAGAATGAATACGTTTACCCTTAAAATAATCGGACTATATATGGTGAGAATAAACCAATTAACATGATGATCAGATTTTTTTCTAACGTTCATAATAACATACACAAAAATCAATTAAAAGATTCAATTTAAGCATAAATTCCAAAATTATTCACCTTTGTAAAAAATAAGCTGTCATCAACCAAAACTGGAATGAACTGACGAATTAAAAAAACTCTAATTTTTTACAAGATTAGACTAAGGCGATCATGACTACGGATTATGTTACAGAAACCTGATTTTTAAAGATCCACATTACAATTTGAGCGTTTCTGCAAATTAATTTCCAACATTACAACAACTATATACCTCTTAGAAAAAAAATATTTTACTAAACCAAATAATTTGGCAAAAATATTCAAAACATACCTGCAGTTCGGGACAAAGACACAAACAAAAACACACTAATACATTTTTACTGATTTTGAAAGCTGTTGCTAATGACTTTTCATACAAAAGGAATAGCAACAAATTAACCTTCATCTAGCGCTAGATGTAGACGATTAAAATTTAATGTGATCAATACCTCGTTTCAGGGCTTGTTCTGAGGATGGTCAAATAAATAAAAAGTCTAAATAAATTTTAAACAACTCACAAGTTCTAAAGCTCCGGCAACTCCAATAAAAGCAAAAAAAAACAAGTAAATATACTTCCTATTTCCAAACCTAAAAAAACATAAAGCCAAATTGTAAATGTACCTTTAAGCTGCTGGACATTTTATTTGTTGCCATTTATACAGTTACCGGCCATTTTATTTGGTTATTTGGCAATGAAGTGTTTGCATAAATGGCAACTCTGCTTGCTGCATTGCTTGTGGACGTGTTTTACTTTTTATTTACGGAATACTTTCTAGGTGTTTTAATAGTATTAGGTTCGTCGTTGTTACATATCCATGTTTTAGTAGACACGCTGAAAAACGACTTATACTGCTAAACACTGGTTCGATCAGTTAAAGCGTTCCTTCGCTCCCCTGTTAATCCCTATATGATAATATGATCAATGATCATTTAAGATTTAGATCAGCTTATGCTTTTGCGAATAAAAAATTATGATTTTCCAAATAATCGACTATTTTTGTAAATATTACCCAAATAACCGAGTACCCGAATATTAAATAATATTCGGAATAATACACCAAAACCATGCTTTACGAAAAGGATTCCGTTTCCTTTTATCGAATTATTATATAAATGTGAACCCAAGATAGTAGACAAATTTATTTTCGGAGAGTTTGAGCCATAGTGACTGTGTTTTTAGCGTTTGCTAGATAAAATACTGGGGCTTGAATTCGAATACATACGAATGATTTTACTAGCCGTTAGTTTAGATAAAATTGCCCTAAAAAATGTATCCAGCATTAAATTCTGAGATCTTTTATTATTTTTGAACCAGTAGTCTAGCGATTTTTACAATATTTGCATGATTGGCTTCTATAACGAATCAAGATTAGATAGCTCGTTCTATTTACCGCATTCTGGTCAAATTGGTTTTTAAAAGCAGATTATATAACTGCATTCCATCATTTTTCAATATTACCCACAACTTACCGAATAAAGTAGGTAAATTAAAAATATTTTTGTCAATAACAAACAGATGTAGCAGTTCTTTTGGTTTTGTAAAACTGCTAAGGTCATGTTTTGGAAAAAAGCGCCACAAATAAATAGTATGGAGCACCATAGATTAAAATATAAGATGATGCAATTATAACAAAAAATAAAAGTAAGTCACGGGTATCTCTAATATGCTGACGGGTACCGCTTGTTTTCAAACAAATTTTAAAGCATTTTTTGGTTTACTGTACAAAGTATAGAAAAAAATATTTTTCAACTACAAACAAATATTTTATTTTATAGAAAGGCTACTTGGTTTTATTTTTTATTCCTTAAAGGTTGAATGATGGTTGAATGCATATTTTCGTTGTGCCGGTTTAATGTTTTTGTTTTATTTTTTAATAAGCAAGTGGAGTTCAATTGATTATTTACTTCGGAAACGATAACAAATTAATGGATTGAGATTTGGAAAAACAGATTTCATTTTGGCTTTTTACTAACTTTGCTATGAAAAATTATTTAACGATTAAACAATAACGATTTATTTGGTAATTAAATCCAGTCCTATTTATTCATAAATTCTAATTTAATGGTCAACGAATAAAGGTAATAAATATAAATTTGTGTAAATAATTAATAATTACAAATTAGACAACTATGTTGAAACACAACATAGCCAATAAAGTCCTTCCTTGAATTTGCTTCAATTAGTTAAGCTATGTATATTGCTTGTTCGATTTCATGTAAAATCTCGCTATGTTATTAAAAAATAATCAAAGTCTGCTTCACAATTAAAATAATTTTATTTGTATTGCAATTTTGAAGATATAATTTGTGACAAACTGTTATTAAATTAGCGATGGGTTTTTGTTGGTGCCATCTTTATACCATACAAATAAATTCTTTATTGGATTTTGGTTTAATCTATTTGTTAAAAAGTAGCTTATATTTCAATTATTAAAAAATTCAGTTGCTATTAATAATGTTGCATTGATTGTTTGTACTTATGAACCGTCTATGCAATAAATAGATTTCGCTCCTTTGTAAGTTGTGTCTTTATAATATAACGCAATCGTTTACAAAAAGCAATCAGTAAATGTATATATATCTATTGCTGTTTTAATTCCAGCTACAATACTCTTACTAAAAATTTGAGTAGCGGAACGAAATCGCATTGTTTCGAAAGTATTCGGATAAATATGTTTCATGGTTAGCTAAGGACAAAGCTAACCTTGAAACATATTTATCCAAATAGTTTCCCAATTTTATAAATTTTAAATCACACTCCAACTAAACAGTGTCATCTGGAAAGGAATATTTCGTTCCTTTCAATAAATTATTGCGTAAAGACTTCATTAAATGGCAAACATCATAAAGGTAATATATTTTTTGTGAGTTTTAATAATAATTACCATTTTGTTGCATTTTCTATTGTTACTACCTTGATTACAAACTATCGCAGATACTATTAAACCAATTGTATCACAAATTTTAAAAATTTAATAGATCATTTTTTTAAAATTCAAACGACAAATATTTGTTTTCATTGCATCATAATTCAAGATAAATTTCCACTGCGAGAATGTACCCCGACCAATGAAAACATAAAACGTGTGTGCTATAGATCGAGTTCTTAAAGCACCAAAATAGATTTAGTGATGAAAATGCTTTATTTGTATGTCTGTTTTCTCCTATAAACTTGGGATCAAAATGGATACTACATATTCGATTTTTTATCATTGTATCCATTAAAAGGGGATGCGGTTTTATTTGACACGCTAATAATAAGATTACTGCAATGGTTTATTATTCATTTCAACCCGGATGTTAATTTATATTAACTCATTTTTTAAGATTTATAAATTTCGCACTCACAAATAACAAAAACACTATTCACGGAAAACTCGATTCAAAACTAAATAAAAATGTATCAATTCATGTCTAAGCCGTCTTTGATTCATATTACTGAGTTGTGAATTTGTGGATTATACTATGTACATAGTAAATGAAAAAAACACAATAACACTAACATTTGCTTATATCTATATTCATTGAATAGAGAAGTAGGCACACGAAAACAAATAGCCTTCTTTATACAGTAACCAAAAAAATGGTTCCTCATTTTATTTTTACATTCTCTATTTTTAATTCTAAATATACATTTTTGTTGCTTGTGTATGGGCCATCATTATTGTATCTTAATCTATGGTATAGTACTAATCATTGCAATAAGATGATTAAAATGAAAATAAATGTCTACCATTTTTTTTTTAGTTTCTAAATTTTGTTGTTTGAGGTAATTATACCAACGCAGGAATAATGTTCGTTATTTACAATTTTTGACATGTATTTAACTTATTTTTTAAAGCGAATGATACTAGCATACGACATGACTTTTATACTGACCTCAAATCTGTGGTTGGGAAGTATTACGATAAATGTATGATGTTTTCATAAAATTTCCAAAATAAGTTTGTATATAGTTACCGATTTTTTTTATGCTGTTTAGAGTTCCGAAACCTTTTTAATATCCATTACTTTAAAAAATACCTTATTAACGGAGATGAATGTATAGCTTTTTTATCTATAGTCTTCCAAGCACAAAACATGTTCATTATCTTGCAATCAAGTTTAATACCACAATATTATTGCAATATGCAGAAAAAAAAACAAAACCAGACAAACATGCTATCAGACACCAATTATAATAAAGTGCTCAATTTAAAATAATTTATATTTATAAATATATTTTCAAATAAATACCATTTGACATAAAAAATAAAAATACCTGTCCTATACACGTTGATGTCATTGATTCCAACGATTGCGCTATGTGGTATTGAAATGAATATTAAAAAATATATACATAAATAAATAATATCAAAAACTATAAAACTATATGTTTCCATAAATAAAGCCTTAATTTAAATAAATAAATGTACCCACAGCAATATAAATAAATAAAGCTAAATTCAAACATAGATTTTATTAGTTTGTTATTTTAACAACAATATCTATTAATTTTAATTTTTTATTTTTTATTCATATAAATTTCTTTATTTTATCTTAATCAAAGACCTTTAAAAAAAATAATCGTATTATTATTATTACTATTATAATATTATTACTTTTATTAATATATAAATAAATAAAATGAAAAACTTAAGAAAAATTAATATCATTTGCAATCTAAGATATAAATCTTTTAAAGAATATAATAATAATAATAAAAACAAAAACAAATAATAACTTTTACGAGTTACAATAAAATAAAATATTTTTTTACTTTTGCATGTCAATCCACTTCTTTAAGAGATAAAATAACACAAAATAAAAATATTTAGCGTCTCTAAATCCACAATAGAGTAGGTGTTAAGGAACACAGAGTTAAGATTACAAAACAAAAAAAAAGTAAA
This sequence comes from Tipula confusa, assembly GCA_963556175.1. NCBI lineage: Eukaryota > Metazoa > Arthropoda > Insecta > Diptera > Tipulidae > Tipula > Tipula confusa. The sequence continues at coordinate 65,220,145 of OY744476.1, forward strand.
GTAAATAAAAAAGATTATTGCTAAAAGATTTAAATTAAGTCTTTCTAGACGGTTGTGGTGTGGTTAAGAGATAGTGATCGATGAAAAATGATGGTACACAAAACATAAAAGTTTATCCAAACGTATAAATTAAATAAATATATAACAATTTCACAAAAACACAAAAACATAAATCAACAATTATTTATTATGTTTAATGTATGTATATTCAAATTGTTAAAACTCCTTTTTTACATAATATCACAAAAACTTTTTGTTTTTGGGGGTGGGTTTTAATCATTAAGTTCATTAAAATTTCATTTACAAAACATATACATAAAACAAACATTGCCTTCGTTGATACATCAACCTATCACTAAAAAAAAAAAAAAATCGTTTATGTTTACGTATTCACATGAATATATATATATATATATATATATATATATATATATATATATATATATATATATAACTATATATATATATATATATATATATATATATATATTTTTTTTTTTATTTTTTTTTTAAAACAGTTAAACCACATTTTGCGCGAGAGAATCATTCCGAGTAAGTTCGCAACCCTAAGCTGTACGGTTTGAGTTTTGGTGACCCATTTTAATAAAACCTATTTTCATACAAATATGGGCCTATATATTTTAATATGCAATATTATATTATTACTCGTGGTCAAAAAAATTTAAATGTCAAATTTACACACGTAACGGTAAATGTCATGAACACCATTTGGTGACTAAACTCAAAGTTCTGCTCATTTACTTAGTATCAGGTGTTTAAATAAATTTTCAAGGCCACGTTTTTGCTTCGACATACTTGATTACCTTTTCCTCTATGCACACATATAAGTAATGGTTTTGCTCCATTTGGGTTCTAGTTGATTTCTCTCTTATAACCTTATTTCTTTGAGCAAGATGGTAGATCTTATTTCATCTTTGCTTCTTTTATTACTTCTATGCTACAAATCCTATAATTCCGATTACATTAATAACTGGAGGAGTCTTTAATTTTACTTCATTTATTTGTTGTTATTTGGGTTGCTGTTGTATTTACTCTTAGCGTGCTGGTTCGGTAACAATAGTACTATTCGCACTAGGTGACAGATTTTCTGTTACATTAAGCAAGAGTTTGCTTTTCTGGTTTTTGGTGGGTTGCTTCTTCCTTTCATTACCCAATCTGCTTCTCTTACTTAATTCTGTTCTAGAGCTGAAGCTCTTCCTACTCTTTCGCAATTAAGTAATGAACAATTACTTTTATAACTCTCCTCCGTTGGGATTAAAACTCCTTGTAGTATTTTATATCTATTGCCAGGTTATAAGAACCCAGTTATTCACCGGTGATCTCCCTTACCTATTTCTGGTGACATATCTGTTACTTGCAACTTCCACTTTGTAACATATGTTAAAATAAAATAAACGGGGTGTAATGTTCTACAGTATGGTCAGCAAAAAGCATGTGTGGACTGAAGAAGTAGTTCAAGATGTTTTAAAGGAACGCTATGACGAAAGTCGCAATAACCTTTTTGGAATAAGTTGACATATTTTCATATGGTCAGAATATTATGAAAAACAGCCTATTTTTGCAAAAAAGGCCCATATTTGCTTGTAACCTAAGTAAGATTGTCTTATCTAACATCAGAACTTCTAACACCAGAAAAACATGTAGTTTTCCAGGGAATGCATTTTATGTTTTTATCAATCAAGTTATTAAACTTATTGTAAGCTAAAGCAACCTGGAACTTGCGAAAAACGAGCAAAAATTTGGAGAACAATAGCCGAAGTTAAGATTTGCTGTTTTGGTGGATTGCTGATCAATGCAAATTTTAATTAGAAGAGTATATCGAATTTTCGGAAACTTTACCTTCCTCTGTTTGGAAACGTTTGATTTAGACTATGTATATAACCCAAAGAACACTTTACAGTCGAAAAATATTCAACCTATAATTGGACAACCTATTACTACTAAGCTGAAGTACGATAATTTTGCACTGCATTTAATAGGAGTGTGAACCGAAATATACTCCAAAATATAAATCGATAGCGACAGTAAATCAAACAAAAATTTAAAGGTACCAAATGAGGAATTGATATTGTAGACCATCTGTGTCATTTTCACTCTGTAAAAACTAAAACAAGTCGATTAAAAAACCAGAACATATATTAGTTTTATTTCATAGTTGAATTGACGTAGAGAGAGTTGTAGCGAAGGTGGTTTGGATATAAATTGATCCTTAAAGGACGATTACTGATTTCAATAACCACCGTAATTTATGACTGTAAATGGTCGGTATTTGAATGAAAAAAATAAAAATAACACAAAATAAGTTCTTTATACAGGTCCTTCTAAGCTTGGACGAAAAAACAAAAACGAACCGGGAACTGGGAAAACGATTTTTTTCTGAACACTCGGAGAAAGTCGTAATTTGCAGTAACCTGTTACTGAAATAGTAAAATAAATTTAATGTAAGTAAAATGATTCATATTATGAGGGTTAAAAAATCGACTAAATTACTGAATTTTAAATAAAACTCAATGGTTTCAAACCAGAAAAGTATGAAAGAAATGAAAAAATTAGCATTTTTGTGAGCCTTCAATTTTACTAAAACTAAATTTTTGCAACGCCATCAACTTCCGTATTAAATTTTAAAAAATTTCCTGGCTGATATTGAATGGATCAGTGTTTTTATTTTTCATCAGGAAAAGCGTTTTTATGAACGACTCCGGGACGTCAAAAAATTTCGTTTACCAATTTTCAACATCAATAATACATTTGTAATTTTAGGGTTAATTATAATGACAACAAAGAACTAGACGCAACTAAACTGAAAGTTGCAAAACCTGAATTTCAGTTTATTACATATATAGGAATCTGATAAACACTGTGATAGTTCTAGATATAGATATCCTATTCTTTATACAATGTTATTGGTGTAACTCACCATTGTCTCTGTTTTATCGAAAATATACCTATAGTTCGGGCTAATCACCAAATTCTTAAATCTCCAGAAAAAATCCATAAAACAGTGCGATCGACTACTACAGGTCACTTGAATGACCAAATGATAGCTTTCAAAATTTAACCCACACACTTCCGATTTTTTAGTAAAGTGTTAAAATGGCTTGCCAAAGTATTTTTATATATTTTCGATGCTCTTATTGCGAGTCACTCCAAAAAAAAAAAACAAATTCAGAAGACAGTTCTTGGTATAACTATTGATTATCGACAGTATTATCAAATTTACCACCTACATGCTGAAAGCGGCTGTTTCCAGTTTCTCTTTTTTTGACATGAACTTTTTATTTGAACAATGCCAACTTGACAACGAATTGTAGAAGTTGTTCTCAGTACTAAATTCAGAATCAAGAGTAAACGTACCAATCATCAAGTTACTGGGCAACAAGCAGCAAATTCTGTGTGAAACATCAAGAGGGAACCACTTAGCCTTCGACCACTACAACATGTGATGGACAATTTTCTATATTGCTAATTTTTAATATCTTCTTAACATTTTTGGCCAAAAGCAAATACTGACGCAGTTGACTGGCCAAAGTATTGTATCAAATAGCATTTGGACAACAGCCAATAGTCATAATAATTGCAAAAACGAATACGTATATATATATATATATATATATATATATATATATATATATATATATATATATATATATATATATATATATATATATATATATATATTATAATATTCTTCTTCTTCTGGTTCTTCTTTTTATACTCTTGGCTAAATATGGATTCATCACAAAACCGGGCAATAAACCAGTTTTAAGTCTTCCTTTACTTTGGCTTTATATAAAATGAATAACTTTCATAAAGAGAATCTTGACAAAATAATACAATTTTTTTACAGACCATTGCTTGCCCGTTCCGAATCATTTTTTCAATGAGTTTAGTTATTTGACACCGTTGCCATTTCGTCTAATTTCATAGATCCTCTTTATATGTCAGAACCTGGTTGGGCTGACGGTACAAGATATTGCCCTGAGGTTAAATATGTTTATCAAACATAAATTTTAACATAAGATTTATCGGGAACAGAGCATAATTGGTAAAATTTCTGATAGCCTTTTCTCAACTTTGACACAACATTTTGTCTGCATTACAGTCATTTTACATAAAAACATATATTTTTGAGGTATTTTCAGACATAGCAAAGCAATCCCGTTGGATTGATTCCCGATGAAATTCATCTTAAAATAAGAGAGATATTAATTGCAGAGAAATATTGTAGCCAGAATGATTTTGATATTTTGTGCATATTAACACGATACATTTGTAAGTATGGAGGGTACTTAGAACTATCACCTAGCACACAGTGCAAAAGCTTATATTTTCACAAATTTCATCACCTTTTAACGGTTAATATTTCCGCAACTTTGAGTTCGCGTAAAACGAGGTTTAAGTGTATATAAATATTTATATCTACATAATCTTTTAATAAATAACAACAACAAAAAAATTTTTTTTTTTTTTATTAATTATTTATTTAATTAAAATAAATGTATAAATAATTTCATTTAAATCAACAGATTAAACTTTCATATGTTTTAATTCACATTATTTGTTTATTATTGTTTATTATTTTACAATTTTATTTTTAAATAACAACAAATTGTTAATATTATATAAAATGGCACAACAACAATAACAATAATAAATTAAATAAATTCAGGTAAATAAAATTTAATTCTGTTAGTTTTGTGTTGGAGCAAAGTTGAATTTTTAAATTAAATTTTTTTATTTTTATTTTTATTTAATATATAAATTAAATATTTATCTTAAGAATCGAATCGTTAAATTTTTATGTATTATTATGTCAATTAGTATTAATTTACCTGTATGATTGTATGCATAGCAGTTAAAAATAGTTATATGTTCTAAAGTAGAAATGCTTATGTCATATAGTATACGAAGAAGTCGATAAGGCGTCGTAATTTTATGAAGAGGGACATTTTTGGTTTGTAAAGATACAGTTATATATTCAATTGTGCAAATACAAATACTAGTAATACTATTTTCTTAAGCTTAGACAATTAAGTTTAAAAAATGATATTATAAATAATGAAAACACGACTACGAATCACTTTTCATTTAAAAGACAATCCATGCACACCCAGTATAATGCAACCATGAATATCAAGCAACGAACTGTAGTATATTTAGTATAACTAACGTAATTTGAGATAACTTGTCGATAATTATACAACAATTACCAAAAAACAATTTGCTATTTTTCTGTAGCAAACGACGGAGAAGCGTTATTATTAATTTTGGCGCATTTCAAGTGTAAAAATTTACCGCACAGGCCACTGCTTTTCATTTTTTGGTCTGCCAATGATCTAATAAATGTAGCAAAAGCAAACACTTTTATATTTTTTATTACACCTTATGTCATTATTAGTACATAAAGCAGTGATGGTACTTTAAAATTTTTTAAGCCCGGATTGAACCAAACTAAATAAGTTATTGCTCCTTAGAATCGCCTGAATTTGATTTCTAACGATTGTCTTAAATATCTTATAGAGAGAGATTATTGCCCTTGATTATTGGCCGTTAGTAAGATAATTTAAGGGAATATTAACCTTTAAGATCAGATTTATCTTGTTAAATCACTTCTGGTCTGGGAAGGAAAAGGACGTACCTATAAAATTGAAAAATTAAAACGAATATTTTGAATACTTTGGGAGCGTTTATAAGACAACAAATGATGTAACTTGCTTTACTACAAGTACAATATAAAAATATAAACGTAGTTGGTAAAGCTATGATTAATCATAGAAGTTTTACAGCTATTGCTAGCATCCAAAATTTACAACAATTTTGAAATTTATATAACTATAGTGGTTGCTACTAATCTAAGACACTGAGTATACGCTTGCTTGGAACTGCAATATTTTATGTGCTAAAAATTGCTGACTAGTGATTTTGTTTCTTAAACGTCAGTGAATGTTCATCGTCACTCGGTTCTTATTGTCTTCAATTGAAGAAATCCTGACCTGCGTGACATATTTTCGAACATCTAGTAAGGTTTTCAGGTTTTCTTTTAGTATTCTTTAATTTTTACCAAACGAAAATTTAATTTTGGTGGAGAAAGATGATCATTCTTTCTTTAAACACCAACAATTCTATCACTTAGTTTCTGTAAATGCCTTTCTGTATTTAATGCTGAGTTCTATTTTTTTAACTCATATTTTCAAACTAACTATGGCATCGAGTGTCATTAATTAATGTTTAGCAATATATTAATTATTAAGGTATTTCATTAAGTTTAATTCACTTAGAGAGTGAACTAGCAAGTTATTTTGTTATTGCTGACTTCGTCCATTGTCGTATACAATATGTTTGGCAAAATCCTGTTTTGATCATTTAATTGAGTTTTCGTAGTCATCGCTCGTATAGTGATGGTTGGTAAGTTGGCTTAAACACATACTTAGTGCGGTTCTTAGTTCGATTCCCGCTGCTAAATACATTGCCGTTACCGATTGTGTACAAAACCGTTCATTGGGCTGACCACCTACAACGACCAATTGTAAAAATATGATCTGCAAGATATTGTATATAAGATCTAAAAAAAGGGTCAATTTTGGCCTGTAATGGTGTTGATTTTTATTTTATTTTAGTGTTTTATGATCATAGGATTTTTTTTTATCATGCATGTAAAATAAATAAAGATTAAAAAAATTGTGTGTATTAATAGTCATTTGATAAGAGCCGTCTAAATATATACAAATGCCTTTATCCCCTATATATAGAAAAATATAACTTGCCTCGGTTCAGCAAAACCTATATATACATATAAAAGCGGCTGAGTTAGTATATAGGCGAATCATAAATAAATTAGAAGCATATTTGAAATTCACAACATCATTTAACAATTTGCTTTAAGAACAACTTTGACATAACTCAAATAAAAAAAAAATACCGATCGTGCGTAATCTTGGAATGGGCTCATCTTATGGTGTGTCAAAACGCAATGTTATACAATTTATACAATTATTTTTAATTTTTTTAGGTTGCCTGGAATTTTAATTATAGTGCACAGAGAACGTTGAGCCTTACCCTTATATCGGTGGTAATGCAATGAAAAGTTCTCTAAAGCTAGAATGGAAGTTGGAAAGAAGATTTAAATAATACATAATTTAACTAAATCTCATTGCCTTTGGTGGCTGCTCCCACAATTCTTAGCCTACCCAGTTAAATTGGATTTCCCACGGTTAATATTGATATACAAAGTGCGCGGTTTATATGTGTTTCTTTCTACAGGAGTCATTTAAATCCTCATTTTTCGTTTGTTTAAACGATGAATGGCGAGAGATAAGGAGTTGAGAAGTTTTACTATATTAACTACATCTGTTAAGTAGTTTCCCTCCTAAATGTTTTGCTCTCTGATAATCTTTTAGTATTGGTAAATTGACAAGTCATGTTACGCAACTTTTGACTTTTAGGTAAAACCCAAAGTATCGTATATCGCGCTCTCGTCGTTACTTACATGATTGTATAAGATAAAAACAAAATCTAGCTAAAGCACTTACTCAAAGCTCTTTTATTGAGCGCGCATGTTATCGATTGATATGTTTTGCACAGGTACGTCAAATGCTGTAGCGGTACCAACATATTAATTCAGTATTTGTGGAGTTTATTGTTCAAACTTCTGATATTCCAAGCTGATGCTGCTGGGTCTATTTTAATTGTAAGTTAAACTATTGCTTAAGAGTTGTGTTTATCTCTTTATCCATAAAACTGAAAAAGAACGCTCATCGAGAAAACGAATGTTGTCTTCTTGCAAGCAGAATTTCCATATTATAGAGATTAATTCATTAACTAAATTTAATTGAGACCTTGATACACTTTTTTAATACTTCAACTTGTGACGTTTAAATAAAAGATGAAGAAAAAATAAAATTAGCCTAGCCGTGCTAATTGATTTTCCCTCTTGTGTAAAAGTAAATTTTTCGTTAGTTTGTGACATCTGCGGCTTTAAATTAAAACCACACGAAGAAACATTGTATAATCCGCCAAATTTAACTGTGACAATACAAATGCACAAACCATCGAAAAAACATGTAAGAAGTTTTAAATATATTTTTCCCGAAAATTGCTACTCCTATACTACAAGACAAGTACAATATAACCGAAAACTGAGTACTACAAAATAGGATTAGTAAGAAGACAATATTCCACTTGCATACTACAAGAGAGGTACGATTGATCCAAAAGCTGGATGCTATAAGATAGGTAATCAGAAAAGTCAATCAAATCAATCCCACCATTGTATGGGAGTAAAACTAGATAACTGCTTGGCTAAAACTGCTGGCAAAACGCTGGAAATATTAATTCGAATAGTATCACACCATATTTTTAAATTGTGTACACAACAAAATACATAGATGGGAACACAAAAGATGTTCTGTATCTAGCAGTTGATTTTGAGTATTTACAAGAACTCAAAACTCGGCACATAAAGTAACAAACGTGACCTACTTATAAATCTTAATTATGGGCAAATAAAGAACGATCGAAGAACGATTTGGAAAATAATTACTATAATAAAACCAAAAAAGTCGTTCGAAACATAAAGACCTCAGTAGAACCAAATCCGACATAAAACGAATCTTAGCAATCAATTATTTTCTTCATACAAATAACCGCTACAAAACTGAAAAAATCAAATTTTACAGATTATCAAATTAAATTAATCACAAGATTAAGAACAGGACATGCATATAATAAAAAATATAGAGCATTGTTAAAAATGGAAGATTCACCAAACTGCACTGTGAACTGTGAACTGTGTGTCATACAATAGAAGATAATAATCATATTATAAACGATTGCTCAGCTTTCGATCACATAAGAATTAAATACCCGTTATTAACACAAAAACTATTACAAGATATTTTACACAATGAAATAGAATCAGAGTATAAGGTTCTGCTGAATTTTGTCAAAGATACTGAGTACAAACTATAATCATAAAGCAAAAAAGGGAAAAAGAAAGAAAGAGAGAAAACTTTTTTTGACTCACTAAGACCTTCCCTCTTGAAACATTAACCATACTAAATCTTGCAAAAAAAAAAAACATTACTATACAATAATAATAATAATTAGGAACATAATATCAGGATCCAGAGGAGTATACATCTAGTACAATACATTTTTATAACTATCTGTCCTTACTGCACAAGTCAGTATTTCATCAAAACAACTTATCCAAAGTTTCAGACCTTCCCGTGAGAAGCATCTGTACGCAATTTTTGGAAAACAAGAAAAATTAGGTCATATGGATAGTAATATCTGACCACAACAAACTAAAAGACAAAAAAAAACTGAAAAACATAGAGGGCTTTAATGCATAACAGTTTTTTACACATAGTTAGTTCTAATGAAAATATAGTAATTAACACAATAAGGATCCATTTTGAAAAAAGGTTTCGAATCCGAAAAATTGTTTACAAGCAATCGATCTCCGTCGATTCAGCAAACAAGTTAAATGGCGGTCAGTCCCTCGTTAAGGTAGTGAAGATCATTTTCCAAGAAGAACATAAATATTACGAAATACACATCGAACTTAAAGGTCTAGGATTCGAAATCTTTAAAACTTGCATGATAATCCAGAGTCTCAATCCGAAAATGAAATGTTTTGGGAGAACCACAATATTGACCCGGAAGATAAAACTTCCTCTATATCAAACAACCAAACATATTTAAAAATCGAACAATTAAAATGTTTATAGATGCTGGGACAAATAAAGATATAACTTGGCGTACTTGACGGTAAAAAATTGTATTATAGGAATTATAAATAGGGTATAAAAAAATGGAAAACTTATTTCGATGATAACAAATGGATGGCCAACACAACTAGATTAAGAATAAGATTTTCATGAATATGAAGATATTATCCTCAGATATTACCCTCCTACAGATATTATAGAAATGAAAATTGTTACAACCATGTTATAACATTACAAACAAATACAAATTATGATTGGTTAGCCTCAGAATAGCTAAACAGAATTAGACGAAAATATTATTTTTGGCTTTATAAAGCCGAAAACTGCCAAGCAACCATTCAATTTTTAACAAATAGTCTAGAAAAACAAAGAAACCCACCTTAATTGAATTTACACGCAAATAACAATCAGGCCAATCGAAGTATACTTTGCAATGCAACAGTTGATAAATAAATAATAAAAAATATGAAACGAACGGACCATCTCAGCAAATAAGAAAAACCAGCTCTTGTAAACATCATCTATATAAGATTATAATATATATATAGGGTTTCCCAATTACCAGTTTAAATTTTGACATATCGGTTATTTTAGCTATGGCAATACTAAATGAGTCGCTTAACGCTTCAACAAAAGAGGGAAATGTTGGAAATGTACTTCCACAACAAATAGACAATTGGTTTGAAATCGCAAGAAAATGTCGTACAAAATTTGATCAAAACACGGGACTCACATCCAACGGTATCAAGAAGTTGAGCATAAAGTAAGTGATACGGGCTACCTAGTCGACAATCCAAAGTACATCCGTGCTCATCGTGTACATTTGCCGAAGATATCGCCGCGGTTGTCGAAAATGTGCGCCAACGGCCGAGAACATAAATTCGAACATCAGGCGGTTTTCCTTGCAACGAATTCTGCGTAAAGATTTTAGTTTTTGGCCCAATAAAGTTCAATTGCTCCAGCAATTCTGTGTGGGCCTGCGACAAACTCGAAATTGATGAGGGCTTTGCTCATCTTTTCAAACGAAAAAATTATCTTTTCAAACGAAGCGCATTTTCATTTAGGTGGGATCGTAAACAAACATAATTATCGCATTTGGGAATCGGAAAAACCACAAAAATATGTGGAGAAGCCAATGCATTCATTCCGTGTTACTCTTTGGTGTGGCTTGTGGCGAGGTGGCATTATTGAGCCGTATTTATTCAAAGATGAGGCGGGCGCGATCGTTACGGTCAATGCAACTAGCTACCGCCACATGTTAACATCTTTTTTGTGGCCACATCTTGAAGATATTGGTTTAGACGACCTTTGGTTTCAGCAATATGATGCACCATGCCACACATCGGGCGTTACAATAGTAAAACTACATCAAAAATTCGATGGCCGCATTATTATTTAGCAAGGTGAATTGGCCAACAAGGAGCTGTGATTTGACGTCTTTGGATTTTTATTTGCGAGATGGCGTGAAGGACAATTGTTATACGGACAATCTACAAACAATTGAGCATTTGAAAGCCCATATTGAAGCAACCATTACCGAAATAGATCCATCCGCACACAATCCAAAATGAGCTCAGAAATTGGACCGGCTGAATGGAGTGCGCCAATCATCCCCATTGAATGAAATCCTTTTCCATAAATAACCGGAAAGATTGTACTTCCAAACAAAATAAATAAATTTGGATATATATTAAGCCGTTTTTGTTTTATTAAATTTTTAAATCTGAACTTCATACTGGGACACCCTTTATATACTAAAAAGTATTACTGAAGCAAAACGAAAAACATTCTACTACAACAGCAATAAATCTCAAAATGGTTACTTCAGATGTACCTCTAGTAAATACCAAAACGTACAGGAACTAGGTATGAAAGACCATATATGAGAGTTTTCAGATATAGCGAAATTGTCCGAAACTCTGGTAAACCCATTTGAGCGTTACATAAAAACTAGACGTTTCATGTATAAAAACGTTTGAGTGTTGATAGACTGAAAAAAGTAAGCAAACGATAAATTTCCAAAAGATCCAAAGTCAGGATTTCGTTAGATCACAATAGACAAGGGCCACTAAGAAAAAATAGCATTTTCACGGCAAGACACTTTGAGCTCACCCGAATACCGTTTAGGTTTCAATCTCGAAAGCCATATAAAACATCGTGGAGAGGCTCTTACAATTTAATTTGAAAATTCAAGTAGAAGAGTGCCAGTTTCTGAAAAATGAGGTTTGGGCCACATTATTTTTAAGCAAGCAATAAAACCGAACTTTAATAAAATCAGAAAAATTCTAGATTGGCCATTACCAACTTCTCAAAAACAAATGAAGCCATAATTTCTTGGACTATTGTTATACTCTAATAAATTCAGAATAAATTACTCAAAAGTTACGAAAACACTAACAAAATTACTCAAAAAAAAAAATCAACAGCACTACAGTCCAAAGATGACTTTACTGAGTTATTTTACTTTACTGAGTTATTTTGACCATGGATTTTACAATTAGTGATCGTTGTAGGTGGTCAGCTCAAAGAACGATTTTATACACAATTAGTCACGGCGTTGAGGTCAGCGGTGGAGATCGAACTCACGACCCGTGTTCAAACAAACACCTTAAACATCACTATACAACCGGCGTTACATGGTGAAAAACAATAAATTATGTTCGGTGAAAAAAGAAACTTAATCTGCAACTTAGCTAAATCTAAACTATATTTAAACTCCTATTCCAATTAAAATTTTATATTATCCGCCTAAAAATCCGAAAAATATTAAGAGAATAAACAAATATATTCAATAATGGTATAGTTTCCGGAACAAACAAAGTATGTTTGAAGTTCTGAACACCGGATACGTCTTACCGCCACAACTCACCTATTTAGGTTCAAACCTTCTACCAAAAAAAAAAAAAAATCTTCCATCATTAATTTTGCACAAAATGTATTCATCATCCCATAACGTTAACCGATGAATTTATTTATTACTATTGTCAGATTTAATGATAAATTTTAGAATTTTTTTAAGAAATTTCTTATTTTTTCATTAAAAAATAATTGAGAATTTCTCTATGATCATCTTTAAGAAACAAATAGTTTTTTAACCTTATGCGAAAGGCACCGTAATGTTTCATTACATTTTGAAAAGTAAATTAATATCCAAATAAATACATCTAAATTGGATAAGAAGACGCGAAAGCGAATAACATTTTTTTAACTTATTTTTGGGAAGAAATAATAAAAAAAAAAAAAAATTATTAAAGTTGAAAACTTGATAATTTAAAGATAATCACATGTTACGTTCCAACCAATCTTTATTATTATTATTATTATTATAATTATTATTTCTTAAAGTTATTTATTTATCGGTTCACGATGTATATGTGTGTAGATATTGAGCTTTCATCTTTAAAATAAATTATATTCTCGCGAATATACTGTGTGGTACATACGAGTATATGTACCAAGATAGTGTTATTTGTTGATTTTTTTTTTTAAATTGAAATGGATGGACTAAAATTTAACGGGAACTAATTACAGTCTTTTATACATATGCGAATAATTTGGAATATTGATAATTTGTAAACGGAAGAGTTCAATACAATTTTAATATGCATGACGAATCATTAGACAACTGTTAAACTATTTAAAACGCGACTGTATTAAAATTTCGGAAACTTTGAAAGTTTAATTTGGATTATTAACTAAATAACATAAGAATTTAAATTTTAAATATACATAATAGCAAATCAAAAACCACCCATATTATAATTAAACGATTTGCTATTTTATCAGAAATTTTGTATGTAACATTATGTTTTGTGCTGGCTTAAACACATCGCGGTCGTAAACTCAATCAACGCCCCTGACCTCAACGCTGTGACCAATTCGTACGTTGTATCTGAACTGACCACATGCAACGATCACCAATATTGTTCGGTTTAAAAACCTGGTGCGAGTGTGCCATATCAGAAATACATTGCTGTAAACTAAATATAACCGTGAATATCTTGATATTGGATTTTCAATGACCCCATAGAAAAACATAACAACCTTGAAAAATAGTCAATCATCGTAATTTATACGTAAGCTATGTTTACACATGCGAGCAGCAAATCTATTAATAATATTTAATAAGCACCTAAACGAAAGTCAGCCAATTATTCAATAAAAGCTCAATTTATAGTTGGCTGGATAATTTTATTGGAACCAGATGCCGGAATTAAAATTGCTGACTATGTCATTACCATTAAAGCGCCTCCACATTCTAAGGACGTATATTCTTCGGTAAATGTTGCCTTACCATGCAGAGAATATACCAAGAGACTGATGTTTTGAGGTTGATATTCATGATATTCATGATATTCATGATATTCATGATATTCATGATATTCATGACATTCATGATATTCATGATATTCATGATATTCATGATATTCATGATATTCATGATATTCATGATATTCATGCTATTCATGATATTCATGATATTCATGATATTCATGATATTCATGGTATCCATGATATCCATGATATTCATGATATTCATGATATTCATGATATTCATGATATTCATGATATTCATGATATTCATGATATTCATGATATTCATGATATTCATGATATTCATGATATTCATGATATTCATGATATTCATGATATTCATGATATTCATGATATTCATTTTATTCATGATATTCATGATATTCATGATATTCATGATATTCATGATATTCATGATATTCATGATATTCATGATATTCATGATATTCATGATATTCATGATATTCATGATATTCATGATATTTATGATATTCATTATATTCATTCAAGAAAATTTGTAGGTGGGAAAAGCGTGAATGTTGGAAAATTTCAACCTTTAAACGTACAATAACTTAGCAATAAGCACAGTTCACGTAATTTATTTAAAGGAGTCACCGGACTACATCATACCTTCAAATAAAGGTTAATTGCCAGTCGAGACCAGAATGAAAACCTCCGTTTTAACTTCTATGCAATACTCGACACATGAAAAGAGCATTTCTCTCAAGGCTTGTGTCAAATTATATTATTTGAATGTTGTTAAACACAGACTGTGGAATTGTGCATGTGCATATCGGAATTAGGAACCATCCTACGAGGAATTCACGTTGACCATGCAAAAACTAAAAACTTACACTTTCTGAAACTATCTTTTCGACCTCATACGAAAAGTAAAGCATGGCAATGGTGACAAATAACTACTGGATCAACTTGTATGAATCTCGGCTTTTGTTTGGCTTAATATCAATGATTACAAAATAAAATATGGTTTTAGAGTTTAATACGCAATAATTTTTCGTGTCCACACATTTGAGGCATTGACAAGTTTCCGATACCTCTCGTCGGTTGTCACTTATGATTGTTATGGTAGGGGATAGTGGAGCCCGTATTTTTCCCAATTTCCTTGCTTTGTATGCACTACGTCTACAGCTAAAGTCGACATACCTTGCAAATACTGACAAACAAAAGTTGTAAAAGACGTTGATCAGTCCCGTTTTCATATATGGGTTTGAGAGTTAAATCCTGTCAGATGATTACGAGACGTGGGTATTGGCATTCGAGAAAAGAATCACGCGCATGATATATGGCCCCAAATGCGACGATGACAACACTAACCGATTTATATTTTATTACGTGATCAGGAATTTAATGATTTTTTGAGATTTTTTGACTCACGCAAACGTCAGACAGCCTAAGTGGCTATTGCGGAAATTGGAGACACGATATATTTTTGGGCATTGTATTTGAGCCATCATAACTTATTGCAAAAGATTATTAGGCAGGAGAAACCTTTATTATCCATTCATATATTTTGGCTCTTTTACTTTGGCGGTGTCCATAGACCGGATAGCTACTTACGTATTTTTTTGCAGAAAATCTGTTTTTCATTCAAGATGAGTAACGATTGTTTGCACCCCATATTCCAAGCAATATGTTTCGCAGAACGGTTTCTGACGATCTAAGGAATCGGATTTGTGTCTCATAATTGATTCTGGTTTAGCAAAAGATGACATAGCACCTCAGCATTGGTTTTGCAAGGAAGAATCACAAATTAAGATATGATATAATTTGCTGTGGTGTTTAGATTAATTAAAGCGAATAATTAAAGCAGTAGATGTGTTAGCTTGGCAATTAATATAAAGCATGTGTGTGGTCATGGAGGAAGTTGAGGGTTTCATGAGCGACTGTAGGTGACTTGTTTTGTGGTACGTCTGAATATTAACTTTGAAAACGTTTGGGTCATGAGCTGTATGCATGTTTCGATTGATGTAAATGACACTGCATTGTTAATTGACTTAATCTAAACACGGAATTTGCTAAAGTGATAGTTGCAATAGATGCAAAAATTGGCGGCAGGAATGTTATGCCAGTTCTTGGCCTTAAATTTCGATGGATTTGCATGTTTAATCTTTCTTCAGCATCTTACTGACTGACTGGCTTTTGTGTTTTTTTATCGATGAACTTAAATCTTATTAATTTTGCTTTAAAATACTGGGGCGTAGTAAAAAGTACCATATTTAATTATATTATTATTCAATTATGTAATTTTTTGTAATGTGGCACTATCACACAGAATTTGCTCAATTATACAAATTTAATCAATAAAATTATTAATCGGACAATACAACAATATTAAATTAAAAAAAAAAATACATGGCAGTCATAAAAAAATTCCCACAAACCAAACTATTTTTTAAATAAAACCAATATTTTAATTACTTACCAACTTAAATAATTTTTAAAATAATATATTTGATTTACTATTTTATATGTACAAATTAAATTAAATTTATTGAAATTTTTTGAATATTTAAAAATAATTAATGTTATTGATATTTTCCAGTAGGTTATAGTCAATTTATTAATTTATATATATATATATATATATATATATATATATATATATATATATATATATATATATATATATATATATATATATATATAAATATATATATATATATATATATATATATATATATATATATATAAATATATATATATATATATATATATATATATATATATATATATATATATATATATATATATATATATATATATACGTAAAACCTCCCACTTAAACCACCTCTTCAATGTGACCACCTCCTTAAATGGGCCAGTTTGGTACAGTTCCAAAACGTTAACCATACATATTTGTTTATATGGAAAATTGACATGTTCATTGGAGACAAATAAAAACATAACTTGAACTTTATTTGCAGATTACATGGCTTCACAATTTTCCCGTTTACAAAGTGAAAAGATATCTAAAGAAAAAAATAGAGTTTTAATTGCTTTAACTATTATATAGTTTACTAAATATTCCAATAAGTTTACAACATCCGAATGATGAAATTGGGTTTTTACCGCCTGACACAACATCACTGATTCAACCTGGACATAACTTCCATTTTTAAAGTTTATTATATTGGAATAGTTTTTGTCTATGTTTTAGGAAGATTATATGATAATTTACTTTTTATTATTCAAGAGGAGCGGTCAAATTGGTTCATATATCCTAGTTGTAATGCATCTGAGACACTTTATTCTTAAAACTAGAAATTCTTGGTCAATATGGTAGGAAACGGTACACCAATTTAAACCAAAACTAATTAATGAGGGTTAGGCCGTAGTAGGCAACATTTTTTTTTATGAAAAAAGATCCTACATTAGTATTGAGCACCAAATCTCCAAAGAGCAATTAAAAATTCAATATGAAGAAATTTATAAAAAATTGGGCGAAGGCTAACAAATATTGCGGTTACGGATTTTGTAAAGGCTTCTAATAAGTTATGTTAGTGGTATTTTTTTTATAAATTTGAACACAAGTACAATATTAAAATATTAAGTTGCTGTTAAATCTGAATAAAATCGAGTTTCAGTTTTTCGGTAGGTTTTGTCTTAGACTGTGTTTGAAAGCCATGATAAATATTTGTGAATACAAATTTTTAATATTTACTTGATAAAATCGAAGCTACCCAAGATATCACGGTTAGTTGCTATGACAATTTTTGACAAACACCAAATCTTTCTATAATAAAAGCCACACTCATCGCTTAGCACACTCGGATATATGTATGTACAATAAAATATATAAAATTCACTACTTGGTTTTGTAATACTACCATGCAAAAACCATTTTAAAAAAATTTGAACTTTTTCGTTACTATGACAATTTCAATAAACAATTAACTCTTTCGCGGACACAATTTTTGTAGAAAATGTTTGCACAATGACACATGATATAATTTCGGTTCTAGACGAGTTACATGAAATCTGATAAATGTTTTCGGATTGTAATTGAATGAATATATACTTGAAAGTTAAAACTCAAATAGGAAAGTCTGTCGGCAAATGTCGACGTGTCCTATACGATTCGACGAGTTCGCGAAAGGGTTTTGTAATTCTTCTTTATAGGTTTTACACCTCGCAAAAAGTGAATTTGCAAACATATAAGGAGGGGAAATATTTTAAACCATTATTATACTTTTCGGATAGCATAATAAAAACTCGGGAATGTAGGGGAATATTTTTCAAATAAATGTCAACAATTTTATTCACAAATATAAATATAAACGGGCTTTGATTTACAGAAGTCGATTTACAGAACACATTTTTCCGTATTTTTATTAAGTCCTCGTACCTGTAGAACGTATCTATCGAATGTACGTAGTCTAAAAATGAAGAAATAATATCCAAAATACGTCCGTACTTGTTAAATATTGTGTTGAATTGATGCATTCTAAAATTCGTAAAACAATTCCACTAATGGTGTTCTCTGACATCTTTGTTTCAATTTAAATCATAAAATTTTTAATTAACGAAAAATGACTTGCCAATAAACTACTATCGTAACCCAGGAACATACGACTAAATTTATTTTAAAATAAATGATTGTATTTTGTTTTAAAAATATCGATTCAGTTCGAAGATTATTTCGAAAACAAAAAACTAGTTTGCATTGGGCTATCACAATACAAAATGGTGGATTTAACTTTACAAGAAAAAATTGAAAGGGTCCTGGTTTATGGAGAAGTGGGCCTTGATATAATGCAGTCAATTTCTACACGTCGAGTTTTCCAGATAGGGTTCGGTCACGTGCTTCATTTTACCGGACTATCAAATAATTCATTTCTGATGGAAGTGTTCGACCGAAAAAAAGGATTCGTCGAGCAACAGTCACTGAGAAAAATATTGAAACTGCTGTATTGGCTGCAGAAGCTCATAATCCTCATATAAGTACACGGGAAATAGCTAGCGAAACCAGGTTTTCCCATACCGGTGTTTGGAAAATTTTAAACCGACATAAGTATCATCCGTTTCATATGTCGTTACACCAAGATCTTCATGGCGTTGATTTCCAAAAGTTTTTGTCAGTGGGCACGTGGACAAAAATAGTGCCCTTGGACTGTCAACGTGTTGTGTGGAATAATTGGAAACCAACTCACCGGCCCTTATATTTTTTAAGGCCACTTGAATGGGAAAATATACCGAGACTTTTTAGAAAATAAACTGCTAACATTATTTGAAGACTTGGGCTTAGAATTGCGACAGAACATGAGGTTTCAACATGATGGTTGTCCAATACACTACTCGTCGGTAACACGTGAAGTACTTGATCGTAATTTCAATGGCCGCTGGATCGATAGAGCTGGTCCGGTAAATTGGCCTTCCATATCACTAGATCTTACTTCGCCTGATTTCTTTTTGTGGAGCTATCTCAAAGGCAAAGGTTATCAACAATTACCAACAACACGTGAGAATATGATTGAGCGAATAAGAAATGCTTGTACCGAAATTTCAGCAGACACGCTTCTCAGTTGTGTACAGTCATTTGAAAAGCGGATTAATAAGTGCAGTGAAGTCGAAGGCCATCATTTTGAGAACTAAATTTAATTAAAAGGTGATGAGGCGAGGGAACCATGGTACGTGAGAGGCGAGGGGACTCACGTTAATCAAGCACCCCTAAAGAAACAAAAACTACTACCTCCACGTCGTTGTTCCTGGGTTACGCTAAAAGTAGTTTATTCACCAGCCAATTACATTTCTCTAGGTAACAATTTCCCAGTTATTCAGATATTTTTAAAACAAAATACAAAAAAAAATTTATTTGAAACCAAATTTAGTCGCATGTTCCTGGGTTACGATAATAGTAGTTTCTGGATTGGTCATTTTTCGGTAGTTAAAAATTTAAGAAATACAATTAGTTGAAGACTAATTGAGTATTTACATTGAAAACGTGTTAATTTTAATGCAAACATATTGCATAATCATATGCATATATTCTCAGTAGGAGAAATTGAAAAAAATGTAATTACCCCTTGCTCCACCTACAAGAAGGGGAAGAAGGTATTAATTTTGGCACTAATGTATTTCCCTCTTGGCATGATTTAATTTTGATCAGGAACATTTTTTTGGTAGAGTTCTTATCTTCCGATAAATTTGAAAGTTTCAGCTTAAAATAAACACCCGGTATATATATATATATATATATATATATATATATATATATATATATATATATATATATATATATATATATATATATATATATATGTATATATATATATATATATATATATATATGTATATATATATATATATATATATATATATATATATATATATATATATATATATATATATATATATATATATATATTCAATGTAATTGAATTTGTGCCTCAACTAAATACAGAAACGACACCAACAGAATTCATCTAATTAAATTATTTGATATAATTAAAATTCTGGTGTGCGCGACAGCTCAATCACGACGAGAAGCGGTGATATGTATTTTGAATCGAAATTTTATTAATAGTTAGGTACGAATCGTGTCCACACAAACCAATTTGGTTAAATTGAATAGAAAATTGTTAGAATTATCTACTGTATCAGTCTTAAATTAATTTTAATTTTAAAAATTTTTTTTATAGTCTTCTTTATGAATTCTTTACGTTGGATCATTAAAAATGGACTAAACTCGGTATGAAACTTGGTACTTACAATACACGTCTATTACCGATTTTTATATAATCCTTTAAGAGGTGTAGCTTATAATAACAATAATACGTATGGTAATAATAATTGCTGCTCGAAAAATATAAAAAATACAGATTATTGATCGGTAAATGACTTTATAAAAATGAATTCGTTTCTTTGGAGGGTACAGTGATTCTACCACGGTGAGACTTTTATTCGAAATTATAACTAATTGGATGTAATAACAGTTCGTGATTGATATCATTTGATGATGGGTTACGGTGTTTTTTTTTTTATTTATTTTATTCGTTTGTTAATTTAATTTTTAATAGTTTGTATTTTTATCTTCATATATGCCAATATTTGTTTTGATTGGAACTATTAAAAAAATTAAAATGAGATGAGTATAGCACATTCATATACCATATGGAATGGGAATTTTTTATTATTAGGTTTTTTTTTATGAAATGGATAAAGTTTTTTTTTTTATGATCTTTAACTTTAATTTTTCATGCAGCGTGCGCAGAGTGATGAGGAATGTATAGATCACGTTTGTGGAACGATTATGATTGCAAATATGTTATATTCTTTAAATATATAGAATGTATGCGTTCTCACTCTTGTTCGCTGTGAAGTGAAAGCAAATACAATTATAGAGTAAAATCCTCCTTCGTACATAAATGTATGTGCATAATTGCACTTACAAATCATCAGTGCATGCATGTTTCGATTTTATGTTTTTATTTATTTTTGTAATAAAACAGCAACAACACAAAATAATTTCGATCATGAATTATATAATGTACAGGGTGTCTTAAAATTCATTTGCACTGTGGTACCAATAAATTTATTGGTTAAAATAAACTTGCATTTAGTCTAACACTTTGCACTAGAAGGTCACACTGTCAAGTTATAAGCATTTGAAAAGATGCGTTTTATTTTTTTATTCCTTTTAAAAATTTTAATTTTATTTTTTTTTCTGAACCCTGTAATCGAGGACGCACGAATACAGGTTCGATTTTAAATCCATCTGCACTTTGCATTGTCCAGCCAACCTGTACTGACATGGATGATGGTTCGGCCTATGGATTCTGCACTCCAACAGGGGGTCATATTTGTGTTCATCGTCATCACCGATTGTAATCAGGTGATGAAAAATACCTTTTGCAACCCTCCCCCTTTGAGATTCGAACCCGGTACCTCCCGTCCCAAACACCGCAGCTTTAACCACTGCGCCAATTGCCCAGTAGGCCTTTTATTAAAGAACCAGGTTTGGAAGAAAATTTACGTGACGCTGGATTGACCGTGACGAGCCCATCTATTGAAAGGCAGATTACTGATTTAAAACTATTGAGATTTTTGTTTTTGTAACAAAACTTTTTGAAACACTTTTTAAAAAAAATTCTACGTCAAACCTATACCATAAAGATTTTTGGGTTCTTAAACTTAGGGAAGTTAACTATAAATTATTATTTGTGCAAGTTAAAGGTATAATATTCGATCGTGCATTCCTGCTAAGAACAAACTAAAGATTTATCTGCTTGCTCATTATAGCGATGCAGATGTGGTAGCAGCTAAAATTAAAGTCAGGAATCAGAACTTCTACTTCGTCTCAGCGTACTTACCGCACAAGGGAAAGCTTTCCTCCGACTAATATACGCAGCTTAATAACAGATTTTTAGGTACGTAAAGTCAGAATCGTCGTTGGTTGCACCATACGATGTGGGGAACTACTGTTACGAATGAGAGAGGTGAGTCACTTTTTTCTTTCTTCTACTTTTATAACTGTAGTAATAAAAAGGCAGGTTAGTCCTTGTTTCAAACTTTATGTCAAATAAATTTGTAAATAAGGAAGTGTCCGAAGAACACTACTTTTCTGATCATTGCTAACTACAATTAAGATTCGAAAATATTCTAAAATTCCAACCTTTAAAAGAGAGAAAGGATTAACTGGGATGCCTCCAGAACAGTTTTAGGTAATTCCTTACCAGAGTTGATTCCTAAATCTTCTGATTCAACACAGGAATTGGATGCCTTGGTCAACAGGGTTTCCCATGCTTTCAATGCAGTTAGTTCAGGTTCATGTCCTATTAGTAGGCCTAAGGGCAAACCTTGTCTACCGTCGTGATCGAAAAAACTCCAAGTAATACGGTTGAAATGCTAGAAGCTCTTTAAAATGGCGAAGAGAACAAAGGCTGTCGTAGGCTGGGACTTCTATAAAGAAGTACTTAAATCATATAATCAATGAAATCATATAGAAGAGTCCTCTGAGGCACCTAGGCTACGGAAGATTCTATATACATATCCTGCTTTTCCAAGATATTTCCAACCACCGGATGGTAGCTGGACTACAACGGGGTGGAATCTCTAGAAACTCGTTTCCCGGGATATTTTGGATCTCAGACTGCTCTACCAAAAACCAATAGGGCTACTGGCTTTGCTGGAAAAATTGTCAACAGAAAGAACATCTTGTTGTCAGTAAACAGTTTTACGCCTTTTAAATCAGTAGGTCCGGATGGCTTTATTCCTACCGACATCCAACAAACCAGTGATTTAATGGTTCCCTGACTTAAGGTGATTTTTTTAATGTAGCCTAGAACTATGTCATATTCAAAACAAATGAACTGAAGTAAAACTTCTTGGGCGGGAAAGTTAGCAGCTTAAATACTGAAAAGGGAAAGCGGTGGAAACTTTACTACATTCCCTGTAAGGCCCTATTTAAAAATCACTCGAATATAAAGAATTTTCTTTGGTGACCTTCTGTGATATAGAAGGAGCCTTTAACAATATCAAACGAGAGGCGATCACGTAATCACTTTTTGATTTGGGGCTGGATAAGGCACTTGGATACTGGATTGATCAAATGCTCAGTTGCAAGTTCATTTTGGTTAATTTGGGTGAGGCATCCTTCTGGAAATTTGTGAGTGGAAGTACACCGCAAGAGTGTATATTATCTCCCTTCTTGATCATAAATTACCTCTTATTAAACCTATAGGGATCTGGCTTTAAAGTGGTAGCTTATGCAGATGATGTTGACATCGGCACCTTCGGTAAATATCCTAGCATTTTCAGATATCTTATGCAAAATGCTCTTTCTATCCTTACAAAATGGACCAATAGGTGCGGTCTAAGTGTTAATTCATTTAAAACTGAATTTGTTCTTTTTTCTAGGAATAACAAATGCCGTTACTCTTAACGGAGATGGTTTGAATATCACAGATAAAATGAAATTCTTGATCTTATAGTGAACAGAAAAAAAAGTTAAAACCTAATATTTTGGAAACGGTAAATAAAGCTACGATAGCGCTATACTCCTGTAAGAATGCCATTGGAAAAGTTCGAGATTAACCTCGCATTGTACATTGGCTGTACACCTCTCTAATTAGACATGTTCTACTGTACGAAGTTGCAGTTTGATGGCCAGCTCTAAATACAGTGACAAACCAAAAGCAGTTGATGATATTCAAAGAACTGCCAGCCTGTGGATTAGTGGTGCGCTCAGGACCACTTTAACTCAGACTATAAAGATTAACCTTCATCTTACCCGTCTTGATATTTTAGCTAAACAAATAGCTGCATGCACCGCTATTAGGCTTAAATAAATTTCTCTGTGGACCTGTAGTAAAAGGGTACACTCATTTATTCTAATGATTAGGAAGATCCCTAAAGCTATTGACTATGCAATCCCGACATCATATCTCATAGTTAAACTTCTGACTGTTATTCCTTCCAAAAACGACTGGGCGAGTGAAGCAATTTTGAATCCTAGAACAATTAACCACTTTACGGATGGATCAAAAATTGAAAGCAGGGTCGATTGTGGATTGTTCTGCACGGAACTAAATTGTAACCTCTCTTTTCACCTCCCTGATCACATTAGTGTCTTTCAGGAGGAGCTCATTGCAATGAAAGATGCCATTGACTGGCTGCCATTGAAGTTCTACAATCAGTCTTTATCACGTCGAAAGAAGTCCAGAATTATCTCTCGAATCTTAACAAGATGGCAGAACAGTTCAACATTCAGCTTACAGTGGTGCCAGAGCATTTTTATATAACGGGAAATATTAAAGCTGATGGACTCGTTTGACAGGGTATGACTCGTTTGACAGAATTACCGCTTGCTATGTGTACAATAGATGGTTTAAATTGTGCCGGATATGTAGTTACTCAGACACTGCCTCATTGGTAATCATGCGAGTAGACTAGGTGTTTTCTCTCATTATAACTGTAGTAGTTGTAGGGATGAAGAGAATGAGGAAACAATACTTCATCTGATCTGCACCTGTTCCAGTCTGGCTCGATACAGGTTAAATTTTTTAAAAGCTCGTCTCCTGTCTGACCTGTCGGACCTCAGTAGGATAAATGTTAGGAATATCAACTGCGTTAGAAGCCTGAATTAGTGCCGCAGTAGGTATTGAGTGGATAACAAAATTGTTGTATTTTAAGGTTAAGGTTAAGGTGTTTTAGGTAGGTTGTGTAGATGTTTGTCGTATACGGATGATGTTAAAATCTATGCAATAATAAAACCTGTATCTAATACTGTAAAGGTTTAAAATGATTTAAATCATTTTTGTGATTTGTTCTTGTGTTTTCCTTAGCAAACTTAGACTGAATATTTTTAAATATTGTTAAAGTTACGTTTATTATATTCGATAAAGTTCTGTCAAGGGAATATTTTATGCGGGACTTAGGATCAAAACTCATTATTTCCACATTACATCTCTCAACATTACAAGCATCAAGTATGCTTTGAAATAATCAAAGCATACTTGATTATTTTTTCTTTTGGTGAACCAGAATTACAGCCATATAATTGTTGTTCGTATAAAAGGTGCTCAAAGACATCGTTAAAAAAAATAACAAACATAAATTAGAGGAGCATAAATTATTTTCTGTCCACCTACCGAAACTTTCAACGTTTAT
This sequence comes from Tipula confusa, assembly GCA_963556175.1. Taxonomy (NCBI): domain Eukaryota; kingdom Metazoa; phylum Arthropoda; class Insecta; order Diptera; family Tipulidae; genus Tipula; species Tipula confusa. Next base: position 65,245,839 of record OY744476.1, read on the forward strand.
TTCAAGAAGGTAAGGAATAAGTAGCATTATTGAGAGCATATAAACATGATCAACTAAATCATAGTTCAAACTCAATGAAACTAACATGCAAGCTCTACAATTTATTTATACTAAAATCTCTCATCACTTTATACGTATTTTCAATGGGAAGTTGCCAAATTAATAAAGTAATGCGGTGAAAAAAACGTTGCAACAAAGTATATAGTTAGAAAAAAGCATGAAAAGCAATTTTAACATGGCGCAATTTATGTTTTTTTACTAGCCTTCTCAACTAAAATCAACTTCATTTTGATTCAGAAATCTGGTGGCATCATAGATTTTAGTGCAGTTTGAGGCACACTACAAATATATATATATATATATATATATATATATATATATATATATATATATAAATCTATAACCATCTATGATGTTAAGACTTATGATTCCACTTAAGTTAAAAAATAAAAAATAAAAATTATAACCATCTTATACAATATTATATACCATCTTAAACGTTAAGTAAACAAAAACCAGATCAAAATTTGCAAAAACATTTAAACAATTTCTTATAACGAACATGAAATTAAATATTAAAAAAAAAAAATTCACCATCGAAAGCCTTTAATTTTGTTGCGATCGACTTTTGCTGCCATTTTTATTTTACAAAAGGGACCGCTGAATCGCGAATAATTTTTTTCTTCAACTTCTTCTTCCAGTTTCATATCAATACAAACATTTTTCATGTATTTGTTGTTGTTATTATTTTGATATTGTTTCTTGTTTTAGATCAACGCGAATCTGTATTCTATAAACTTTTTGTTTTTGTTGGTTTCATTCGTTTGCCATTATTTGTTGATTTTACAATGATAAGAGATTCTCATCAAAGACGTAAGAATGTTTTTTTTTTTTGTAAGACCAGTTTTTGCTTTTATGTGTACATATGTATATTAAATAGTGTATCATCATTATATATAATATAAAGCGCGAGACGAGATGTATACAAATTTATGAATAAAAAAATTTACATACCAAAATAAGTATGTAAAACGCACCGAAACCGTAATTATTTTTTGAGCATTTTTAACGTTATACTTATTGTATAGTGTAAAAGTTTTCTTAAAGATGAAGTTTTTGACCGATAATGATAGAAACATAATAATGGAAATTATGTTACAAAATGTGGAACATCAATAAACTACTTATTTTGATAACACTAATCAAAAGTCAGCATGAAATATCACTCCAATAAATAAAAAGAAAGGAAACAACAATGTTACTTATCCAGTTGAGTTCGGAGAGTTGGTTAGTGAAAAGCAAAACGGCAAGAGAAACATGCGAGAGATATCAACCACTACAAAGCAACAAATCGCTCAACTAACTTTGCAATAAGCTTCAGTGCAAAATTAAAGCAATAATAAATTAGTCGATATCTACGTAGTCTTAGTTTTATCGTAGTCGCGTTTACTTCTCCGTGGAGGGTTACAAAAGCCATAAAAATACTAAATGATCAAATACCACCAGTAAAAAATCTTACAAAGACTGTGTCCGAAACCCATGATAAATATTTGTGAATACAAATTTTTGACATTTTTTTGATAAAAACGAAGACACCCAAATTATCACTGTCAGTTGCTATGATAATTTTTGACAAATACCAAAACTTTCTATAATAAAAGCCAAACTCATCGCGTAGCATACTCGGATAAATACAATAAAACATATAAAATTCACTACTTGGTTTTGTAAAAGTCCATTTAAGGACCGCAAAACGAAAATTTGAAATTTTTCGTTGCTATGACAATTTCACAAAAAGTGAATTTAAAAACATATAAAGCGGGGAAATATTTCAATCAACTATTATACTTTTCAGACAGCGTTCGGACAAAAAATTTGGAATATAGGAGAATTTTTTTCAAATTAATGTCAAAAAATTTATTAACAAATATTTATCATGGGTTTTGGTGACGGTCTTAGATTACTTAGAAAGAATCATTTCAACCACACATAACGCAATAAGCGGAAGAAAATATAATCCAAGTATATTAGAAGGATTAATGAGAAGCATGTTTTGTAACAGCCATAGAAATTCCCTTAGAAAGACGAAATTAATCATAAATTTAGGATAAGAAATCACCAGGTATGATTTAAATAAAATTGAAATAGTAAAAACATTTCAATATTTATGAAAAACTTCATCATATAATTGACGCATTATTTCGATTGAAACGTGAATATACCCAACAATAAAGAAGTAGTCGAAAAAATTAAGATACCAAAACCAAACAAGCCGTCTAATGAAAAAAAGACATACGTAGGTATACCAATTTTCCTTCTTCCAATACGATCCAAAATCTTTGAGAAACTGCTGGTTAAAAATATTGAGAATCTAATATTTGATAGAAAACTCTAACTACCTGATCAATTTGAATTTCGAGAAAATTTAAAAAGCTCATAGGATTACAAACATCATAGTACATTTCCTTGCAAATAAGAAAATATTTACCACATAATCTTTCTGGATAAAACCTAAATTCTGCAATCCTTTAATTGCTAAACGATATTTTTGCGTTCATGTAGAAAACGTTTCCGACCTAAAACAAATATAAAAATATCAAAAGGATCTCAGAAAATTTGTTGATATTCTCCACACTGGTCAAATAGCAATTTTGCTACTTGCTCATCACAACAAGTTTTTTCGGGCCTTTTCATTCACATCTAGTGCCGATTACTTAATCATCGGTATTTAGAAGGTTAAACGATGTTGATTACATGCAATCGCCTCCCTCGCTTAATGTTTTTTTAACTATATTTCATTTATTTTATAATTTATGTTATTATTATTTCCTTAATAGTTTAAAGTAGCAACCGGTGCACTTTCCTCTCTTTGGAGAATAATCCTATTCTAGGCAAATGTTAGATAATCTAAAAGTAACTATGGAAGTGTGAAAATAGGTTTTGTCGCTGTATACAGTTTTGTATATACCCTTGCACCTTATCATATGACCAATAAATTATACATCTAAGACCATTGGGCCAAGCTGTTTTTGATATAAATACTATTAACCATACATCTTACAAAACCAAATTCAGCACCGCTTGCATTTTCTTTAAAAGGTATCTTTTTACAGAATTACACATCAGCTCAATTTAAAATGTCTCCTGCTCAAGTCTTACTTTCAATTTTTTTGTATTTTTCACTACCAATAACAATGGCTGCAGCCAGATTACATAATATTTATTTTAATCAAAAGCTCTTGAAATTAGAAGGAATGCATTTTTAGTTTATCAGTACTCTGGTTACCCTAGAAACAATGAGCGATATGACATTTGAACTTTTGAGGAAATGTATACTGATTTATTCTACCCTAAAAAAATGGTGCAAACACAAATTTGAAGTATTTATGTAATCAAGTACTTTGTATTACGTCAAAGTTTGGGTTACGTCTAATAATGACCAAAAAATTACGTCTAATAAAGACCAAACTTGCTTTAACCAATTTTTAGGAAAAAGTTATATATTTTTTGTTTTAGACTCAATAACCCCATTTTGTTGAGCACTTGAATAAGGGTTAGAATTAAAATTTCCCCTAATCTTTATATATAAACACCTGCCGAAATTTAAAGCAATATGCGTGAGGCCGTATTTTTGATTAATCTTTTAAAATACAGGGACAAGTGTACCATCAAATTGGCTCGTTACTTCCATTAATAAATAAAGACCCACAATTACTGCCATTTTTTTAGGTGACGAAGAAGAACAAGTAAATATTCTTTGTGCATATACAATCACATTGAGCAAATACAAGAAAGAGCTGATGTCGCATCATTGGAAATTTTTGGCTAAAAAGAATAAACTTCTTCAATTATTTAAACGTGCATCAGAGGGAATGCATAACGATAACTACATGATTGTGCTAAAAGCAGATAAGGATCCGGTTGTTGTTATGATTGGAGATGTTTTTGAACACCGAAACATTCGAATTATGCCCAGAGACAGCAACCTTCAAATTATACACGAAAGACGTCGTTCATATGACACTCCGCAATATCCAATAATGTTTTGGGAAAGAAACAGTGGATGTCACATCAATAATAAACAAGTTTAAATGAAACAGATACAATTAAATTATTTATTTCAATTAACAAAAATACTTACATAATTGTATGAATTTCTTTTTATTAATAGGTGTTGACTATCACTCGCCAAAACCAAACAAATCAAATTCTCCAATTTCGCCGTTTATTCCATTAATTTATTGTAGAAATGAATGCGAAGATAGAAAGTGGGCGTTTACGCTTTATTCGCTACTTAAGGGATGCAATCAATAATAATGTCGACGGAAATTTAAATCCCAATGAAATTGGAATTATTAGTTTTTTACCAGCTTCATACATCGGAAGTCCACGGCATATGCCAGATTATTTTCAGGATGCGATGACTTACGTCCGTGAATATGGCAGACCTTATGCACATGTACCCGGCAATTGAATAAATAAAAAATCTACTAATACCAGATGAAGTTCCAAGCGATCGTCATTACATTATACTTGAATTTTTAAACAAAAACTGAAGTCATTAAATTGTGAACATCACGCATTTGGAAAAACACAATCCCACATGTATTCAATAGAATGGAAAAAACGTGGAATTTCTTACGCACACGTTTTAGTTTGGTGGGATGAACAAATTAGACCTGATAAAATTGACAATATCATTTATGCGGAAACACCAAATGAAGATGTTGAATTATTTCACATTGTTACGAGTAATATGATTCATGGAAAATGCATGGAAAATGGTAAATGCACAAAGAAAGCATTATCTATGAAATTTAATATCAGATACAATAACTGGAAATGATGGATATCCTGAACAGACGATGGTGGACATTCCTTTTTTTAAGAAGGAACCATCAAGTATTGAAATAGATAACAGACGGGTACTACCACATTCACCGTTACTTTGAAAGACATATAAAAGACAGATTAATGTCGAACAATGCAGCTTTGTGAAATTCATATGTAAATATGTTCACAAAAATAGATATATGGCTGTTTTTTTTCAATGCAAGGTGTAAATGAAAATGACGAGCAACAAAAACCACATGGACTGAGTTTTTTCAATTATGCCAAGAAACCACTGAGTATGGGTGATTTGCAAAAATTTTAATATATGCAGAAATTCCAACGTACTTCACATGGTACATATCAAGAAAAAACTGGGAGCCAGGCAGACGAGGTAGCCCAGTTAAAGCTCTTCCTAGCATCTATATTCAAATGGTCTCAGCAGACTATATACAGTTAATCCTAGACAACGTGAGTGTTTTTTTTGAGTTTATTGTGATTAATGTACACGGTTAAATATGATTTGCCTTTGCAGTTAATGTTTTTTTTGCATGAAATTTATCAAAGTGCATGTCGAGCCTTAGATTTATTAGAAGACGATGAGCATTGCGGGATTTACTTATGACAGATGCAGCACTAATTTCAAGTCTACATCAGGTACGTAGCTTATTTGGTATTATATTAACAACCTGCTTTTCAGATAATTTGAATGCACTATGGGAAAAATAAAAAAATGCAATGAATGTTTGCGTTACCTATGCACTGAACGTGAAAAGTGATGTGACTGAAGTGGAAGTGATTTATTCAATAGCGACATGCATCGTGAACAGTCATTTAACATCGATGATTTGAATTTATATGTGCAAACAAGGAACAGTTATGCATGCAGTTGTTGGACAATAAGGTGGTTTTTTTCTTAGATGCTCCAGCCGGAACCGCGAAAAAAATTTTAATTTCTTTAATATTGGCTAAAATACGATTACAAGGCAATATTACTTTGATTGAAGAATCTTTGGAATAGATTGCACCCTACTATAGATGGAAGAAGATCAGCACTTTTTGCTGTAGAATTACGTTTAATGAAAACTCAGTCTGCAATATTAAGTAACACTCCAGCATGGGAAAAGTTCATAAACAATGTCACAAAATTATTTGGGATGAATGTACAATAGGCTCTTCTGCGGTGTATTGATTTTGTTGCCAGATGATTTTAGACAAACATTGCCGGCAACCATAATATCCGCTTCAGTTTAATCGACTGCAATTACTGGTTCGTTTGGCATATACCAAGTCGATAAATAAATCACAAGGACAAACAATGAGTGTATGCGGCTTGGACATTACAGCATTTACAGAAGTATCGTCCACCGGGTCTTAGTTTTTATATAAAATCAACAAAATTTTGGGTTTGAATAAATGTAAACAGGAATTAGTGAATGGCATTGGTGTTGCAATTCTTCCAACTAAATAGCACTAATTTTTCCACTTTCGCATCTCAAAAAATTTTCTCATTTTTTCACTTTCCTTTGCTATAAATACTTTAAATGCACCAAATAATTAGAAATTAAGTTTTTAATAGTGCCAGAGCACCTTCTAACAATGACATTTAAGATCATTTTATTTATATTGCTTTATTTAGTTTGTAATGGATACTTTAAAATATTTTGAGATCAATTTCACATGGCACTCCCAAAAAATTTAAATTAATAGTGTTCAAAGTAATGACACGCTAACCATAAATGGTGTAAGGTTCAAACACCTTTTAAATAAAACGAAACAAATTTATGTATTTTAATGCTTTTCACAGCTTCTGAATTAACGTAAGATTTACAATTAAAAGGTACATGAATAAGTTTCATTTTAAAAATGGTAGATGTAATAACCATATAGTGTATAGTAAACATTTAAGCAATCTCCAAATACTTCATAAAAACATAAACTCTCAGAACATTGGGGGAAATGAGATTTAAAAAAACGCAGTATCTGAGAAATATAATATCTTTTGAGAAATATAAAGGTTGTGATAAATATGACACATGGAAACTCGCAGTTCAAACTTTTTTAGAGCCAGAAGATTTGTTCTATTGTGTTGGTAACCGGTGAAGATCAAAAAGGATTAAAAAACCAAACCTAAAAATATCCTTCTAATAAAACCAACCAACAGTATTCATTTAACATAAGGTAATGTGGAAAAAAAAAGTTTGCTTTAAGTTGTCAACCGTTTTGGAGGACTCAGGTCTTACGAGAAGGTTTGGTTTCTGTAAAGGAATTGGAAATTTCTAAAAATTTAATTCAAATCGTTTTCTTTTTCTTTTTCTTTGTACCATAGTCCAAATCTACCACGTGCAGAGACCTGTCACGAATTTTATATAATTTCAAGTTCAATTGTTAAGATGTCAGATCTCTGCAATATTTGAAGTGGTTGTCTTGGTATATTTTAATTATTCAAATGTTGAATCCATTGGGGATGGATTGTATTTTCCAACTTGTAGACAAACCAATTCGGTACCTTGACATGTTAGGTCAGTCTTGTCATTTGTTGAATTTATTTAGGACTACCATGTCTGACAAATGTTCTTTTGATGTTAATGCCTTTCTGATCATGCGTTGGTTTCAGCAAAATTTTCAATTACCCGACCTATTTCAGAACTTATTACACGTACTCCTAGACTAATCTGACATTACAAATATTCAGATTAGCTTCAATCTGTTGTATTTATTCTCTTGAGTGGGCAGCGTGTTTTATTAGTAAAAGTATTATGAAATTTAGAATATCTCGAAATAAAACTAATTTAATCATAATCAGGTCAAAATTAAACGAAATGTATTAGATTCTAAATCAAACATCCAAAATGTTTAGTCGAAAGCTTTTAATGACAGCTCCAGTTGTTTTTAAGTTTTTAAAACTCTTAACGCATAAAAAGCAACTGGGCTTGATGGTTAACCACATTAGTCATTAAAATGTCATTTATCTCTAGAGAAGGAGAAGTGTACTTAAGAAATTATTTAGAAAGCCAATGAAGTCTGGAATTCTTTATTTTATTTGGAAATCAGCTAATCTAATATTTGCAAAAGCTTTTGGAAGAGCAAAAGTTGCATAGCTAGGTTGACTACCCACATCCTTAAAAAACTTCATATATTTTAAAAATTTAACAAAAAAGGATTGCAGCTCAGGATTGGTGCGTGGAACGAACAGTCACTAATAAAACTGAACGCGTTTAATGGAACTATATCAGCCATGAAAGAGTATCGCTTGGAACTCGTTGCTCGTTGCAACTTGATGGCCAAAAATTGGATCCTAAAAAGAAAACCAACAACCTTGGTGTTGGTTTTCTTTTTAGGACCCAGGTGAAAATAATGTTTGAATTTCAAAGCATTTGGTAACTGTACGCATTAGCTACATTTACGCATGCGACTAATCAACCTGACAATAATTTATATTAATGGGCACACTGATGTAAGCCAACACAACGATAAAAAGGCATTTTCAAAACAATTTTGATGATCTGATGGGATCTATACCAAATCACGGCATCAGAATAGTGATTGGTTTAATGGCAAACATCAAACTGACTTATATGAGAAAGCAAAAGTCTGTATTTCTGAGAGTTCCAGTGCTGCCCAGGCGACTCCAGTTTAAAATTAAGCCGAAAAATTATTAGTTTCATTAAGAGTGTAGTCTTGCAGTCAAGAAACATAATATAACCTAGTTAGAATTGCGGCTTGAAGTTAAGGTCTACGTCTAGGGTGTAAGGTAACCAGCAGAAATTACTAATTTCATTTTCTAATTAAATTTAAAAAATTACGCGGATAAGTAAAACAAGAGTTTTAATTAAATTCTTCAACCTGACAAAAAATGTTTCACAGAAACCCAACAAATATTGTAAAGACACAACCAACTCTTCTTCATCTTTTAGTTGTTTTTAACAATACAATGTTGAAAATTATAAAAAAATTAAAAATTACAAATATTCACGAGAACATAAAATTATTAAAAAAAACAACAAGAACATAAAAAAAAGTTGATAATTGAATAATTACCTGAGATCAAAACAGAATATATCTTATAGAGTTTTTGTTTCAAAAGAATTGGTTCTTTTCATGTACGGCTACATATTTTCAATTTTTAATTTAATTAAATTTGTTAATTTTGAAATTTCGAGGGCTATTATGTAATTTTCATTGAGACTATAATTAGTAAATTATTGTAATAGTTTTAAGGTCAATTAAATTGGTTTAACAACAACAACAAAAATTTTAATTTTTAAATATATTTATGATTATTTTAACATGAATTCGGTTTTATGTATCTATATGCTAAATGCGGTTATGCTTGTTGAATATTTAAAATCAAAATGGATTAGACGTTCAATGTAAATTACTCGTACAGGTATAATTATTTTATTAGAACTTATTAAACTTTTACACGGATGAAATATTAAACCACCCGGTCGGCGGCAATTTTTTAAGTGCAATCCATCCATAACGTGAAGCATTCCACAATATACATTAAATAAATTTCTAACTGACAAAACAAAGTGAAATTCCATTGCGAATATAAAATGCAAAAAATAAAAAAAAAACATTTTAATTGAAAACATCACTTCGATTCTTCTGTAAATAGCGCGGCACACAACTACCAAGTTCATAACCTTTTGACTATAACTATATTTATATGTATTCACATATGGGTATATGTACATAAAACAGATATATGTGAAGTTAAAACTTACACAGAATATAAAAATTGCACTTGTAAATTATAAAAATAAAAAATTTGTTTGATGTAAAAACTTTTTTTGTTTTACGTAATTTTTATTTATGTTTGTAAAATAAAAATGAGTTTTAATTCATTTCATGTACGTTCATAAAACATATACATACTTATATTCGTATTAAGCCAGAATGTATTCTCAAATAACATCAGAAGCTGTATGCATACACCAAATATATATTTATGCAGCACAAACAGTAAAACAAACTTTCATTCAACTATCATTTGCAACCCAACCAAATACTGAATAATTTACACTTTTGTTTCTCAAAATAGGTAAAGGTGGCCATGATTAAAATTTTTTAGGGTAAAAATTCAATTTTTTAATATTCACATAAAATGATCTAGTATTCTGCTTAAAATTGTTGAACAGGAATTTGTTTTTGAGGTTTGTTTTTATTTCGTTTATACATTCAAAGATATATTGAAAAATATTAAGCAAAACTTAAAAAGGACAAGTTAAAGGATCCACCGTGGTTTGATGACCATCTAATAAATTTTATGAAATGTAAGAAAAAAAGAAAAAGAAACTAAAGGAAGTGGACAAGATGAAGACATATGGAATTGTCTATCTGTAAGTTTAGAATTCAATAAATATATTAGCTTATTTATTTAATTATTCGCTCTAATCTAGTATTTTCCAACTTTGGAAGTCATCACAAGGCATTCTAGTATACAAACAAATGACAATATAAATAATGTTACATACACTTTAAGGGTATTTCTATACTTTCATTGATTTAAGACTGTTCCAATCAATAGTTTGTGAATTTATGCCTTTTTTTATCAAACAAGCAGATAACAGTTTACTTCAAGTTTTATCCCGGACATTCTACTGTCAAAAACTGATAGAATTTTCAAAAATTATTTTGTAAGTGATTGAGGATGAAAAACAAACGTCGGTTAACCTGCTATGACACATTTTACTTAATTATTTTTTAAATTGATTAACAAAATTCAATTATAGCTTACTGGGTACGTGGGGATGACGCATCAAATGAAATTAATTTGCGGAACCGAGTTTAAAGCAACGAACTCATATACTAATCGATTGATTTTAAATATAATCTATGCAAAATAATGTCATTCTCTCACATATCATCTAATCTTGTATAATATGATGATATAGTATTGAAAATACTAAATTGATATGAGTTTGGAACTTGATTGGGCTTGTTATCTATACACCATCGCTAACATTCAATATATATATATATATTTACTACATACTATAGCAAAAGCTAACCCTTAATTTGAATTATTAAGACGGGTAATGAGCAAATTCAATAATGCTGGAGTATTTTTTGACACTTTAACAATCGCTCATACATTCGAATATGAATCATGAATATGGCCTCCTTTTTATGAATATTATATAAGTAGAATTATGTTAGTGCAAAAAAATGTTCAGTCGAAAAATGTTAGAGATCTACCGTCTTACTTAGATAGATGTAAAATAAGTAAATTGAGCAACTAAAAGTACGTCACGTGGCTTTTGTATACAAATTTAATGTCTTTATATGTATAACGATGAAATTTTTAGTTTAAGTATAAAATATTAACCTCTCAGGATTATTTAAGTTGTGGTGAGTTGGTACACAATGCCAATACATCGGTATCATTATTTCTGGTTGACAAAATAGCTTTTTAGTATTGTTGTATTAAAGTTGATTGACTATCCTACCTTTTTGCTCTATATCTAACCGAACCTATGTCGTCCACCAAAAAGTTATTTGCTGTATTTTAAGTGACTCGAAGCTTGCCTTTTTAGTTTTATTGCAATAAAACCGCTAGTTTGTTTGTGGCGAACTGTGCACATACTTTTTTCTGCAGCAATTGGTAAAATTTGTAAAAAAAAATTGTGTTCTATTCGATTATAAAAACGAAGTGATACTACATCATACAATGATTTAGAACTAGTAAGTGTTATGGATGACAGCATATAAGCATTCTGCCGAGAGAGTGATTCTGTAACACATTCACCAACACCCATTTTAGTAGAATAAGGAAAGCGGCTTAAAGAGATTATCGATCATACCACACCCATTTTTAAGGAATTTTAAATGACATGGAAAGATTGCTTTTTTAATGACAAGTGAATACATCTTCTAGAAAAACAGTTTTTTTTTTTGAGTAATGGAAAGGTTGAAAAACTTTTTTCTGGCAGATTCAAACACAGTGTTCAAGGTCACATCGACGAATTTCTCAGAATTAGCTAATTTGTTTAGATTATAATTTGGTTAAAATGCGGTAAGGTCCAAAGTGTAACTTTAAATTTATTTAAGAAAGATCTAACGTCACATCAGCGCAAATTGATGAGCATCATAAACTGTTTTTGGTTGGTGCTGAAAGAATTGCATCATCCACAATATTACCAAACAAAAAAAAAGGAGTTAAGGATTTCTTCCAAAACACTTACAGATGACTAAATTAATGATTTTTGAAGTACACATAATGATCTGTAGAAATACCTAAGAGTATAGTAAGCCATTTATTTGACCCAATAATTAGATGATTGGTAAACCAAAATTGTTAATTAAAGCAAAAGTATTGTTTGAAAACCTTTAACTTAAAATACATATGATAGACAATCCATCCGAAAACGGATATATTTAGACCCCGTTCGATTTCCATAATAATTATGATCTTTGTAATAATTTTGACGTGAGTGAAAAAATTGTCTCTTCCATATTTTGTAATGAGCTCGCTTGCTGTTCGAATTCTGTAATAATTTTGACTGTTGTAAGTGTGACGTTTCGATGTAAATAGCTAGCAATTATAAATTAATTAACACTATGATTTAATTCAAATATGGCTTTATTAGTTTATTTATGATCACATCTGGATATATGAATTGAATGAGAATAACGCACGTAAAGTAAAAAAGGTGCGAAATGTACTAACGTACATATGGTATCTGCAATGTTATGGATTTATATTGATTACATTGAGGTGACCAACAATGTATACCATGCTTTCCACCAACAACATTATTAATTCTATTTTGGCGATGCAATGATCAGGATACATCTAAGAATTTCAATCAATTCATGATATTGGTAGTTCTTGCCAAAAAATCTTATTACTATTAATAACCTAGTTTATTATCCAAGATGGAACGATTAAAAGTTTTGCTGTGGTTGGCCTGTGACATAAATTACAGGATTTAGAAGTGGCACCAACAAACATTTTGGGATCTACTATATGTGACATCGTTCACAAATTATTTGACTTTACGGTATAGAGATGATAATGGCACAAATGACAACATGACCAAGTAATGATAATTTATAATTATCACTGCGCTTATCCCCGTCTTAATAATTATTCTATAATAATCAACATAAAAGCCTCATGAATTTTTATATACACGACGTACTGTTTACTATAAATTATTTCGAAAATGTCAAAATTATTTCATGAAGCTGCTGTGATAATATGGTTGCATGAAGAACGCTGTCAAAATTATTACAGCAAAAAAAACGTTAACAGAAATCGAACGAGCCCTTTCAATTTTCAAGTAACATAATTAAAGTTTCGAAAAACTGAGTACACTGAGTTCCTGATAAAGTTGTTTAAAATTCACAATGGCAAAAAAATGGTGCAGCTAACCGCTTTTTAAAAACTCATTATAAATCCAGTTCAAATCGTGTCCAGTTCTTTTAAAAAGGCAACAGGGACTGTATAATAAGTAAGAGGAAATTATTTTTAGCAGCCTTTAGAAAGTATAACTTCTAAGATCCATTATTTAAGTCACGATTAATTCAACAAAGCAAATTAAGTAAAAATTGTCTAAGCCTTAAATAATAAACCCTTGGACTATATCGGGGTTTAATAGGGCAGCTTTTAAACCGAAAAAAGGTAATTTACAATATATTGGTTGTGTATTAGATGTCTCCTATTATGTTAAGGTTATGCCATAGACATTTTATTGAAAACTGATTTAATGAAACCCCTATCATAGTTTTATAGGTAAAAAACTTTACATATAAGAGACAGTCGGTTTTGCTATTTCAGTAACACAGTAACGTTTATTTATTTAATAAAAATGATAAATGGAAATAATTCACATGCTCTTTGCACTTGTAAAAAAGGTTTTAAAGTAAAATGCAAACAAATTTGACAGATTGCCTTTAGCATATATATGTATATATTTAGTACTAGTATAGTACAGATTATATATACTTAAGTATATATTATCTGTGCTATTAGTATTAAATTAAATACACGTTGATTAAAATACGGTAAACACATCATAGTAGACTGAACATTTAGGAGTAACTGACATTTAGATTTTGTGTATCGTTTCTAAATACGAGAAAAAAATTATCAATACTAACTAAAAGCATAACATTTTATCATGGAGGATATGTTTTCAAAGATACAGGGAAAATATTCTAACACAGAAATCCAATTATCCACAGAAACGCAGATTTTTAAGAGATTTGGATTTTTATTTTAACAAAAGCATAAGGCGCTAGCAAAAAATAAAATTTAACTCATCATTACCGAAATTGTGGTTGAAATTACGGAATGATAACTTCGGAATGATTTATTTATGCGAGTGAGAAAGCATATTTTGTTTGATACTTTGCAATATAAACGTACAAACTATTTTGGAAGCAAGTAAATCTCGAAAATGTAGCCAATATTTTGAGTATTGAAAAAGATGGAAGAGAAATATCAATCAATTTGTGTACCTACCACAATAAGCAACAGAGATACTAAATGAGGCAGTCTAGGATGTTTTTGAAGAGGAAACAACAATAAATGTTTTTAAACGATTTTAATACTACTACAATAACTGACATATAAAGGATTCAAAATTATAGCACAGTACTTCAGATGCAAACACAAACAAATGGGATATGTAGAATTTTTAAAACATTAAGATCGTTAAAATCTTTAGAAAACCAAATCTAAGCATTAAGAACGCAAAATCATGAGCATGAAAATGACAAAATCTGGATAAAAGTAATGTGCAGATTCTTGATTGAGAAATCTCTATTTATCACTCAGTTATCCAAAAAATAATCATAATGGCAACAAGATAACTACAATCCAATGAATCAAGTTGATAGAACAGGAAACCTGGTCAATCTTATCGAGCGAATTACTGAATACTAAAGAGAACTGAAACCTTTACTAAGATGAGTACATTAATTTTACATGCAATGTAATACGACGATTCATTCGTTTGCTCTTGTGTGGGGTGCATTAAAATTCTTTTGGGCTATGAGGTTTGTATGTTTGGATCTTTCCAAATTATTATTTGTCTGCCTATAAACTTTCTCAAATTTGATGTAAACCTTTGCTTATGTGTTTTTTATATTGCAAGTTTGAAAAATATTTATTTTAACTTTTATAAATACGGATAATAATAATAGGAGGTAGTGACATTTGTAATACATATATAATAGCTTTCCTTATGAATAACGAAGGAATTTTTAGTTTAAATTTAAAATATTTACCCCTCAGGCTTATAGTTGTGGCTAGTTGGTACTTAAGGCCAATATATCGGTATCATTATTTCTGTTTAACTTAAAATAACCTTTTAGTATTATAGTATGAAAGCAGATTGACAATCCTATGATAAGTTATACCATAGACTATGTCTTCCACCTAAATCACTCACTGCGTTGCCTACAGCGTAAGGGACTCTAAACTTGCTTTTTTCAAAGTTAGTTTTCTTGCAATAAAGTTGCTAGTTTTTCGCTTTTTTCTTGTAAGGATTTTTTAAATGGTGCTCATATATGTTTTGTAAAAATATTTCTTGACTAATTGTTCGGTTCAATTATAAAAAAGAAGTGATACTAAATCACACAAAAATGACAGATATATTTGATTGTTTCTCAACAGAAGGAAATTTATTTCGAACTAGTAAGTGTTATGATGATAGCATATAAGCATTATGAAAGTATTTCTTCATGGAAAGTGATTCAATGTCTGCAGTGACCAACTCCCGTTTCAGTAGAATATGGAATGTGGCTTAAAAAGATTATTAACCAAACCAATGACCAAACCACACTCAGACTTGGAGAATCTAGCATTTACCTAAAAGCCGAGATGTCCATAACATATTTAAATAACATGAAAAGATCGCTTTTTAAATGACAGTACAAACATTTTTCAAAAACACTGTTCTTTTCTAAGAAATGGAAAGTTTGGGAAATCTGTTTTCTGGCAGATTCAAACACAGTATACAAGGTCACATCGACGAATTTCTCATAATTAGCTTATTTGGTTAGATTATTTATTGGTTAGGTTAAAGTAAGCTCCAAAGTAGGTCCAAAGTTACCACAATATTAAACCAAACAAAAAATAGAAAAAATGAAGAGTTTGAAAATGAAGCATTCACAGGTAAATCAATTAAAGTCTTGAAATACAGAATGATCCGGAAAAACACTTTGGAGTATTTAAGTACACAGTGATTGCAATTTTCTATAACAGGTTAAACTAAAAGTTGTCAAAAACTAAATCGTTAGAGAAAGTAATTTAATATTCAATAGTACATTCATATAGGACATATGGTTGCTTTAACTGAAGTAAAGTAAAAATTTGATAAAATATCTCCAAATATATTCAGTAATTAATAATGGCATTACAAACTTAAAGTCAACAAAAATAATTTTTAATAAAAAACATGATTATTGGTTGAGAACCATTTGTTTTTAATTCGAATGGTTAGAAAACCTATTTGATGTACATCCACGCGGAAAGGTATTCGAATTTCCAATTTCCAGGTTGAATGTTTGAAAGATTAAGAAAACTAAGATCAATTAGCTCCTGTTGTATAAAATTCGCATCATAATAAAAATTAGCAAAAATATGGTCTTCTAATCGCTTTTTACCTCAAAACTTATTAAAAGTTTAGCTCGAATTATTCTCAGTTCTTTTGAAAAGTCAATAGATATCCAATTATAGGAAGTTAATGAATATGATTTTTAAAAGAGGTGTCTCCAGGAAGTTTTCAAAGAACTTACAAGAAACTTTTTTTACGATTTTAATTAAATCACGATAGCTTACATACAAACGATCCCAAATTGTAGCACATTACTCCAGCTGCGAATCAACAAATAAGACATACAGAGTTTTTAAAACACTGAGCTCGTAAACATCTTTCTAAAACCATTTTACAAATTGCAGAATTGAGAGCGCTTTAGCCATAATATCTTCAATATGTTTTAAAAAAGGCAAAATCTGAGTGTCGATTTTGTACGGAAAATGACAGCGTGAGGTGAGCAAACCGGAAAAATATAGTAGTAGTATTTTTATTAGTATTGGTTTACTTGAGCACATGCGAGTTACATGTAACGAAATTGAGTTCCATGAACCTAAAAATGCACATGATACAATTTTATACTAAAGTATCATATTTTTAAATATTTCAAATTAATAAAAATGCAAATTATGTAAAACGTTTTAAAACGGAAATATCAAATTAAAACACATAATACAAATTACAATATTAAAACTAAAACTAAGAATTAGAAGATAAGGAAAATGCTGAGTATTAAAATTAAAGAAAATATAATTTTCTTTAAAATAGAAAACTAAATAAAAAACAGTTGAATTTCTGACTCTAAAGAGACCAGACAAAAATTTAATTCGATTGACTCTAAAGAGATCAAAAACAGTTAATCTAAAGATTAACTGCATAAAAATATATATAATTAAATAATAGTGTTAAAGCATATTGTAATATTATATAAAATAAATAAAGTTTTTTTTTCGTTTAATAGAAATAAAACAATTTAAGTGGCGCAGTTGATAGGATTGCTTTTCTAAAGAAAAGAATCCAGTGAAAAAAAAAACCTACATAGTGAAAGTGGTAACAAAGGAAATACTCAACATTGTTTTCCGAAGACACAAAACTTAACATTATATAAATAGAAGATTATAATAGTTTATTAAAATAATTAGTAAATAAGTGGTATCAAGTAAAATACCAAATAAAGTAAAAAGTAATTTATTAAAGGAGAAGAAGTGAAAAGTAAAAATATATTTGATCTTAAGTTAATTTGTGAAAAAAAAAAAAAAGTTGTTGATAAAGAAAAGAAAAATGGAAGTCCAAGAATTAAAAGACGAATTAATGCAACAACAAATAATTCAGAAAAAATTAATTGACCAAATTCAATGTCTAAGCCAAAAAATTATAGAACAAGAACAAAAAGTGCAAAGTGTAAAAGTAACTAAATTTAACTTAACGCCAGATCAAATAATACGTAATTTTAGTGACATCCCACCATTTTCTGGTGAGGATTCTTATAAACTTAAGTCGTTCCTTAAAACAGTAGAAGATGTAGAAACTCTATGTTGTGATAATAATAGTGAACTTAAGCAATATTGCTTAAGAAAAGTGATAAATAATAAAATCATTGGCAGTGCTAGAGGGGTAATAATGGAAATACCGGACCATTTGCGAACCTGGACCAACGTCGTCTACCAACTAAAAGCGAAGTTTAGACCCAAATATACAATTCACCAGTTGCTGTTCCAAGCAAAGGATATAAAGGTATACAATCTCAAAGATTTATTTAATAAATTAACAAAAATAAAGTCAGAATGCGGCGAAGTCTGTGATTTTGACGATAAAGATATGTTCACGTATAATTCTATTGACCAAGAATTAACCCAAATTTTAAAAACAAAATTAGTGCCTTTAGCACAATTACAAATTTCAGAAAATAGAACACTTTTTGAATTAGACAATTTACTTTGTCAATCAGAAATTTACCTATCCGAGGAAATCATAAAAAATGAATATAAGATCAATAGAGTTAGTAAACAAATCTTTAATCATAAACATTCTAGTAATAATAACTTAAATTTTAAGACTAAGAACAGTAATTTCCATAATTCACAAAAAGTTATTCACTATAACGACCGAAATCGTAATTTTAGTAATTCTAATAATTATAATAACTATAATAATAACTATAACAATAATAACAAAAATAATTATAATAATCAATACAATAGTAGACAGAACATAAACAATAACAGATCAGGACAGTTTAGATTTAACTCAGGACAGAATAGATATCCTGATAATAATAGAAATAATCACGTTAATCAACAACATGAGCCAATGGAAGTCGAAAATATTACTAGCGATTCTAAGCTCAATCAAGAGGTAAATTTTATCGAAACGCCTCAAACAATCAATTACCCATAATAAAGCTAACTTTCGGTAATCGAACTATAAATTGTCTAATAGATACTGGTTCGGATACTAGCTTAATCAAACCTAACGTTTTAAATTTTAAAATAACTAAACTTGAAAAACCTATCATGTATAATTCATTGGGAGGACCGAATTACGTCAAAGAAAAAATGGTAACATCCATCCCAAATGAGTTAATTAAACAAGGAACTTTAGAATGGAAAATTTTCCCTCTAAAGAGTGGAAAATACGATGCTATAATAGGCATAAACTTTCTAAAACCTTTTGAAGTTGTCATTGACATGAAAAATGAAAATATAAAAATTTTTAATAAACATACAATTCCTTTCGTAAATGTTGGTTATGGTTATCCAAGTGAGCTTACCGAAGTAAATCACCTTGTACCTACCACTAATTCTAAGGAAGAGATTTTTAAAAGAATAAATCAAATACATTTAAACATTGAAGAAAAAGAAAACTTAAAATATTTACTATCAAAACATAAAGATCTATTTTATAATGAAGGTGAAAATTTGACCTCTACACATGAGATAACTCATGGAATCAAACTAAAACACGATAATCCAATTTATAGTAAATTATATCGATATCCCAAAGTACACGAAGAAGAAATAGAGAAACAAATAGGGGATATGTTGAAACAAGGAATTATACGGGAATCGAATTCACCTTATAATTCACCGTTGTGGATTGTTCCAAAAAAATTGGATAATTCTAATGTGAAAAAATGGAGAATTGTCATTGATTATCGCAAACTGAACGAAATCTCTATTGATGACAAATTTCCAATCCCTAATATAGATAGCATTCTTGATAAACTAGGAAGAGCCCAATATTTTACCACATTAGATTTGGCTAAAGGGTTCCACCAAATACTAGTAAATAAAGAAGATCAAAACAAAACAGCTTTTTCCACTCCATTTGGTCATTATGAATATATTAGGATGCCTTTCGGGTTGAAAAATGCACCCGCCACGTTTCAAAGATTAATGAATTCTGTTTTAAGAGATTTCATTAACAAAATCTGTGTTGTCTACTTAGATGATATACTGATTTTCAGTACATCTTTAGAAGAACACATTAACAGTATAACAAAAATATTTAATAGATTGCGTGAAGCAAGACTTAAAATCCAAATAGATAAATGCAATTTCTTCTGCAAAGAGACGGAATATCTGGGCCATGTATTGACACCAGAAGGGGTAAAACCTAATTTAAAAAAAGTCAACGATATAAGAAATTTAAAGTTACCGGAAACTCAGAAGCAAATTAAGTCATTCTTAGGCGTTACAGGCTATTATAGAAAATTTATAAAAGACTATGCCAAAATAGCACAACCTATTACAAAATACTTAAAGAAAAATGCAAAAATTAACAAACTAGACCCTACTTATGTAAATGCATTTGAGCAGTTAAAAACAGTACTCACCACACATCCAATTCTTAAATATCCTGATTATAATAAGTTATTCACATTAAATACGGATGCAAGTCAGTATGCAATTGGAGCTGTGTTACTACAAGATAACCATCCGATTGCATTCGCAAGCAGAACCCTTAATGAACACGAGATAAGATATAGCACAACGGAAAAAGAATTGTTAGCCGTTGTATGGGCAGTCAAATATTTTAGGCCCTATATTTACCTTAAACCTTTTGAACTTAAAACTGATCATCAAGCGATTAAATGGATGCATACGAAGTATCTAGGTAAGGATCTAAATCCACGTCTTCAACGATGGATCCTCTCATTAGGAGAGTATAACATAAAAATTGAATATTTAAAAGGAAAGGAAAATAAAATTGCAGATTTTCTAAGTCGGTTAAATACCGAAACTAATGAGATTAATCATATTAATGAATCTTGTGAATTCAATATATTATTCGGTATAGATCAATCAAACGAAGGGAGAAGTCCTTCGATATTAAATGAAATTAATAATGAAGAATTAGACGAAAATGAAAATTCAAGCAATATATCAATACATCCAACTATACATTCACAAATAGAAGAACAAAATGATAATATAACCATGTTAGAAACAATCGTAAATAGATTCAAAATTCAAATTATACTTACTGAAAATTTTACCAACGAACTAGAACACATTTTAGGAAATAGAAGAATTTATATTAATCCATACCTAACAAAAGATGAAATAGTTAGTAAACTAAAAACATACCTAACAGGATCAAGAGTGGCTATTCACACACAAATTTCGGACAGAGAATTTTATAGAATTCAACAAATTTTAGTAGAGGAATTCCCAACTATTAAATTTATCAAATGTACCCATTTCGCCCAAGATGTTGAATCAGAAGACGAACTAATCAAAATCACTTCGATTCATCATAAGGAACAACAACATCCTGGAATTATCTCACTATACGAAAACCTTAAGTTTAAAATCTATAATAAAAATATTAAATTAATAATTAACAAAATCACTAACAATTGTGATATCTGTAACAGGGCAAAATATGATAGAAATCCCATAAAACCTAAATTCGAAAAAACTGAAATACCTTTTGATAAAAATCAAATTATACATGTAGACACTTATATAAATCGAAAACAACCTTTTATGATGTTTATAGATAAATTTACTAAATTTGCGACAGCATACCCGTTAGAAAACCGAACACACGTAGAGATTATAGAAAAACTCAAAATGTATTTTAACCATAAAAAACCTTTAAAATTAATAGCTGACAATGAATTCAAACATGTCAATATTAAAGAATTTTTGCGTCAGGAACAAATAGAATTACATTTAGCGAAACCAAATAGCCATACTGGAAACGCAGATGTAGAAAGGTTAAATAACACCATAACTGAAAAATTACGAATCCTCAATTTAGAATACAATAATCCAGTAAGAATTCAAATGTTAGAAGCCATCAAGAGCTATAACAATCAATATCATAGCACCATTAAATGTAGCCCATTAAAAGCGGAAGAAGTTATTTTAAATAGAGAAGAAATTTATAACAATTTAATATCAGCTCAAAATAAAAGATTACAGAAACATAACGAAAATAGGGAAAGTTATGAAGAAACTAGGGAACAAGGATACATTAAAAATTATAAATCTCTGAGACATAAAGAACAACCTAAATTTAGAAAACATAACCTTACAAAAATACATCCTTCAAACATTAAGAGACCATTAAAATTTACAGACAATGACGACACTAACAATGCTCATGTTGACAATGACGTTAGTAGTACCAGTACACAATCAACTGTTAGTCGAGAAAATAGAAACTAATATAGGATACACCATTTTTAAGGAGAATGAAATTTTAATCCCCAAGACGTACAACTATTCACTACATTTAATAGACTTAAACCCATTAGAAATGACGATATTAGAACTTAAGAAAGCGGTATTTGAAATCGTATCAAATTTTACGGAAATAAACGCTAGACCAATACTAGAAAAATTAGAACTTTTACTACAAAGATTAATGACTTTAAGAGACGGACATCATACCATACACAAAAGAGGACTAGTTAACTTTTTAGGTACAATTACAAAATGGATATCAGGAACTATGGACGAGGACGACAGACAAACAATTAACAAACATTTAAATTTAATTGATAATAACAATGAAAATATAATAACAAATGTTAACCAACAAATACAAATTAATAATAATCTTAATGAATCTATATACAAATTGTACAGTTCTATTATAGACGATAGACAAATTATGAAAAACTATATAAAAAATAGAGAAAATCTAAATTCAATTAATCTAATAACAGTTAATATTAAGTTAAAAATTCAAGAAATTGACATAATTATAAGTAACTTACAAGACAATGTAATTTTTAGTAATTTAAATATCATACATCCATCATTGTTAACATATCAAGAAATTAAGGATTATGAAATAGATATAAGTAAATTAAGAAATTTAAGAGTTGGTTTTTCCAAAACCACTACAAATAAATTAATATTTTTGGTTAAAATACCATATAAAATGAAAAAATTAAATAAAAAATTTATTATTCCATTATCTAACGTAAATGATTGTAATTCAATAAACTATCCTATTACCACAACATTTGAAGTTAATAATATTTATTATAAATACGATGAAAACCAAGCGTTTCATCAATTAAATAAATTAAAACATTGTATTTTAAGAGAAAACTGTGAAAATATTAAAGATTGTAACACAGAAATTTATAATATAAATGATAATAGTATAATAGTACAATTAGCAAACAAATTAACTTTAACCTCTAGTAATGATGAAAGAAAATTTGAATTAAACGGAAATTATTTTATAAGATTTTATAACTGTAGCATTAATTTAAATAATAAAACATTTTACAACAATATTCAAGAAATAAAAGATAATTACATAATTCCAAATTTAAAATACAAATCTACAAATAATACATTAACATTCAAAGAAATAATATTAAAAACAAACAAAAATGTAGATGAGATCAAACTCTTAAAATATCATAAAGTTTTAGAATACTCAGCAATAAGTATAGTAATAATAATAATAGTAATAATTTTAATCGTATTAATCATTCATAAATATTGTAATCAGAAAAATGTAAAGATTAAAGTAGTAAATAGAATTCAGGAGAATTCTCAAGCCAACGAAGGGAGAGTTACATGTAACGAAATTGAGTTCCATGAACCTAAAAATGCACATGATACAATTTTATACTAAAGTATCATATTTTTAAATATTTCAAATTAATAAAAATGCAAATTATGTAAAACGTTTTAAAACGGAAATATCAAATTAAAACACATAATACAAATTACAATATTAAAACTAAAACTAAGAATTAGAAGATAAGGAAAATGCTGAGTATTAAAATTAAAGAAAATATAATTTTCTTTAAAATAGAAAACTAAATAAAAAACAGTTGAATTTCTGACTCTAAAGAGACCAGACAAAAATTTAATTCGATTGACTCTAAAGAGATCAAAAACAGTTAATCTAAAGATTAACTGCATAAAAATATATATAATTAAATAATAGTGTTAAAGCATATTGTAATATTATATAAAATAAATAAAGTTTTTTTTTCGTTTAATAGAAATAAAACAATTTAAGTTGCGCGTTATCTTGTTTATATATTTTTGTATTTGATATTTCAAAAACAAAATAATGTTTAGTGTTCATCGATAATGAATGGCGTATGGTTATGTTTCTTTTTCAGTTTAAATAAAAATGTGAATAAAATATTATGACGACTCACTAACTATTATTAACCTATTAATAATAATTAATACCTATTTAATAAATCTAACCTATTATATCTCAAACATACTACAACTTTTTTTAAACGTCATAAAATTGTTAACAAAAAATCAAATATTTAAAAAAAATTGTATAAAAAAATTATTATACAAAAAAATTATAATAATAAATTTTAAAAATTTGATTCCACCGCTAAAAAGCTAGCGAATAGGTGAGGTGAGCTGGACGTCAGCATCATAAAAATTTAACTGGTTCAACCGGAACCCTATATTTTCATACTTGCCTTCACAAAAATTACATACAGAATGCACAGACACATGAGAAAAAAAATACAATACAAATATAAATTTGTATGCTATACACTGTATATATACACAAAATGTTGCTCACCTCACCAGCTCGCGCTGTCAATTTTCGTACAAAATCGACACTCTGGTTAAAAGTATAATACCTATATTCTTGATTAATTACTCTGTTATTCAATAAATAATCATAACTGCAATTAGGGTATTAGAAGTCAATGAACTTAGTTTGCAGACCAGGAGATCTTGTCAATCTTATCGAATGATTTACTCAAATCGGTACACACTGAACATTAGTATCATCTAACAGTACACTTAAAACGTAATTTGTTAGTAACAATAAATTATTGATAGTTGATCTGACAGAACAGAAAACATAGTGCTTAGCTCACAAAAAAGCTAAGCGTATTAGATCAAATTAGTAACTAATATTTTTTAGGTAAAACAGAGAGTATGCAAATTTTTCTATAGTTTTCAACGTCACATCGAGATTCTGATTTAAGAATAGGTTTAACTACAAAACATTTCCATAGTTTTAGAAAGAAGACATCAACGAGGTCAAATTTTAGATGTTAAGGTTTAGAATAATCTAATGATAAATATTTCATTTTGTGTGTTAGCTTTAATACAGTAAAGCGTTTACGTGACTAACGGCCGGTTTTATCAAACACTAAAGTGGTTATTCTTAAAACTTCGCAAATTTAAGTTAAATTGTTATACCGAACAATTGGCGCGTCACAGTCGTTAAAGCAACGGGGTTTGTGTCGGGAAGTACTAGGTTCCAATCCCAACAAGAAAGTGATGTATAAGGATTTTTCACCACTTAATTGCGATCGGTGATTAAAATAAACACAACTATGATCCCCTGTTGGAGTGCGGAATTCATCATGGGCCGAACCATCGTTCATGCCAGTATAGGCTGGCTGGAGCAATGCAATGTGCAGATAGATATTCAAAGTGAACCGGTATTCATGCGTCCTCGATTTGACTGAAGACGGCGTAAAGGTAGGAGGCTAAATTAACGATGACAGAGTTAGGAGAGCTTCGGCCCCAGAACAGATGGCATGAATTAAAACACTAAAAAAAATTTTAAAATTGTTCATCGATACTATTATATTTGGTAATTAACGTTGTTTGTCCGGAACAAAATCGATTTTCATACTGGTGGAAAATTTGATTCGAATACCAATTTTCAGGAAAATAACTTTAATTACCAAACATAATTTTATCAAAAAAACAATATTACTTTGATACAAAATAAAGCCACGGCCGTGGATTAACTATCCGATTCAATTTTCCAAATTGACTATAATCATTATAAATATATGTATAAAAATGTACGGTTTGTTATAATGTTGGGAAAATTGCAGGATACAAAACGATGAATTGGCTATTTTATTTATATTTCCATTAAAATAATACTGAGAAAAACCAAAAAAATATAAATTTGAAACGTGTTGTGGTTCTTAACCAAAATTCACCACAAATAACATAAAAATGTGTGTATTTTTATGTATTTTTTTTTTGGTATTTTGGCTGGCTGTTGATTTTCGTGTTGTATTTCTCTCTGGTGTTATTACGACATATTATAAATATATTTTTCGGGTGTTGTTGTGGTTTTAACTTTGTAAATGTTGTTTGGTTGTTTTTATATGTTTGTAAGATTGTCACGATAGATTTAGGTTAAACATTTTTGTCCAAAATAATTACAAATGTGGTTTAAATACTATTTTTTTTTGTTTTGGGTTGTGTAAACGTACATATATTCTCGTTTATACTGACCATCTTCAATTTGTTTTTTGTTTTTTTATTTGTGTAGTTTAATTAGAAAAGAATAGTTAAACGAAAAAAATTATGTTTGGACAGGTGCTGGATGGTACAGTTTTAGTCGTTATAACTACTGGCTGAAATACACGCTGTAATTGGTTATCTTAGCGCAAGACTTTATATATATATATATATATATATATATATATATATATATATATATATATATATATATATATATATATATATATATATATATATATATATATATATATATATATATATATATATATATATATATATATATATATATATATATAAATACAGGGTGTCCCTAAAGTGGCTGACACGAATAGTACCGTTGGATTCCTTGATCAAAGCGAACATGACTTTACTTCTACCACTTCGCACTGTGAAGCCTCCCTATCAAGTTATAGACGTTTGAAGAGGAGCCTTCCAACGTCGTACCTTGTATTAAAGATAATTCAATATCTAGTGAAAAAACCATTTGTTTTTCCCAATGCTTATATCGTTAAAAAGCTGATTAAATTTTCTTTCAAATAAGGTAAAATAAATATGAATATTTGTGTAAAAAGTATTTAAATTTAAAACAAAACTTTTAGAATTAAAATTTTTTTAAGAAATTTTTTTGTTTCTTTACCATTTATCTTTTAACAAATACTCTACGTCAATAAATATTTTTTAATTAAAACATAGTTCAGTTTCAGAAAAGCTAACTATTTGTTATATTTACGTTAATATGTTATCTAAAAAAATTTAAAGATTACAATAAAAATTTTGCATTTTCTTTATTAGACGCAAGTATTGATGTAGAAATAAGTACTGGTATTTGGTAAAAATATTTCGCAATATTTACAACAAATTCTCAAAATTACCATGCATTCCAAACACGTATTCATAAATGAATTGCAAACTTTTACGAAAACGTTTCTATCCCGTTTGATTTCGTCACCAGCTTCATATATTCTAGCAATTAACGTTGCTTTATTTGGGATAGATGAAGAATAAACTTTAGTTTTTAAATTACCCCAGAGGTAAAAATCTAACGGATTTAGATCCGGTGATCTTGCTGGTCAATGTTTAAGTCCTCCGTGGCCAATCCACTGCCTTGGAAACAAAGTGTTTAAGTGGGCTCGTACATTTACTGCAAAATGTGGTGGAGCACCATCATGCATAAACCACATACATCGTAAATTAAACAATGGAACTTCTTCCAATAGTTCTTCAAATTGGTTTTTTAAAAAATTTAAATATTTAACACCATCTAATCTGTCTGGAAGTATGATCGGTCCTAGTAATTCGTCTCTAAGTAATACCACACCAGTCCTAGTAATACCACACTATACATTTACTGTGAATTTATATTGGTAACTGTTTACAATTTTTAAATAAGGATTATTTGATGACCAGGAATTCATGTTGTGTAAATTTATACATCCATCCCGAGTAAATGCAGCTTCATCTGTGAAAATTTTCTTCTTCTAAACCAAAAATCTCGTGTTTGTTGCTCAATTACCCATGCACAAAAAAAATTTCTTGATATTTTATCACTTTCCAAAATGTCTTGTACTGTTTGGTAATGATAAGGATGGAGTTTTCTTTTTTAATTGGCCTTTGTACGATAGATTTTGCAATTCCGGTTTTTGCTGCAACTTTCCGAATACTAGTCGTGGTATTGTTATAAACTTCACGCATCACTTTATCAGCATTATGGTGTGATCTTGATGTACGTCCTGGTAGATCTCTCCGATTATTTAAACAAGTGCCGTTCTCCCGCAAATTCAGATCTACATAAAAAAAGTATTAACAGATGGCAATCTACGATTAGGGTATCGATCTCGATATATCCGTTGAGCAACGGTCCGAGATCCATTAGCCTCGTATAAAATGCATACCATATCCACATATTCGTTAGAGGTATAAGGATTCATGTTTTAATAAATGTTAAATTATTATTTTTTTAATTTTAACTAATTCACTTTTAGATGGCCTACAATTGTTTAAAGACTAATTTATATTTAATTATTTTATGAAACATAACCATTTTGTTAACAGTTAACTTTCTGCTGTAAATAATTTATTTAATTTAAGTTTATTGATACCTCAATACTTGCGTCTAATAAAGAAAATGCAAAATTTTTATTGTAATCTTTAAATTTTTTTAGATAACATATTAACGTAAATATAACAAATAATTAGCTTTTTTGAAAGCTGAGAACCTGAACTATGTTTTAATTAAAAAATATTTATTGACGTAGAGTATTTGTTAAAAGATAAATAGTAAAAAAACAAAAAAATTTCTTAAAAAAATTTTAATTCTAAAAGTTTTGTTTTAAATTTAAATACTTTTTACACAAATATTCATATTTATTTTACCTTATTTGAAAGAAAATTTAATCAGCTTTTTAACGATATAAGCATTGGGAAAAACAAATGGTTTTTTCACTAGATATTGAATTATCTTTAATACAAGGTACGACGTTGGAAGGCTCCTCTTCAAACGTCTATAACTTGATAGGGAGGCTTCACAGTGCAAAGTAGTAGAAGTAAAGTCATGTTCGCTTTGATCAAGGAATCCAACGGTACTATTCGTGTCAGCCACTTTAGGGACACCCTGTATATATAAATTTTGTGTTTTATTTCCATTACATATAATGGATATACTTCCAGGCTTGTTAGTGTGTCGAATAAATTTAGTTTCATTTAATATATTTTAAAGCTTATCATTAAGATAAGCTTTAAGATATAGATATCATTCAATAACTCTCGGTATAGATCTCATTCAATAACTCTCTGTGTTTAATGTCTTATGTAATTGGATATGTGTTCTCGATAAATTTCCAAAAGTTGTAGAATATAATTCTACAATTAGAGATACTAAGAGATATAATTAGAGATACTAAGTTAAGACAGTCGTCTTAACTTAGTATCTCTCCATCTTAGAAACTACTTTTAAGTAACATTTTATTGTTTTTTTTTGTTAGTACCTTAATATCTTAGAATCTTTCCATTATAATATTTTTCTGTTTAATTATTACGATCTATTTACTTCTTATTTTTTCAACCAAGCATCTTTCGTCCTTGTATTTTATTATTGTAGTATATTTTTATCTTAGTATCTTCCTATATGATATTTTATTCCTAACTTTCTTTTTCATTTTCTTCCTGTCGTTTTTCTTCCTTTCTTCCAATCCTTTTAAACTCTTAATTTCTCATCTTTTAGTGTCTTTCTATATTTTTATCATCCTATCTTAGTGCCACTGGTGCTTTTTGATGTATTCATTTTGTAAAGAATTGATTACAAGAAAACGTGGCCGAACTTTTAAAATTTTATTTTTGAATTGAAAAACGTTGAAAGTTACAGAATTTGTCATTCCGAGGCATACTGCTAAGTGTTTGCTGATATACATGCTGTCCTTTGAAAAATGTCAACCAATGACCTCCTGTACGTTTCACTTTTATGGTATCGTCATTATAACTTTCAGGTTTAGTTTTGTTTATTGTTAGCAATAACTTTGATTCCTCTGATTATTTTATTGAAAATTAGCAGTTATCTTTTATCTTTTCTAAAATCCAATTCGACATATTTAAAACATTATTTCTGTAAGTATAGGAAATTTAGTTAAAAATTTATTATTTTTATAGGAGTCATAATACCGAAATTTTGAAAAATCCTGAATTTGTTGCATCATTTTCACGAACTGAGTCCAAGTATGTATTTAATCAACCATCAATACTGAACGTACATGTTCCTAGGAATAACTAAAATAGCTATCATTTTTTTTTTTATCTAAAATCATATAAATCATATAATGTAAATCTCAAAAAATAGCCCCCAACGAGGTACTCATTTTATCTTGAAAGTGGTGTGTCATTTAAACTGTAATAATAACCAATCAAAGCAAATGAAGTCATCTTTCAAGTACGTTATATAAAATAAAAAAATTAACTAAAAGCTAGTATCAAACGGTACATAAAATGGATAGATTTGAAGACAAAGTTTCAATATTTGCTTATGAGGTCAAACCAAAAAATTCAAATTGCAAGGTATTAAAATACTTAAGGCACTTTTTGTTTGCATCGTAACGAGCTCTGTTCTCTTGAAAAGAGTGATAGGCGACACTGGAGGCTCAAATCGACGCTGTTATCTAAACTGTGGTATCTCGTAATTTTTTAAAGTATACATTATTACATCCCGCCATTCTCTTAGTAAAAGGAAATTATAATTTTTTTATTAGTATAAGAAATGACAGCTGAAATGAACCAAAGTAAAGCTTTGCATGGAAAAAAGATTACCAAAGTAAAGGATGCAATACAAAATGCAGATGATAAATATAAGCAAACTTGTGTCCATACATTTTCACTAAGACTAAAAAAATAATATTTGATATTTAAATATAAGACAATAAATGCAAAGATTGAATAAAAAATTAGTTCTACAAATTCACCATAGCATTTTAAACTAACCACTAAAATGAATTTATCAATTGTTTAACTGAAATTAAGGAAATACTGTATCTTCCGATGATTCGACTACTTTTACCTTTATTTAGTTTTATAATTTAACCATGACATGATCCATTTTACCGGCCATCAAATAACAATACCCACAAATTAAAATGTTACCATACATGTATATAGCAAAAATTATTTCGGTTAATTTTTATTTGTAATTGAACCATTTCAAAACATTTTCCGGATTTATAAACAATCGACTGTTAAATAAATAAAAAATATATATATATTTTATTAATTTATAATAATGACTATTCAGATTTTTTTTTTATTTATTTAATTAAAAAACAACAAAAAATAATTAAGAAAAAATAAAAAGCCAAATGGCAAATTGTTAAACGAATCGACCAACTGAGAGTGTGGTTTGAGTTTTTTTTATTTTTTTTTTTATTAATAATCGAAATAAAATAAAAATTTATCCATCCATGAAATAACAAATCGAATCAATTTTACGACTTTGGACAAATTTGTTTACAACAAAAACAAAAAAAAAAATATTTTTAAGGAAATTAAAATCTTAAAATAAAAAATTTATTTTATTGTTGAAAAAATGTTTTTATTTGGAATATTAACTATTTGTTTATTTATTTTTAACGATTTATCGATAAAATTTTGTTAATAATATATTTGTTTAACGACTTTTAAGGTTTATTATCGCGTCGTGAGAAATTGAAAGATTTAACGTCTTACAAAAAACTAATTAAATGACACGGCAGGTTATCTTTTTTAAATCATTTTAATTAGTTCACTCCTGTGATGAAAAAGGTTTAAATCAGATATATAGTTTTAATTAAAAAAACAGTTAACACTATCAAAATAATACAAACAAGAAAAGTTATCGGTCCAAAAGGACAACTAAAGTCCATTTTCAGGATAGCAGTCACGTGTTTGGTTGTTCGTTTTAGAAAAAGAATTTAGCTGTGCTTAGCCTTCGTTGCAAGGTCCAATAAATGAAAGATAATTATTTGTTGTTTCACTCGTAAAAATCCAACATGTAATTCACCATTTGAAAAGTGTGGATATTCCAGACTTAATCCACAAATATGAAGTGATTTACCTTGTGCCTGGTTTATTGTCATCAAAAATGAAAGTCAAACGAGCATTTCGTTGAAAATGATGGGAATACGTAAAATTAGCACATCTTTTTGGCATTTGTTTTTAGACCGTGAGCTTTGTTCCACTGCAAGATCTTTGCAGAAAAAAATATTGGTACGCTGATTTTGAGGTACTAATTCTGCGCGGTGTTACACAAGAAAAATTCTACGAATTTTAAACCTCAATCGGATAATTTACAATCTTATTCGCATTTATAATGCTGTCAATTGAATTGAAGCTGGCAAACTTGTCCGCAATTTTAAACATAACCATTGGAATTTTTTGTAAATTGGTGGCAACTTGCGGGAAAGTTTTCTTTGTCCATTAGTGTTTCCATTAACAATGTCCAATTGTTGTTGAGCCCATCAAATAGTGTTTGTTTTAGAATAATTTTAAAGGATTTGTCGAAAATCACCTGCTAATAAAAAGAGAGAAAATTTTGAAAACTTCGATCAAACATTTTTTGCAGAACTTTAGCCAAGCAACATTTTTGCAATATTAAATATGTGAGTTTTGATAAATTTAATATTTAAAGTAAATTGGAGCGCCTAATGCACAGTTCGTTCACCATTAAATAATTTAGCGGAACTACGCTAGGACCAAAGTAATTCCATTTTGGATGCGAATTTGAGCTAATAGCAGACTAAGGACGAACATTTTTCCTGTATGGCCGTGAATAGACCGATCATTAAAACAAATATTTGTGCTGGGAGGCCATGTTTTGAGCTGCAACTAAGAGTTGTTTATTTACTTTGAAAATGCACGCAAGTTAAAAAATAAATTTCGATTATAAAGGTCATACGCAGAACGTTATTGTGCAACCATGCCAAGTTGAATGTGTATTTTATTATTGATGGGTTATAAACATATGTCTTCGATTTCTAATAGAGCTTCAATGAAAATTTTGACCAAAAAAGAATGGTATTGTCGTTACTAATGATACCAATATGGTATAAAATATCTTCGTTTGAATCTGCGCAAAATTTCTTCGTTACGGTTTGATGGCAAACATGTGGATGAAATGATAGCGAATAACGTTCGTTTTTGGCGAAGATGACTTTTTGGCTGACTTAGGTGTCCACCAATGTAATTTTTCAATGTTTTGACAAGCTTCTTCGTCTGGAATTCTACGGCATCAATCGTTGTCAAATTTACAAATAAACTGGGATGTGTGACATTAATCAACAGAATTCACAAATAAAAGCATTTATCATTATACATTTATGTACTATGTAAATATTGCTTAATGCATAAGAAGAATGCGGAATTTTTTTGGTGTGGCGTTCCATTTATAATATCTGGTTCATCTCTGTATACACTATTGTTTTGACAACTACATCATTTTTAAACATAGCAAAAAATTCTGGCAATGTAGTGTGCACTAGTACAGATGCAAAATTGAATATGTTATCTTCAGTGAAATTATTAAAAAACATTAACATATTCCAAAAAGGATCCGGTAAAGGACGAATTAGAGTAGAGTCAACACGCCGAATATACTTTGCCTGGTTTTTTAAAAACTTAGTAGTGCAATAAAAAAAGTTGTACTGCTTTCGGTTGACCTGAGAAATAAAACTTTCCCTTTATTAATTTCTTGAATTTCGGAGTTAGAGCTGCATTCTAAAATCTCTTTGGTTATGTTTTAATTCAACTTGCTTAAGTCCACAGATTTTGGTCTAACGAATTTTTATTATCAACCAAACCTCGACTTTGTGAATTCTTACATCGATTTTAAAAGCTTAGAGATGTCAAACCAATTTGCAGTTGCACAAATCATTGTAAAAATAAGGCGCACAGCTCGTTTGATTGCAATACGGCAGTTTACGTGAGAGTCTTGAAACATTAAATGCAATATACTAGGTTTAATTCTCAAATATGACAAAAATGTTACTTCTCTTATAATAAGTACAACTTATTTCAAAAAAGTCTTTCCGATTAATTGATTGCGTTCTTTCATTGTCGTTTTTGTGATTAAATTTTCACTTTTGGAACCTAAAATGCTAAGTGATTTCAGTGTATAAAAAAACTAAAATTGCTTTTTAATTTCAATAGGGCCTAGTATAACAGTTCAAGGAAAAATTATTCCTTATCATGTCAATGTCCCTTACTGGAACAATTATAATCGAAAATATATACCTGTATCCACATTAATAAGACAATTGTATCTTTATTAGAACCCACGAATTGTCAATATATGTGTCACAATGCCTTTAATGTCTAGGATATCTGTTAACATTTGTTAGGATATCCTATTGAATAATTTTTGGATATTCCTGATTACATTTAATATTTTCAATGCCAAGGTGAAATAAAATTCTGAGTGCCAAATAAACTGTGAATCAACTACTAGTGATTTAACACATCTTCATAAAGTTCAAAATGTTGCATCCTGTCGGAAATTTCTGCCTGTGTATTTTTATCGATATATTTCTGCTTTCGAAGTTAATCATTTTCGTCAACCATTATCAGCTGGCGAATATTCCTTTTTTTCTGAATTACAATAATGTCCTTCTTTTATAACCTTCGTAAACTCTTTTAACTTTTAGTTAAGTACTTTGCAGTCAAAGCCGGTCGATTTGGTGCAATATATTTTATTCGTTTAAGTTTTCAGTGATTCCAGTCAAGTTAGGTTTGCAAGAAGTGATTACAAAATAATCCGGTTTTCCAAACTTTCTTTTTGATAGCACTCTTGCATATTTTTTGGGTATATTGTCCAAGGTGCCATGTATTCTCTCCATATTGATACAAACGTAGGTGCATGTAATGTAGTGTTTGGTTTGGTTTGCCGTTTCTAAGCTCTTTTTCTCTTCAGATATAGGATTTAGGATAATTTTTTGGCTGCTAAAAATTTATTATATTTTGTATTTATATAACATATTTCGTAAAATCATTTCATAATGTGATAAGAATTCTTAAACCGAGGCAACAACTTGAACAGCAACGTTCCAATATCCTCCACCAGCGGAAGTCATATAATGTGGAGGAAAACAGGTCGACCCATGAACTACGTAACTAAAAGCGCCCGCTCCTTATTGAATATGTAAATATCAGATCGTATGGATGCATGGATGCTAAAATGTTCCTTCTTACTTGCTCAGAGGCGTTCCTTTGAGAGGAGTAGATTGGTGTTCAATTTGTTGAACGTCATATTTTACAATCCACTCCTTGAATAATTTTGATACGGATGAGTTTCTATTATAACTTGCAACATATTTCAAAACCAAGAGTAATAAAAATACATAATTTTCCCAAAAATTGCAAATCAGGGAGGCCGTTGCTTCTCCTAGGTGTATGAGCATTATAAACTTGAAAAATTGATCGAACATGGGCCTAAAAGATCAATATATAATCTTTGTAAAGGTTGTTTGCATCTAATTGATGTCCCATTTTAGGTCTAGTGGAATTCACGGAATGGTTCATTTTGCAAGTTATGCAATTTTGAATGATCTATTTTAAGTTTCTCACGATGTTAGGGCAAGAAAATTGTAGAAGTAGATTTAAGGTTGTTTAAGTAAATTTATTTACGGAAGTCAGTGAAAGATGCGCTAGGCCATATAATGTGTTAGTATACGCTGAGCGAAATCGAATAATTTCCACGTGGTCTTAAATGCTGCTGAGTTAAAGACTTTATGTCTTTATACAAAGAGGTTTAGTTTCCGAGGTCCTAACCGGTTCTGTACGAAATGCATTTAAGTCATCTGGGAATGATACCTTCACTAGTTCTTCACAAAATACTAGCAATAACAAATCTGGTACGTACATGATCCCTTGTGATATCCTATTTGAAAATCGAAAGCCTGTAATTCTAATCTCTAACGTGCTAGATAGCCTGACAAATATTTTTGGGATATTCAGTACCGCTATGTAACATACTTTTTCCGAAACTAAATATTTTTTTTTGAAGAAGGGCTCTTCAATGTCAGGAGTTGCCAATATGAGGGAAATTGTTATTGCGTGTTTCAGAAAATGGAAAGTTCTATTATTGATTATTAGTAAATTGCCTTTATTTTGAGTTAGTACGCAGACATTAATCGCCACGCATTTGTAGTATTCTCAAATTGTCGCGGCATAAAAAAAATAAATCGAATATGCAAAGACGCGCTCATAGAGCTCATGTATTAGCGGCATGATCTTTGGTGCATCACACAATACAAAAGGTATATGACCGCGAATTGATATAATGGGTGTCGATTATAAACTGAAGCAGCGGTCTTATTAGTGACAGAGAAAGTTCTGGCCCAAGTCATCTCTTAAATCAATACTTGAAATATACTTTGTCTAATCCAATCAATTTAACAGTCCATCGATAAGAGGTATTGAAGATGCGTCAATTTGCCTTACACGCACCCATGTCACATGGTTTTTGCAAGCCCCATTTTATTTCATGGTTAAAACCCTTGTTTTAGTATTTCTAATTTGGACTGACCATCTAATTATATTATTTGAAATTTCTAGTCTATACTACTGAGTTCAAATTAAAGTTACTCAATTACATGAATTTAATTAAGGTTAAATAATGTAAAAGGGTTAAAGAATTTTCACCTTTTGATACCCCAAATGCAAGATGTTTTTGTTTAAAAATATAAATAGATAGACCGTTAACTAAAAATAATGAGAGTGTTAATTCAATCATACCACGCGGATGATTTTCGGTTTGATGATTTTCGGAGGTTATCTCCGCTTACCATAGAAAGCTCCAAATTAGCCGACTTTACCACCGTTCGCAGAGAACTTTATTATGAATTGAATTTTGATAATTAAGAATAATTTTTTAGTTTTGAATGATTTTGACGTTTTACATAGTTCAAGCTTAGCATCAGCTAACTAACTTTTTCCTAGTGCCATTTTTATACATATTGTCTTAACTAATCATTCTTTAGTTTAGTAAGTTTTTAGTGTTGAAAATAATAAAAAGATATTGACCACTCAACATTGTTTTCATTGTTAAAAGCTTAAAAAAATAAATACAACTTTTTTAATAATATAATATAATACTAAAACAAAACAGTTGTTAGTTTTTTATTAAAATAGTATTATTTTATATTATTTTTATTGTTGCTATAAAACTATATAATTTTCTTCAGCAAATTTTAAAATATTCTGCACAAAACTTTACTATCTACATATATATTTTAACTTTAGTTTATAAAAATAGTACCATGGAACTGAAAATGAGAAAGTAAAATAATAATTTTAAATAATTTAAATGAAAACTTATTTTGTTTGGTTTTTGTTTCTATTTAACTTTTCTCGAAATATAAATTTATTGTCAATTAAAAATAACTTTTTTATTTTCAGTTTTAATTTGCATAAAATAATTAAATAAGTAATTTATTGAATTTGAAAACTTTGTTGTGGGGTGTTTATGGTATTGTGAGATATTGGTGAATACGCTTTTATGTATTAAAGTAACTAAAATAATCAAATATGTTTAAAATAATATAATAGTATCAGTTGGAATAGTAAAGTAAGGAAACATAATACCCGTCAGAATATATTAGAAGGTACCAAGTTCAAAATTTAGATGCCAACATTTATTTGGCATTTAAAATCGCACTATATACATGTCTAAATATAGAATGCCCACAAGCTGCAGTTGTACAAGTTACTGATGAGGTTTGTTAACATGTGAGAAGTTTCTTCAGGAGCGTTTAATGCTTTTTTCTAAACAATATTATACACGCGACGTTCATGTTCAGGTAGTATCAAAAGTTTCAAGTGATTTTGCCGTTTAACATGGGAAAATGCTATACGTCCAACATACCGTGATTTAAGACAGGTGTACGAAGGTCGACGCCAAAAAATTCGAACATTTGCCTTTGTGATTTATCGACGGTCATCGTAAACGTCGGTCGAAGCGGGAATTGATGTCGTCGCAGTGTACATCCAAGTTGATCTTTTTTGGAGTTGAGAGTAAACCGAGGGATTTGTACTGCTTGTCCAGCTTTTTCCCCTGTAATTATTTTTGCTTTACCTAAGTTATTACATAATTCGGTAACAATTAGGCGTGTACCATTGCACATACCCTCCGAAATATCTAACTTACGCATTAGCATAATTGTCGTATTTTTCTTTAGTTTTAATTCATAGGGTGGCTGTTGCACGGCAAACATCAATGCTACTAGAAAATTGATCAATGCACAAATATGTTCCATCTAAAATTATAATCATATTGAAATTCACATTTCCTAATTTTGATTCATATTTTCAAATCTTACCTTTGTTGACAACACAATAATTTGTTTACATTAAATTATTTTGACATCTTTGGAAACGAAAACTGTGTGTACTAGAACAGCCACACAAACCATGAATACATGTCGTACTAAATAGTACAAATTACAAATAAACCAGTTGAAATATCAAAAGTTAGATGTCACCGTAGTAATTAAAAATTGGACAATTAAAACACAATAAAATATTTTAGCAGTCTTCTCGATTCTTCCGTCAAAGTCAGTCAAAGCATAAACATTAAATACAATAAAATAAAAAGTTTTAAGTGTTGCATTTCTCCGTTTAATTAAAGGTCGTGTATATTATTACGAGTAACGAAAGTGCATTTTTCTTTACGTTCCTTGAAACAATCGTTTGTTCAATTTTTGCTATTGATCCCACTCAAAACAGTGGCCAATCAGCAATTTCAATCGAATTAAGAAATTCTAGCGTGAATTCAATACCTCCTCCCTATTTACCGTTCACATGACTTTTATACGATTTGTATTCTCCTGGGAGACGATCGACAATCTCAGCATTAATATTACTGACTTTTTTGTTCAGCGGCGCGAGAATAACACGTTTCTTCATTCCATCGTAATTTTGATCCGCAAGGCAATTTCCAAATACTTTTTCGATTAAATTACCACTGGAAATTATACCCTCTGAAATCGAATCGGTAATTCGATTTCATTGAAGTAATTTTTTAAGATTTCCATTTCCCAGTTTCAGGATATACTTTGCAAATGCTTCCTGTTCAGAATCGACCCGCATATATTTTTTTTTCGAAAATTTTTTGATATGCTTCCAGAGATGACTTTTTTTGATCGACAAATCGAGTGTTTCACTACGGTTGCTTCGGAGTTGAACAGGTAAACACTGACGGAAATCACCTCAATCGACTAAAATTATACCTTTAAATGGCAAGTTTGTATTTGCAATAAACCATACTTTGGTTACATCGGTGCATAATCCATAAGGAAAACATCAACTTGAGCGAGTTCTGTAGCTTTGACTGAACCAGGTTTAATGCTGGAAACTGAATCTAGTGAAATCGGAATTTTCAGACCAATTGTTTTGTGTGATGATTGTCCAGCAGGCAAAAGAGTTGATGCAATTCCAGTAAATGCCATACATTTAAAGTTGTGATTTTGGCCACAAATAAGTAAGTGATACAAGGTCTTATATTTACGAAGGTTTTACCGGTACCACCTGGTCCATCTATGAAAAAACATTTTTTTTTCATCACGGTTAGAGCCATTGACTGCATGTAAAATAATGTCCAAAATTTCTATCTGTTTTCCTTGCAAAAGCCGATACATGAGTTCTCCAGTAGCAGCTGATCCATCAGAATTTAGAACATCTATGTTTTGGTCATCTTCGTAATTGTTAATGTCATACATACCGTATTGTTCCTCCCAGAAACGAATATTTCGATTTTTGAATCTTTTGGATCTTCGGGATATCCAAAAATAAGAATCTGAACAAAGAGTATTCGCATTACTGAACGCATTTTGGACAGTGCTTATTTTTCTAGACCATATTTCCACTGTTCTGTCATGGTGAGGCCATGAGGTAGTAAAGCTTGTTTGCATGTAGAATAACGAATGTCTTTCACAGTAAGGAGATCTTCAAAACTTGTAACGTCCATCACATGATAGAGAAGAACTCGAAATTCCATTTAAAATATTCGGGCATTTGTCAATAGTAGTAGTAATTCTGGCTTGTTTGCAAGTGCTTCAACGCCTGGTTATGTCAAAAATACGCTTCTAATATTGAACTTTTTTTTCCCCAATATCTACCAGATCTTCTTGGGCTTGGTCAAGATCTTGCATTCGATATTGACCACATAAATGAATATTCAAGTGCTAAACGATATGACTCTTTATTTGGATTTCATGACCAAATAATTGCCAGCATGCTTCAGGTGGTGTAATGCGGTGACCTTCCACATAGATGTCTGCTTCATTATAAATCAAACTCTGTTGATAACCTAAAGATAACCTTTATTGAAGCGCAATCGTGTCCCTTGTAGATATTTTCATTTAAATATTTTACCGGAACTATCCTACCAACATATTCAATATTAATTTGGACATTGGAGTTTTTTCAGCAAATAAGCATTATATGTGGCCACATTACGATTATTTCGTTTAACTCGGCGATTATCCTTATCTTTTCGATATACTGCAAGTTCATGTGAAAATTCTTCTCGATTATTTTCGTCCAATTTCGGATCATAACGACGACGATACTTTGGTTTTTCATCATCCACTAGAGATGTTACTTCTTTGAATTGCATTGGAAAATCGAAGCGGCACAGCAATTTTTCATTTTTATTGACAAGACATATATAATCTGGATTTAACTCCACTCTTCACGGATTATGAATCATCCACTTTAACACTAATTCTCGTAATTCAGGGTCGTCGGTATTTAAAATTTCAGCTGAAATTAGATCATCAATTTGTTCTGGATTATTGATTCGATCTTCAGGATTCATGATCAACAACAAATGCACATATGGGGTAGTCCACGTTTTTGAATTTCGATTGTATGTATACATATGCGGCCACCTTTCCAATTATCTGTTTTTTATCCAAATCATTGATAATTTTTTCAAATTTTTTTTCGCAATTCGAGCGACGAGATCGGGACGATCTTAAACGGACTGCAGTATGATAACTTCATTATCAGATATAATACGCACTACTTCTTTACTTTCTATGACCAATCGGGATTATACAAGTAATTGTGATAAAGAAATCTGGCGATCCAAGACGATGTACAATAGCCATTGCATCTTCGAAATGTTCAGTATAGTAACGACTTAATCCGGTGTATGATGATAGTAGTATTATTTTTTCACCAACAACTGCATTCTGTTTCGCAGGTAAGTCATTCTGTTTCGCAGGCTAAAATAGTTTTTTGATTAAATTTGGATGCGATCACGTTCAACTCGAATAAAAGTATCGACGAGATATTGAAAAAGTCGTCCACTAAAATGTAAAGCGTTGAAAACTGTTTGACGTAGGTTGGGTGTTAAATTAGTGTGCGATTCAAGTGTTTTAACAATATTTTTAATACTTGGCAAATTATTATTTTTTTTTATTTCACAGAAGTTATTATTTTGGGTTTTTGATACCATA
Source organism: Tipula confusa (assembly GCA_963556175.1). NCBI lineage: Eukaryota > Metazoa > Arthropoda > Insecta > Diptera > Tipulidae > Tipula > Tipula confusa. The sequence continues at coordinate 65,286,936 of OY744476.1, forward strand.
ATTCCCGATGAAAAACTAAATGTCAAATTTAGTACAAAATTTTTGTTTAAGTTGGGATTCAAACCTTTTTGCATATTTTTACCGACAAATTATTCTATTCACCTTTAAACGTAAAAGTGGCTGACACCTAGCGATTTTTCTTCAAAACTACGGCAAAGGTGGTCAAGTAGTAATAGTTATTTGATAATAAAAGTAACCTAATTCTAGTTGAATATGTATTAATTATGACATATAAACAATTGCTGACCTTATAATTATTTCAAGTATTTGTGACGTCATTCTTATGAAAAATGTTTCCAAAACTAAAGCCCTAAACAAATTTTCCCAAAGTCGTGACCTATCTAGATCGTTTTTTCACACCGGAAAATGGTAGTATGCCAATTTTCAGAAAAAGTTATAGTGCCGTTTTCGAGAAAAAATTTACATATATATATATATATATATATATATATATATATATATATATATATATATATATATATATATATATATATTTATAGCATTCTTTATAAGCAACCATCATACAAGCAACATTTTACTGTAGCAACCTCTACATTAGCAACTTTTTTGATTCCAAAATTTCTCTACAAGCAACCATGGTTTTATTTTTAATTTTAATTTTCATTCTTCTGTAAAAATGGAGAAGAAATGCAGAATATAAATTTCTTTGAAAACAACATTGTCAATTTTAAATGAACTCCAAGATGGCAAGACACCAACAGAGATCTGCAGAAGCTACATCCATAAGTTGACTTTAAAAAGGATAACTAATAATAAAGAAAACTTGGAAGAAGTCGCTCAAAAACATGTGTTAATAAAAAAAATCAAGCGAATGAAGCAATTAAAAAATCCTGATCTTGATCATAAACCATACGCATGGTTTTTACTATACGAAGAAAAGCAAACGAATTGGTTTCAAACGAGACGTTCAAAGTAAAAGTACTAGATTTAAAAAGGTCACTTTTAAAAAGGAAATGAAGAATTTTCAGCCAGTGATGGCTAGCTTGATAAATTCCAAAAAAAAGCCACGGCGTAAGAATTTTAACGGTTATTAGTTAAAAACTTTCCAGCAATGCTGAGAGTGCTGCTACATTGACAAGAGATTTCAAAAAGATTATTACCGAAAATGTGTTTTTACCGGAACAGATCAACAACGCAAACATTCGATTTGATGATGATTGCAAAATCAAAAATTCACGGTGTTAAAAAAATGTAAATTTACCAATGTATTACAAATAATCAAAAAATGCTTGGCTAACCTCTGCGCTTTTTAAGGAGTGGTACAACGATTTGTTCATCTCTGAAGTTTCTCGCCACTTGGAAGTTAAAGGCTTACCAGTAAAAGTAATTTTAGTGGTCGATAATGTCACCTGCCATGGCAAACACTTTTTCCGATAATGAAAACTTCAAGGTAACAATACACCCTTGTTGCAACCACTTGACCAAAATGTCATAAAATCTCTTAAGCAATGGTATCGAAAGCACCTTTTGTTAACGCTCGTGGCGTTATGTGCAATAACGACATGGTCTCAGCTCTTAAAAATATTAATTTAAAAGACGTGTCATTTTTGTTAGTTGAAGCCTGGAATGAACTCCCACGACCCGTTGTCATACGCTCATTTAAACATCTATTTTCAACGATCGAAGCAATAGAATTTAGTATATTGGGTGATCATTTTGTGGGAGAGGATGATATCCCCAATGCTAGACGGTACAATTTAGTAATCTAAAATGATTTAACTGATAACGGAATAATGGAATGGGCGACAGGTAGCAACGACAGAAGCGTACTTTTTGCAAAAGAAGACGAAATTGCAAATGACAAGAGCATCGCAAACAAAGAGGGTCATATGGAAGAAAAGAACAGAATCAGCATCGATAATGTAATAGATCCCTTCAACATCGCGGTAGAATGGGCAGAGAAATATAGTCTTACAAGCAATGAGATTTTGTTTTTGTGACGAATCAGAGAAAAAGCAGTTCTTAAAAGACTTAATTAACATTATTTTAACTACTAAACTGCTTATTTACCTATAAATAAAAAAACGATTTTTTTTTAAATGTATGCACCTTTTTTCTATATATAAGCAACTTTTTCTACATAAGAAACTTTTTTGAAAAAATTGGTTCAAATTAGTTGCTTGTATATAGAATGCTCTCTTTATATATATATATATATATATATATATATATATATATATATATATATATATATATATATATATATATATATATATATATATATATATATATATATATATATATATATATATATATATATAATATATATATATATATATATATATATATATATATATATATATATATATATATATAATATATATATATATATATATATATATATATATATAGATATATATATATATATATATATATATATATATAAAAATATATACATATATAATATATATATATATATATATATATATATATATATATATATATATATATATATATATATATATATATATATATATATATATATATATATATATATATATATATATATATATATATATATATATATATATATATATATATATATATATATATATATATATATATATATATATGTATATATTTATATATATATACCCTAAATAACTATTTACTGATGTCAAGTATTTGATAGTAATTGAAAACTGTGATTTATTGAGCCACCATAATCTGAAGCAACTAAACAAAAAAAAAAGTATTTAAACTGACCACCCGGATGATTCATGCGCAAATTACAAAATACGAGACAAAAAAAAACTCAATGTACCAGACAGCCTACACCATAATGTTGATTCGTTTAAAATTATTATTAATTTTAAATTTAGTGTCCCAATTTTATGAATTAATTTTTTTTTTTTTATTTAGAAACAATATAACAAATACGTCTAATTGAAAACCCGCATAATTCTGTGCGCTCGTCTTAAATTTTTTTTTTTTTAATCATAAATGCTACATTTCAATTTAAATTTAATTAAATTAAATTTCTATGAGAACAGAAAACCAACAAAAAATTGTTTTTGACCCAGTTACGTCATTTATTTTGTGTTTTTGATTTTAACGAAGTTAATTTAAATTTAATAGAATGATAATATCTCTTAAAGGTGTACGCACATCTTAAACATTTTTTTTTTAAATAATAAATTTCTCTTTTCTTTTGATATGATTTTTACGTTAACTACCTCTCGACAAAAATATTATGATATTTTTTACATTAAAATGCAGTTTTACATATATTATATAAATAATTAAAATTAATTAGTTAAGGATTAACGAAAAAAAATTAATTATTCACGAATTTACACAAAGTGTATTTCTAACTAGCATTTTATACTCGTTAATGGTAGGAAAGAAAAACTTTTATTCGTAATTTTAAACTGTACATAATTTAAATTAAGATCAAAAGACTATAAGATCAAACGCAGAATTTATTTTTATTTTTTGAAGAAAATTATAATTCTATTTTGAAGTTGTCTGGAATTAGAAGCGATTTGTCAAAAGGAATTAAAATATTTTATTAAGTATATGTATATATACATATAGTGTTAGAGGTGAAGTGGGCAACATAAGTGAACTAATTTTTTGTACGATTGTGGTATATTCGTTGACATAATTTATATGATGTTACCTAATTTTAATTTTATGGAGTGATGAAAGTAGTGAATATGATTTGGTTCGATGTAAAGTAATGCAAAGGTGAAACACCTGGTTTAATTCAGTATAATATATATTATATATATATATATATATATATATATATATATATATATATATATATATATATATATATATATATATATATATATATATATATATATATATATATATATATATATATATATATATATATATATATATATATACAGGGTGGCTGAGACCAAATGTTACTGACTTCACTCAGCTGTCATTTGTGTAGTTGTCATTTTCGCGCGTCAATTTTTTGACAGATTGAAGTTTGGTTAGTTGTTTACATGTGGTCAACAAATAATTGTTCTAAATTAATATCTTAATAAAAAAATCGTAATGGAATTCAAACGTTATAGTGTAATTGCACTGTATTTGGGTGGAAATTCACAATCAGCCATAGTTCGTCAGCTCCAGCATTTGAATGTGAATAAAATGTTTGTGTATCGAACCAAAACTCGATACAACGAAACTGGTAGCATCGCTTAACGCGAGGCGGTCCTAAAAAGACAGTAACATCAAAAGAAATGCTACGATAGGTGAAGAAACGAATCCAACGAAATCCTCGTAAAAGTGCCAATCAATTAGCTGCACGTCTACATGTTTCACGATACAGCGTTCAAACCATATTGGAAAATGAACTACACTTGAAGCCCTACAAGATACAAAAAGTTCAAAATCTTACGAAGGCAAAAAAAAAGTTAGGCTTGAAAGAACACAAGCATTGAAGGCCTTGGCCGAACGTGATAAGATTCCAAAAATTGTCTTTTCTGATGAGAAAATTTTCACCATTCAACAGTTTGTGAATAAACAAAATGATCGTGTTTGGTTAGAGCACAAGTCCAATGATAATTTGGACCCAAGATTGGCCATGCGCAAGCAATCACCAGCTTATGTTATGGTTTGGGCTGCAGTTACTGCAGATGGACGCACTCCTCTGGATTTCATCAAACATGGAGTCAAGGTAAACCAAGAGGTGTACCGCCAAAAGAACCTAAACGATGCTTTGCTACCTTGAGCAAGTAAACACTTTGGTACGAACCGTTGGACATTCCAACAGGACTCGGCACCGTCACACAGAGCTCGAGCGACACAGCAATTTTTACAAAATTGCGTTCCGCGGCTGATCTTGTCGAAAGAATCGCCACCATATTCACCAGACTTGAATCCCATGGATTTCTCCATATGGGCCATTTTGGAGAGTAAGGTGTCCACTAAAATATACGAAAGTGTTGATGCATTGAAGTCAGCTCTTGTTCGTGAATGGAATAAAATTCCGCAAGTCCACGTTCCGTCAGCATGCAATGCTTTCTATGGAAGACTGAATCAAATAATCAGAGCCAAAGGAGGTCATATCGAGCTGTTACATGTTTTTCATAAAATCTAATGTTTTCAACATATTCCACGAAATTTCAATAAAAAATAATCAAAATTAAAAAAATTACATCGTATATATATATATATATATATATATATATATATATATATATATATATATATATATATATATATATAATTTAATTCAAGTTTGTAATTATTTATTATTATTTATTTATATATTTACAAAGTATAAGCCAGACTTTTGTACCGTTTATAATTAGCAATAACAAAGAATATTATAATAATGAAATCAAAAATAATAATTTTAACATATTTTTAAAGAATTAAAACTAATTAAAAAAATTATATAATGTAAAGATATAAAAATGTTAAAAATTAATCATTAGTAGAAGCAATATAAATATGCATGATTTTTTAAAACTAGATAAAGATCTAGCGTTTTTAAGTTCTGTAGGTAAACCATTGCATTTAATAATCCCGACCTACTGTAACCATTACTTCTAATAACCGGCATATTAATGTTCCTTGATCGTAGAGACATTGAAAAATTCAGCTTATTATATGAATATGAAGGTATGCCCGAACTTATAATCTTATAGAGATAAATATAGCCGTTCTTTAATTATAATAGTTAAACAAATTACAACCTAAAATATAATCTTAAAAACGAGAAACGTGATCAAACTTATTAAGGTCAAAAATATAACGAAGACAATTGTTAAACGAAACTTCAAGTAATCTAATCGCATAGAATTACTATCGCATCTACTGAAAATTACATCACAATATGTAAAGATGGGCAACACTAAAGTTTTAACCAAATATATACGTAACTGAACCGGACTCATTTTTTTAATTAAGCTCAACGAACATAAACTAAAGATCATTCCAAGTAAGCTTCGAGTTTAATAAAAGCCCTAAATTATTTACTATAGGAACAAATAATATTCTGTCACCATCAATAAAAAGTGACGGAGAAATGTTTTGTGAAATATTTTTAGACAACAACAACGCTTTACTTTTGCTAGGATTAACAACAAGTGAATTATGTCTAGCCCATAATTAAATACATTCCAGATCAGCATTAAGTTTCATGAAAACCTCTTAAATTTTGAAAAACTATCTCCGATATACAATAGTAAATCATCAGCATAAAAGTGGAATTGACAATGACGAATATGAAAGGTCATTTATATATTTTGAAAAAAGGAAGGTTTGTCGGATAGATCCCTGCGGCACTCCCTCTAGAACTTTACCATAAGCCGGACAGGCATTTCCATACTTTACAAATAATTTATGATTTTGCAAATAAGAGTGTAAAAGTTTAATTGCAGAATTGGAAAATTTATAATATAAATAAAGTTTCTGCAGCAAAAGGATGTGATTAACGCAATCAAAAGCTTCTAAATCTAATTACACTAATATTGCATGAGAGTTAGGATTTGAATTTGCACAAAAAATTAAAGCGATTTAAATGCAGCTGAATTTGAGACTGCATAATTTTTTCCAAACCCTTCGAAAGTGCAGGCAATATGCTTTTCGAGCGGACATCATTAATAGAGGCAATTATATCCTTTTTTGGTATATGAATGAAGCCACTTTCCATAAATTTGGAAAAAGACTTAGTCAACCATTGATTTATGATGAACGTTATGTGAGGCAGAAATATATCAATAAACAATTTTAATATTTTAAAGTCAATCATAGCATTTGCCATCCCATCAGATTTAACCGCTCTAATTGCACCCAAAACATTTAACTCATCAACACAAGGAAATGAAAAGCCAGTTACTTACGAACAAATAGACTCGACATTTGGCAATGGTACAATCACAACTGTCACGAAAATGACTGATTTCGTTCAAAAGTTGTTCCGCAGAAAATGGTATAACGTTACCTGTCGAACATGGAACACCTAGTTTCCTTAAATTATTCCAGGTAATTTTGGAATTAAATGCATTTCCAAAATAAAATCTGTGCTTAGCTTAATTGATAAATTTTGTATTTTAAAATAGTTTAAATCCATATATACAACTGCCGCCATTCCATACTTAGGGTTTGCAAAACGGTTAAAACAAGGTTTTGAAACCGGGTTTTTCAATTAGAAACCAAAATCGAAAGCCTGGTTCTTCTGGAAAAATAACCGGATAAATTTTTAAACTGCATTTAAAACAATTTAACATAAATTTTAAGAGTAAGAAGTTGTATCAGGATTAGCTGCTCTAGATGGTTTGTCTATAAGACAAATTACTAAATCCATATTTATACTCCGGAATCAATAAATGCCCGAGGTTATATAAGTGCCGCAGATCTGAAAATACTGTATGAAACTGATTTTAAAATCAGCTTTAAAAATCGAAAAGGAACTTAAGGAAACAATAAAATCAAAACAATTCAATAAACTATCATCAACTTTTGAGCCAGATCAATTCATATAATCAACAATCACTTTGTTAGTTTGCCTTTATCTTCGAAGGTTACTTGCTTGGGTATAGCCACTTTTTGTATCTGCTTAATTTACTAAGCTTGTGTGTACTGCAAAAATTAGGCTTTACGTTTTCATCAAGCGTGCTTACCCTTTTAACTGCTAGTTAATAACTTTCTTTTCTAAAAAGTCCAATATAATATGTGGCTTTTGGTTATTTAAAATTAAAATAGTGTCATCAAGCAGAACCATTCTAATTTTATTTGTTGGGATAAGAGTATTCTTTAACGGAGAAAAGTTTGTGTAGTCCCTTCAGATCTCATTAACTTAATGTAAGTGGTCTAACGTAATTATATCATCTCTGATATCGTATCATGCTGCCACGCGATTATCAATAGTAAAGAAGAAAACATAGATTTTCCATTATTTCTCAGAACCGCTTTGCATTTTTTTAATTTGGATTGGTGGAAGCTAAGTCATTTCGGATCGGCTTGGTATTTCTTTTGTCTTTAAAAGTAGTTTAATTTGTTTCATACATTTTTTTGTGTAGACCATCTGTTGTCGATATGGACTAAAATAAACATTTTACAATATTCTAAAAATTTCTTATCTCCATGAACTGAACACTGTCTTTTCCCACCCATTTCAATGTGTCACTTGAAACAATACAGTTAAGATTATATTTTATATATATATATATATATATATATATATATATATATATATATATATATATATATATATATATATATATACATATATATATATATTTATATATATATATATATATATATATATATATATATATATATATATATATTTATATTTATATTTATATTTATATTATATATATATATATATATATATATATATATATATATATATATATATATATATATATTGTATTAGTATCATGTATATTTCATCAACCTTTACTTAAAGTAGATAATAATTAGATGTGCTTCCGCAGATACCTATACATACGTTAGTTTTAATAAGATTTGAAGTTAAAATTAAAATTTAATTTAATTACATCGGATTAGATAAGTAAAAAAAAAGTTCTACATACACACTAATTTAATTAAGTTTTTTAAATAGACGCAACAATAAGTGTTTATGAAATTTTAATTGCGTTCAAGATGTATTCAGCTTAATGGATGGGAAAATAAATTGTAACTTGTTACAAAGTGTCTAGTTTTTATCATATCAATCATTTTTCATTTGGCCTGGTATTACTATATAATCTTTAAACATTTTACCATTTTTTAACTTTGATATGCACTAATTCACTTTTATTTATTTTAAAAATCATCTAACGAAAAATTATCTTAATCATTTTTAAAATATCCACAAAATTTGTGAGATGAAAATTTAATCAAAGTATGAAATGTTTAAGGAACAATAAAAATTACGGAAATAATTTCAAATATCACATAGAGATGTAATAACAGGCAAATTCTATAAAGGCAAATTCCCTAAAGGAATTAATAAAAAAAATATTTCGTAGCGAAGATGGACCAAAAAATGAGGAAAATATACAAAATCGGATATCCGTTTCGTATTCTCTTTATTTTATTTTTTTTATATTTTGGATGATTTCCAATTAAAATGAGATCTATATAATATACATTCTCTTGGTGTTGACTATAATATGCTTTGTAACAAAGATGATGACAACAACAGTCGAATGCTTTTGTTATCTGGATTATATACGTTTTTACTTCTTATGAGTGTGTGTTTGTATGTAATGAGGATATCAATTTTTTTTTTGTTCTCATTATTTGATTCCTTAATTTTATTTTTATGAAATGGAAATTGTATACCGTTTACCATGATGATTTCCGTCAGATAACTACATAAAATAATTCTATTTTCTAACTATAATGGGACGGTTTGTTCTTTATTTCGAATTTTATATCTTCCATAAATTAGTAACAATTAGCGGTATTTGAATTTTGAAAGACGAAAGTTAGTTTGTAATTAGAAGACTTGTTTATAAATAGAAAATGCCATTTTACCATGTAATAAGTGCCATACAGGAGAACAACTTTTCTTTTACGAATTAAGTAACTAAATTGGTTGACATGTCGTAATAAATTGCACATACCTTAAAAACTGGTTGAAGCTCGTTACTAATATCTTTCCACTGTAAAGCTGCCTGAAACGAGAACAAAAAAATTTTTAGTAATTTTTCATTAAGAAAGTTACTATTAGTAACTCATTATTAATATAAGGTCATGTAAAAAGCCTTCGCGGTTTTCCAGTCACTGAAAAAGTCGATGAAATTTTGCAATTGGTGGAGCAAGACCGGCTTGCAAGCTGTCAGGAAATAACGGAGGCATTAAGCATCAACTATACGATAGTTTCGAATCATTTTTAAAGGGCAGGCTACAAAAAAAGCTCGATGTTTGGATGACATACGAATTAACGCAAAGAAATTTGAAAATCGAATTGACATCAGTGATATGCTGCTTAAACGCAACAAAAATCGACCATTTGTGAAGAGATGAAAAATAGGTGAAATACGAGAATATCAAACGCAAGCTTTCATGGTCAAAGGCTGGTGACTGTCCACAAACGACTTCAACGCCTGGATTGATGGCAAAAAAGGTTATGTTGAGTGTTTGGTGGGATTTGAAGGAAATTGTAAGAGCTGCTGCAACTTGGTGAAACTATCAATTCGGTCATGTACTGTTCACAACTCGACCATATAAATGAAGTAATCCAAAAAATGTAATCAACAGGATTGGCCAACAGAAAGGAAATTGGGTTCCATCATGAAAATGCACAGCAATACACATCTTTGATGACTCCTCTGACTACTATTTGTTTAGGTCTCGGCAAAACTATCTTGATGGTAAAAAATTGGCAGATTGAAGCGCCGCTGGAAATCATTTGGCCAAGTTTTTCGACGATAAACCATGGAAGTTCACAACAGCGAAAAAATTATGAAGCTACCCAACAAATGGCAAAAGGTCATAGATTATAATGGTCAACTTGGTTAAAATTTATTTTCAATAAAGAATTTTTGTTAAAAAATGTACCAAAAAATCGGAGTCTCTTTATATGACCCTAAATCTTTACTGATAAGGCAAGATTTCTGAGCATAATTTTAGACAGTAGGCTAAATTGGATGCCCAATATTTTAGAGAGAGTAAATAAGTCTACCATGGCTCTGTACTCATGTAGGAACACCGTCGGTAGGAGATGGAGTCTAAAACCAAAATTGGCTCTTCACCGCTGTAGTCAGACCGATTCTGATGTATGGGGTGAGTGTGTGGTGGCCAGGTACAAAGAACGGCCTACTTGCTTATAAACGGGGCACTGAGGACAATCCCTACACGTGCTCTGGAGGCTACGCTCTATCTTCTTCCTATCGACATCTTTGGTAAGCAGAGAGCGGCAACTACGGCTGCACGACTTTGCCGTGTTTGAGTGGAAATGTCTACACACGAGCCACTCGATGATTGGCAGTTCGCTTAAGGAAGACTTGGAGAATAGTAACTACACAATACCGATTGTATGCTTTGAAAAAGGATTCCGGACCCTTATCTGCTCAAGAAAATCCTGGGGGAACAACAGAAACTGAAAGTATACAATTCTACACTGACGGCTTCAAGCTAGACGGTAAAATCGGAGCTGGAGTGTATTGTGACAAATTAAATGGGAATACATCCGTTGGTCTTTCTGATCACTACAGTGTGTACCAGGCAGAGGTGGTAGAGATTGACGAAGCGCTGATTTGGATGATGCATAATGTCATATCCACAAGGAACATAACAATATATGTGGACAGTCAGGCAGCAATCAAGACGCTAGAATCAGTTTCTTTGACGTCCGTGATGGCATTGAAGTGCCGCTCATCTCTATACAACTTTCTAATTGAAACCGTAAAGGGAAAATCTGAGGAGGTCTATTGCAGCGCTATTTATGGCGCTTAAAAATGAGGCGATAGTTTTGCCACAGAAGAGGTGGAATAACACCATAACATGTAATGTAGCGCGGCTAATCTGGCCGAAATTGGACTTAAAGCGCTCCACCCCCGTGGGGGTGCTCACAGGACACTGCCTCATTGGAGAGCATGCGAGGAGGCTTTTGTCAATGCTCATGCCCTTTCTCTGCTGATGCCCGGCGCTAGCTTACAGGAGGTACAAACATCTGGGCAAGTATTGTTTCGACGGCCTTATGAGAACTGCAATGTGGGAGATATTTTAAGCTACATAAGTAGATCTGAATGGTTCCAATGAAGGTGAAAGGGGAGTAGGATCCTTTGGTATCACGCAATGGACCATCACCGGTCTAAGTGTGCGATAGCAGCCCGTGTAACCTAACCTTACCTATATTACCCTATATGATTCCTTGTTTTAAAAACTATTAAACATGTTTGTCGCTAAAAAAGTAAATAACTCATTAAAAAGCTTCAACTAGCGAAACTTTGAAAGTTGTATAATTTTAAGTTTTTAGTTTTTACCATTTGTTCTTGGAGATCAACTAACCCTGAAAACTAAAATTAAATGCTCATTTGAAATTAAAAATCATAAAAGGTTTTCTTAAAACTCTTGTTGTATAATTCTTAACCTATAGTACGAATGACTAAAGTACTCTCCTAAAACGACAGATCAATGACACTTCCGTAATACAATTTGTTAAATAAAAATTAAAAATAAATAGAAAATTTTAAACTATGACAAATAGGATTTGGTAATTTTTAAAATCATATTTTTAGTATCTACATTTATCCATAGAGAGCTTAAATTAAGGTATCGCTTACCAAAATCCGAATTCTTTTACAAGTTTAGATTCACAATTTATGCAGATTCATAATTTTGTGGGCTAACCCAACAAAAATGATTTATGAAAATGTGCACATTTTTAAATTACAGCATCATAGATTGCACATCAAGATTATTCATATAAAAAAAGTAAATAACAATTTTCCACTATGATCACCAAAACAGTTTCTATCTCGTAGTAGCACTATACAAGTTATCTTGCAATTTTTTTTCAATCTTTATAATCCTCCTTTTTTACTACCAATTTCTTTAATTTAAAATTCATGGCCTATTTTTGGATCAATTATTTTTGTTTAAAGACCCAAAATAGGTTAAACAATAATAACATAAACATGAAATATTCAGGAGCTTTTTGAAATTTAAAATCTATATATATTTCGAACTTGTTTAGTATCAATATAAATTATATACCTACTTCGTACCCCGTAACACCGTAACACAAAAATTGGTATTTACAAAAAAATGGTATATACAAGTTATAATCCTTTCGACAGATTAAATATTATTAAATTTTGTAAAAACACAAATTTTAAATCATAATACAGTAAATATTTAAAATTCTAATTATTATTCGAACAAATTTGAATTGCACGAAAATATTATAGTATTATAGGTATTTGTGTTATAAACGAAATTTAAATTTATTTTTTGTTTTATTTATTTATTTATTAAAAAATTTGTATTATTATTGGTTTAGTAGTGCACAGTAATTAAAATTAAATTTCTCACACTACTGATTTTATACCAATATTACAACATTTGGGTTTAAACGAAAATTATAGATAAAATAAAATTTAAATTAGCTACATTTTGGAATAAAATCGATATAATTTACAATGCTAAAATTTGTAGTTATATTATGCTGGGTTTATTCACCAAGTCTATATATATACGTAGTCCGTATGCATTTTTATTATAAATTATAATCCCAATAGCATAAAATGTATATACAAATTGGAACAAAAAGCTATAATATCATGTATATACAAAATATAATGATGGTAAGCTTTGGAAAGCTTGACCAACTTTTTTGAAGTAGTATATATTTTTGCTTTACTTGCATATGTCTATGTGTATATGATTTTTATTCAGATAATTTTAATATTTAAAAAGCATTATTGATGCGCTTTTAGACGATGCTTTATATGGAACACAAAATAAATAAATCGATTAGTACCGTGCAAGTATTACACGTGCTATATGATACACAGATATATTTTATTTAATCATTTGCCAAATTGGTAAGACTGATATATATTATTTTTGTCTCTAGCAAAATGAGATGGAGCATTATTTTTTACTAAGCTCAAACATATTTTCATTTTCTGTAGCTAAACGATCCTAAAGATATATGAGCACGCACAATTTTTCATAAATTTCTCTCGTAGCATAATTTCTAGAGTTTGACCAGAAATTCGAATTCGGCTTAGGCAAGAATGATCATATTTCCTTCCACAGTCAGTATTAGAATAAATACAAAAAGCTTAAATCCTATGTCATTTAAACCGGTTGCCTTGCAATATTTGGAAATTTTCACCATTTCTAGTTATGAACATATAAAAGTTCCATAAGTTATATTTAGTACTGACAGATAGCGTTGAGGTTGATATATACGAACAATTGTGAAATATGTTTGTGTTTATTAGGCAGATATAAATATGTCCATCACGTCATTTGCAATATTTTAATTTGGTAAGTTGAACCAATTAGACAAGAGGCAACATGATTACTGTCGCTCTAAACTGAATATGGTGATCATTTTTATATTCCTTGAAGAACAAGTCAAAAAACATTTAGAAATAACAGATGGGTTGTCTCGTATTTACCGCTAAAGTGAAAACATAAAAATAAAAGTTAAATATCGCACCCTAGTGAAGTCCATCAAAAGTGTAAGCAATTATGTTTACAAAGACTGCAATATTTAGGTTGTTAAAGTTGTTGATGTAAATGAAAATTACTAAATTACACTTCACGAAATGTATACAGTTATATAATGGGCAATAAAGCATTTAAAAAACATTGGAGCATATGTTGCAGCATATCGAAGCATTTCGAGAAATTATAGATTAAATTGGCAGATACGGAAAGGGACAGATTAGAGGCTAGGAGAAAGCAAAATTTTGGAATGGAGGAACTTGAAATAAGCAAAAGTATAACTAAAGAGTTTAAGAGGAAATCATGGAAATTGGAAGAAAAAAATTATGAGTGAAAAGTTAAACTGAAAGAGTGATGCGTGGAAAAAAGATAAGAATCGATTAAAGAGAGAATAACGATTAAAATGCAATTAGGGGACGTGAACAGAAAACTACCTGGAAAAGGGCAGTGGAGCACCTAATGGAAACATATGAAGTGTCCAAAAAAACGGACCACTTACTTTTTGGTAGTGATTTGATTGAGATGGGAGGAATGCGCTTTGAAGTAGATTAAGAGGCGACAAGTTGAAAGGGCATTGTAGAACCATCGTAAAGAAGGAATGAAGAGGGACTTCTTGATCAAAAAATCAATGTGGGGCATAATCATTAGTAAACTCGCAAATCATTAGTAAATTAATTTTTCGAAGTAAAATGTATGACAATGGGTAAGATAGACTAATTCGATTTAACAAAAGAAGCAATGACGAGTTGCTACAATCGGGAATAAGTCCAGGAACGGTAGTCACAAGGAATGAGCAGTGGGAAAAGTGAGAAGATGCTATACATCTGGAAATATACGGTTATTTAGCAAGAAACTACAGAGGGCAAACCAAAAAATGTTAGTGGTCTACAAATGTCAAGGTGTGAGCCACATGTAATCCAAGTGTATAGTAATGTAAAGAATTTGATCAATTGGTAGACGGACGGATAGAAGCAACCTAATTTGCTACTGATACCAAGAAGGAGATCACGCGCAAGCTTTGACCGGTAGTAATCGAGAAATTGGAGGGTTAAACATATACTAAAGGGTCCAGGGTCGTGGAAGGAGCACATACATAAGGAATCAAGAACAAGATGGGAACCCAGATTGCAGGTGGATGAAAGGCGAGGTGACTGCAGAATTTGATACAAGAAGTATTTGTCTAAATCTCAATGGACTAGTAGGTACTGGAAGTGGGGTAAGTGCAATCAATACAAACAAACTTGGAAAAGGGAATATATTGGAAAAATTAGAGGGATTCACGGGAATTTAGGGAAAAAAGTGGACCTAACTTTAAACTAATTGGTCAAGTTGAAGCTAGATTATTTATAGGAAGAAATAAATATGAAATTATGTAAATGGACATATAGTGAGGAAGAGTGTCTGTGAGGTATACAAAGTGGGAATTAGATTAAAGAAAAATAAGGTAGTGTATTAAAAACCAAGGGAAATAATTGAAGAAGAACCAATTAAGAAAAATGTGAGGGAATTATTAAGAGGAGTTCTCCAGTAGAACAGTGTTTGTAAAAATGAAGGACAGATGACTAAGGATGTTCATTGATTATCGAAGGTTCAACAAGTTAGTGGAAAAAATACTACCTAATGTCAGTAATATCAATGTCAGTAGAAGACGTTATACAGAAGTTGCAGGAAAAACGATATTTTACATCATTAGATTTAAAGAATAGGTTTGATCTTGTAGATTTTAGAAAAATTGTAGAGGTATACTGTTTTAAGGACCATGGTGAAGCAAGAAAGAAATATCCAAGACCACAATATGTTAAAGAGGTACCTACAGAAGTTTGTAGGATTAGTAGAGTACTTTAAAAAATTAATTTTTTATTTTAAGGATTAGGTAGCGCCATTTTTGATGCGGTAATCAAAAATAATAAGTTTTTCATAATAAAAAAACAAAACGAGGCATTTTGTACACTGAGAGACAAATTAGAAGGGCAGTCTGTGTTAAGAATATTTTAGTATAAAACAGAAACCGAGTTGCATAAAAACGAATCGGCAAGAGGGTTTCTGGTGATTTATTTTAGAAAGGAGGGAAGGTTAATAAAATATACCCGGTAACAGATTGTAGTGCTGTGCAGATGAATTAAGCTGGAAGGAATATTAGTACAATGATAGAGAAGTAGGCATTATGGTTGAAAGAGTACGACTTTGTCATAGAACATAGAAAATGAGTAAGAGAATGAAACATGATGATACGTTGAGTAGGATAAATATTATGTTGTTACTAGTTAAAGAAGCGGAACAAGTCTATTTGAAAGAGAAAAAGAAAAAACGTGATGAAGGGTGAAAGGTGAAAGTGATATCAGTTAAGGTATGATAAGATATTAGAGATAAAAGAACAGATATTACTAGGGAAAAAAAAGATTATAAAATAAAAGATAACATTGTTTATACAAAATAGGACAAGAGATTACAATTAGTAATACCGAAGAATATGATAGGAAGTTAGATATTTCAGATGTATGACGAAATAAGACATATATGGAACAGGAAAAGCTTTGTTTTTAATATTAGTAACACGACGGAATTAGTAAAGGAGCATATATAGGAGGATGTTTAAGATTCAATGAATCATAAATGATACGCTGTCGGTACTTTTCGATACAGTCTACCTTTTTAAAATATGATATTACATTTATTTTGATAACATTTTTGTACATAAGATATTTTTAAAATTAACATTCGGACACTGGAATTACATCCTTAAATTCTACTTTTTGATACAGTCTATATAGACCACTAATGGACCTATTAGAGAAGACCAGAAAAGAGCATCAGTATAAATATTTTTCATGGTAAATGCATTTACGAAATATTTATGATTATTTCCGGCTAGTTCAACAGTTACTAGAGAAGCGATAAAGGCAATGGAAGAATATATTAGGGCGCATGGGTATCCCAGAACAGTTCTTTTCGATAGTAGTACACATTTTTTCTCAGATGATTTTAGTAAGTGTAGAGAAAAGAATGGGTAAAACATGTAGAAGTAGTGGTAGTATGTCCAAGTTCAAATGGACAGGTAAAACGATTTAAAAGAGCAATGGTACCAATGTTAGTAAAATTAGCGGAAAAAGAGGAAGTAAACTGGCGTAAAATTTTAAAACCGGCCCATTTGTGGTAAACAATATGGTGAGTAGTACGATAGAAAGCACGGCTGCTAGATTGATATATGGGGTAGATCAGAGATTTTGACTAAAATTCGAGGCAAAGGAGTAGATGGACGAGTTAAATAGGTCAGATATATAACAAGAAGAAACAAGGCAAGAGCATAGGTTAGATATGTAAGTAAGTATTTAGTATCAGAAATAGAGGGCATGTAGGTGGAGGGACTACTCTATTCAGAAATAGTCAGTACAGAGAGGATTATGTTATATAGGAAAAATGAGGCAAATAGGAGTAATGATAATTATTCAGGATGGTGATCGAGACAGAACAGGATGATGACAAGACGGAAGATCACCACACAAAAACTCTACAACAAAACTTGATATTTTGTCATAAATTTATATACGGGCAATATCCCCGAGATAACCATACTCATTGGAATGTGTAAGCACCGTGAAGCGAACTGCTAGAAAAATATGTAATTCTGCCAGAAAAATATGTAACTCCATTTGCACAGAATTTTTAGGTTGCTATGGTCATAACCTAAAAGTTCGTAAAACCAGAGTTATTGGTTAAAATGTTTTCTAACTCTAAATGGCCATAATTAACATTAAATTAGCTTAAATAAGGTGTTAAAAAATATAAAAATATATTTTATGAATTCGTTGTTGGTACGCTGTTGAGCCAGCAACAATTATTTTTGACCGGTTCTAATGTAGTTTATAAACAGGATATATATGCATATAAATATATAAATGGTGCGCGTTTTAAGTTTATTGTAGATTTTGTTTGGGTTTTGTTTAGGCTGCTCGTTTCATCAAGAAGGTAGTTCGGATTCCCAAATATTATGGGATATGAACTTGATCCATTGCAGTACAAATTAATCTGGTAAGGTTCGTCAACGCTTATCGCTTTATAGATTTTTAAAATAATGATATAAGCATTTTTTTGTTTTGTCTTGTAATTGTCTCTATGTTTGCTCTCTCCATGATTTAAAAGACTGTTTAATTTCGTTAAAATTAGGAATACAAATTTTTGTCCAACTAACCATTTTCGAGTACGATGCTTTTGACATTCTATTCTACAAAAATGTTGTGCATATATTTACCACTTTTTATGTATATTTAATAAAAAGCAGCAATTGTATGAGTATGGCTGATTATTTTAATCACAAATGGAAATTTTATTATTACTCGTATCAGCACAAAAATTGGACGTCTCATTTTAGCAATACATAATTGCGAATGACAATTATATTTACGAATAAAAAAATCGTATAAAGCGAGCACAAACAATATTGGATCAGGCGCCTTTAAGACGTTTTTATTTATAGAAATTTATTATTTTTTTATGTTATTTGTGCAGTAATTTATTTTTTTATGTGCAGATAATTTATCTTAATTATATTTGCTTTTCATTTGTTAGTTTTTCATTTTTCTTTTGATACTATTTCATTGAAAACGTTAAATTAATATTGATTCAATTGGTTCATATATATACGATGAATAATTGTGTTGTTTGATAACGTTGATAGATAATATGTCACTGTTCGTTATAACTAAAACTAATTGTGATAATTATAATGGACAAAGTGTTGTTAGGTTATGTTCTAGTTTAAGTTTATAAACTATCTAGTGGTGTCACTTAGAAATTTAATTCTTGAGTTTATAAGTTCAGAAGATATCAACATTATATCAATGTCCTTCATGATAAAGACAGTGTTGATTTACCGAGTCGACTCAGTGGACCTGTACAAAATTTAAAAAAATCACAGATTTTTTGAATAGAACCTGATATGTAACACTGTTCTTCATCACTTATATGCTTGACAGCACAATTTTTTTTGCGATTCAATAACATATAGGATGATTATTAATTGCACTCATATTTCGTATTTCGGCAATAATCTGAACAACAATCCAATAGAGCATATTAAATTGATTCACGTCCTGGTTAGAATGGTAACTCGGTGATTAAAAAGATCCTTAATTTAATAAATTTGGAACGAGAGTAAGTTCATCCAGAAAACCCTTAGCAATAAAGCTTTAAACCTTAGTATTTTCGAATTTGGAATTGGTTTCTCTAGATACCAAAGTATTTCCTTCCCCCCTCCCAATTGATTCACAGATTTCTATGAAGTTTTTTGTGTTGCAAGTTACTGATGATTTAGCTTATTGTTTTGAATTACTGAACTGAAGTGTTTAGTACCAATTCTAACATTGGAGAAGGTTTAAAGACCAAATAGTAAATCCTATAATTTTCCCAAAGCCGTTTAAAAAGTTTGCGAAACATTATAATTGCCATTGAATCCATTCTAACCTCTTTTGCGCAATTCGTGGCAAATATCTTTAGCCATGTCTTAAAATACTAAGCCAGAAACGATCAGAAGGCTATAAGAAAAGGCACACACTTATGAAGCTACAGATTTAGTGTTTTCCAAAAATTTTGTGCTAAATTGAATCTTTGAAAATATAATATTTTCCATATGCTGCTTCCTGGGAAGTTTACATTTGACTCCTTCACCAAATGTATTCTTTTTGACATATTTAAGTGATAAAGCTTTGAGTCTCTTGTTTAATCATAGGTCTACGGTAAAACTAACTAATTGATTTCCATCATATTATTACTTCTTTCTGAAAGTGATCTTAAAATCCTCTCAGAAAACCTTTGGGATATTTTCTTTGGCATCATGTATATGGTCACTATCGACTTTACGGTTACCAGTGCTGTTACAAACTTTATGTTTCTACAGAAAAACTTACTTAAGCTACTTAGTCAGGCTGACGTAAATTTTTCTTAAAACTATCCATGATTTATTTCGTTTTTGGCTGCAGTTCATGGTGACAGTTAACAAATATTTGTATAGATACTCGAGTTCGCTTTTGAGCTTTGCTCGTTTTTTTTTGTACTCCATTTTACTGCTGCTCTGAATATGATCAAACAAGGGGCTCCGCTCCTGAACGATTGGGCGCCCCTACACCAGGGCTGCTACGCAGCCCTTCGGATTTCTTTCTTAATCTAACAATGAAAGGACTGCTTATGATACCCAGTGGCTATCATATAAGCTTCAATACATTTTCGTCACAGTAGGCTGCTTCGCAGGCTTCTTTTTAAATAAAATTATTGTATACGTTTCTCGAAACGTGCCGAGAATGACCAACGGAAGTGTGTAATTTGTGGTTCAAGCGCTCTATACATAAAGTAACTCATGCACAACTTCTAGCCAATAATATTTCAAATGAGTTTGTAGACCAAGTTATGGCCCTATCTTCCGCTGATTTAGAGTTCTAGCCCTGTTTGACTTTTAACAATTCAATTAAGAACAGAAGAATCCCACGTTTATGTCTTAACAACGGATTGGATTTTCCACCAGTGTCTGCTGCAGTTGCAGAATTAACTAAGCTCGAGGCACGACTCGTTGCAGCAATCCATATTTTCCAAAAGATTTGGCTTGTTTATGTAGTCCACGGGCAGTTTCGGACTAAAGGGAGTATTGTTAACTTTCCTGAACAAGTAGATAACACGGTCAGCGCTTTACCTCGAATGCCTCAACAAGACGACGTAGTACATATTCGACTTGCTCGTCAGATGCATGTCGCACATAACTATACAGCAGGCACTATTTGACCTAATAAAGTTCTGGCTGCAGCAATAATCCTGTCAGAGGCTCCTCTTTATCAATACTTTGGTATAAAAATTACGCCACAATGAGTTACACAGGTAGAGGAAATGTTAGGTCAGCTCAAAAATAACAGGGAAGGTGACTTACAAATGGAAGAAGGAGATGCCAACCATGAATTTAGCACTATTTATATCAATCCTGGTATGACAGAAACACTAATTACGGGGGAATAAGGAATTTGTCAGCTCATGGATATCAACCGGTGTCGATTCTCTTCGATAAGGACTCGCCTTATCTAGCTTTTCCACAAATATTTGGTGGATCGCGACTCAAACCAGTTCACAATGGAAAAGAACTCAACCGATCAGATCTGGTAAAATCGATTGCTAGTCGCTACTATAGACGAGCTGCTGAAATTGCTGACTTTGTGCTTTTTATGGCTAAGATTTTGGAAATTCAACGAATCGTTAGCAACCGATCAATATGTTTGAGAAAACGACGGAATAATGATCACTCCGTAATCACGGCTCAGCAAATTGCACTCAGTGAATTTGAGGATAATCTCGTTCGAGAGGATAATGCCTACCGAGTATTGCAAGGTGTTCGCAGCTCGAGCCATCGTTGGCGTCATAACATGTTCGCGTTATTTTAACAACAGATTTAACGCTCTGACGAAGATATTCAATTGCCATCTAGGTCCTTTCGGAAATCGGAAACTAGCGAATTATTATTACAGGGTCGAGTTTCAGCACCGTGGAAGTCCGCACGTTAATATGATTTTATTATTTTATATAAAACTATCAAAATATCGTACTTCATCATTGCAGTATAATCTATCAATACTCTATCACATGAGTGAAACGCGATTGTAAAATAGTGCCCCAAGACTATCTATTTAAATAAAATAAAAAAATCCGAAAACTAAACACTTTGTTACTTTTTTCGTTTTTGAATTTACTACGAGAAAAGCAGCCCATACCATTTTTGTTTGTTTACAATATTATTACAGCAATGTATCAGTTTACGCGAAAAATTTGTTGCACAGTATGTTGCGTTAAACACTACAGCGATATTAATTTTATTATATTATTATATAAACTTATTATTTTATTTTATTATTTAGACAATCAGTAATCTGTAGTAAGTAATGACGATGATATAAGCTGCTCTACTTTGTAATGTAAGTAATATAATATAATAAAAATCACGTCATGCAAAGTATTACTGTAGCATAAAAAATTGTATGTATTGTGTGTCCAATCACATTTAAACTTTGATTTGCTATAATTCGCGAACACGACCAGCTTTCGACATAATCTCTGCGGCTTTGGGCTATTCTCAACAGCATCTATATACATATGAAAATTCAAATAGCTAGCTTTTGTAGTTTTCGCGTTGAAAAAGGACACGGACGGACAGATGGACGGATGGCCAAACAACGGGGATATAAGCTTCTTTTACATGTAAAATGTAGAGAAGCTTAAAGCACTAAGCATGTACCGGCGATTATTATCGCATTACGTAAATTTGTTAAGTAAAGGTACCCTGCTTTTTAAACAATTTTCGTTTCTACACAAAAATAATTTCAAAATCCAGAAATCGAGTTCTTTAAGCTTTTGCAACGAACACTAATATAAAAAAAAACAAAAACTTTTAACATGAAAGAGCCACGTAAGCAATAAATGGAATTTGAAGAACCTTTAACAAAACTTTTCAATCCGTTGGACATACAAAAATTTAAATTTAATCTGGATTAAATTAAATTTTGTTTTTCGTTTAATACTTTCATCGCTTGTTTTTTTTTATGTTTGTTCAAACAAATAAAACAAATAAACCACAAAATCCAATTAGACCAATAACAAAATAAAAAATAAAAATTTTCATCTTTATTGCTGAACAAATAAAAATTAAGAAATGAATATCTTAAAGCAAGATCTTTCATGTTGAAATTAAACCTTTAACCTAATCCAATTTGTTTTGTCATGATGTTAAATGATATTCATGTTTTTGGTATTATTTATTATTTGATGTACACAAGTATATTTAAATAGTTTTAACTTTAAATTTAAAATATATATGTATTTTATGGATATAGGTATGAATGGTGCAAATGTTTAAAAAACAAACTCTTGTGTATCTTAAAATTATAAAAACTAAATCTCGAATGAAATAAAACTGTTAAAACGAACCAATCGACCATGTCAGTGGAGATTAAATTATTTTTTTAGTCACAATGACTTTAAAAAATCCATGAAGTATAGAAAACAAAAAAAAATTTGAGAGGGTTAACTTACTATAAGTTATCTTGACGTGTACACTTCAAACTTATTTGACCATTTAGACAAAAACAAAACTTAAAACATTAAATATCCCATCACCCAACGAAATGGATTTTAAGAGTAAAGTAATAATAATTTACTAATAATTTGTAGTTTTATTATTATATTTTATACAAATTATAAAAATATATGTACCTATATATAATATAATTTGATATCATGCTGGTTTTTAAATTTGAATATGATGTATAATATACATTCATGTAAACAACATAACTCCAAAATATATTATCTCCTGAAAATGATATTTACCTCTCGATTCGACCAACATAATATTGGTTTGGTTCGATAATAATGCTCGACCATACAAATAGTACAAAAATTTGTACACAAAGTTGTTTTGATTTTGTGGATTTCTAATTGAATTTGAGGTTATTATATATCGAACGATATTAATTGGATAGTCGACGGGATATTTTTATTTTGATGTACAATTTGTAGTTTTTGTATAGAAATTTGTTAAATCCAATATTCTAGCATATAAATAGTAAACGAACGTAATAAAATATAAATTATAATTTTTGGATAATTATTAAAGAATTTTTGTTTTTTAGTTAGTTTAGTTTGGTACTTCCGCTTTAAAGTCCACAGATCTAGTCAACGCATTTTCAATTAACTTCAATGTATAGTTTTCATTGTAACTGCAGTAATTAAAAAATGTAATATTAAAATGTATCATTCATTACTGTCGTCACGGGTGAATTTTATCCATTTAATGATTCCATTCCAAAAAACCAAAAAAAGCATTATAATAAATGTTATTAATGAGTGCTAGAAATGTCCTTTTCCTATTTTTGGCAAGTGTTACATATTGCACTTAATTAAAGTTGTAAGCTGATTAAATGTTTTATTAATGTCTATTATACGACAAATCCCACTAAATTAGCAAAGGTTTTTCTGTCGAATAGCAGTCCATTATAAACTTCGTGTTATTTAAAATAACACTCTCGGAAACAAACCAGAAAAAACGTCGTCAATATGGATTCATCTGCCTTGATCCCCCGCCTGCTTTTTATATTATTTTAGACATCCAGAAGAAATTAAAATTTTCTCCATTTTTAAGAGTCATTATCACCGATAGTGATTATTGTTTAATGTCAGTGTTTTTAGAGGTTGGTGATCAATTTAATAAAGATAGATTTGTTGAACGTGACAGAGCCAGCGTATTTGCTATCATCTTATTTAATGAACGACACCCGTAATTTTCGCCTAATTTCTGATATCGTGGTTGTAAAGAACTCGGTGAGTGTCGTCATAGTCTCGTTTGGAGCCACATATCATCAATTCATTATCAAATATTATCATCAAACATAAGTTTATAATGCTATTTTTATCATCATGGCTTCATGTGGTGTCTGTAAATTGACTATTGAAAGAGCTGATGAAAATATAAGTGAGTATAATAGTTGTTCGTTAATATTTCACAGCAATTGTTTGAATTTTAATAAAACAGTTGCTGATTTCATGAAAGAACGTAAACAACCTTGGACTTGCTTTAGTTGTCTCAAAAAAAAAAAAAAAAAAAGCACACCGATTTATCATTGGGTAACAAACCAAAAACTGTAAATAATAACTTATCCTTACCGTCTAACGTAATGAATGAAATTATTGTTATCAAAAACGAATAGTGCCATCAGTTTACTTTATTGAATGATAGTATTGCAAAGATAGAAGCACAGTTGGGCGTGTAAATTACAAAATGTAATTTACTGGATTTTTTACATGTAAAATGTATGTAAAATGTAAACGATTATTTTATACATACTGTAAAATATAAATCAACTTTTTCATTACAATTATCGCCATCTGTTACCAAATCTCTTAATTAAAGAAAAATTGACTATATACTACAGTGTAGTGTATTTGTGTTTATTTATTGTGATATTTGTACATACGTATAAATGTAAAATAAAGTGCAACTTTCCTATGATAAGAAATATTTTGACAATGAAATCTTGACACCTGCTATCAATAAATGAAATTTGATGAACGCTTCATTTTTTGTGAGAGGAGTTAGCATATGGAATTCCTTGAATGGTAACTGCTGGGTTTCAAAAAGAATATTTTTCCCAAATTTAATTATTAATGTATTAATCAATTTATCTAGTATTAGTTCTATGGTAAGGTTAGTATAATGGTATTGCTGCAAACTTAATTAGAGTAAGAAAAATTAAATTGAATTAATAAAATTCACTACAGTTCCACGCTTAAATTCGATAATCATATTCGCTACCTCTGGACATCAAAGGTATAATGCATCACTGAGAAAAAAACTATAGTTAAAATATATAAAAACCTAGTATAAAATACACAAGGCTACGGCAGTTTTCAGCCTACTAAGTACTTGTATAGCACTACGGAGTTTTTTTGATTATTTTAACAAAATTAGGATATCATAAATCAACTTAGTTTTTTATATGAAAGACCCTTTTTAACATACTAATATATCGAAGTTTTGTAAATAATTTATACATGACCATATATAATTTTTTAGCAAAGCGTACTGTTAAAATTAACAAAACATTTTGTTAAAACGTCGAAGTTGCTTAGATAATTTAAACATGGTCATGTATAACTCTATAATTAAGCAGACTATACAAATTAACAAAGCATTTTATCTAAAATATCGAAGTGAACTCAGTAATTTAAACATGACCATGTATAATCATTTACCGAAGCGGACTAGACAAATTAGCAAGGTATTATTTTTAAAGGTAGCTTAATTGGTTATAGTTAGCTAAACAACCCCTCGTTTTTTGATGGGATTGTTTGAAGCCGCTATAACAATTTCTAGAATGTTGGTAATGCAAACTAGCATATTGTTTCATTTTTGAGTTAAATAATGTAGATCTTATTGTTTAAAGTTTAACTATTTATTTGCATAAAAAATATATTTTTGTATCAGTTTTTACTGAATAAACTGTATAAATTGGAAAATTATTAAGATTTACATTATTTTATTCATTCATGAAATTCAGTGATTTTCGATGATTCAGTGGCACACATATGAAATTGAAACACCATGTTATTATTAATAACTAAATAAATACAAAAATTATATTTTTATTAATTACATGTTCTTTATTTTATTTTATTAATATCCCCAATAAAAGTATCTACAATGGGACAGTCCTGCAATTCACAGTCCTGCAAGCACAGTTTTCGTTTCTCAGCTAAACTATCATCTATATCAGAACTTCGTGGGACAACAATTGCAAAAGCATTTTGCGAGTCTTTAATGCTGTACTTAATTCGTTTTCTGTTGACCGTTTTTGATGATGGGACAAGTACAGCGTGCAAAAGCTGCATGTAGTGAAAATTAATAGTATCTGTTAAAGAAAGGGAAATTAAGAAACAAATAAAGCAAAGTATGTACAATTAGTAGTCATAGATTACTTACCAGCAGTTAGATTTTCTTTTTTATTCAGTAGTTCGGAAAAACATGACTTAGATGCGCAATCTTTAACCCTTTCTTTGTATAAAGTATCCACAACTTTTAAGAAATTGTCCCATTTCACAAATAACGAGTCATTTTCAAAATAAATATATTTGAAATCGATATCGACCTGTAAATTATACTATTAATAACAAATTCCTTTATTTTTAAGTTTATTCAATTACCAACTCTGGAGCACTGGCGTACTTATAAAGTGGCCAGTCTTTAAGTAGTTGTTGTAGATTGCAATCATTATTTTCGTCTATGTTTTTTCTTCGAAATGCCGCAGTTATTTTCCATAGCTCTATTACTTCATCCCAGTTGCGCAAATGTTTTAGTACTGCTTGAATCTTTTCCAATTGTTCTATGTCTAAATCTGTAAATTAGTTTAAATCAAATATATGCTATTTAAAAGTTACAAATGCAAACTACCTGAGCCACTGGCAAACTCTTCTACAACTCTTCTTGGTACTTTTCTTTCAGCCAAAATTTTGGGCTTACGTTTTGTAGGATTTAAATTTAATTTTTTCAAAGACCTCAATTGACATTGATATCGGTCCCAAATTTTTCCTTTAGGAGGAAACTTGCCACGTCCAATAAAGTAAGTGTTCTGCAAAGTAATTTAAAATCAAATAGAAATTAAAGGAAATGTTGTTTTATTTACCATATTTTCATTTGGGAAAAGTTCAATTATCTGCTCTGCAGTGGTTTTTGCCTTTGACACCGATAGTTTTATTTCGTTTTCTATATAATATTGAATTACTCTATGAACAATATTTGTGCGTTCCGCCGGATGCAAAATATTTGTTTCCCTATATGATTCTATGAGGGACCTTCCTTGTTGATTGCTATTTAATATACTTGCAACCGAAATCTAAGTAAATAAAAGTTTGGACCAAATTTTGGAATTAAAATATCATAATGGGTAATTATGTTATTAACATTAACAAATTTGTATTACGTCTTCTGAATTAGTTGTTGATGGGGTAGCATTTGAAGATCTACAAGACTGGTCGTTATCCGGATACTTTCGTTTTGGAGATACAGAATCAGACTCTGAAAAACACAGTTTGTGTTTAGTTATCCAATCACTAATCGAAGAATTCATTGACAATGTACTATCTTCATTCTGTAACACAATAACAATTTTTAATTTCTATACAATAAATTTGTTATAAAATCATTTAAACTTACAAAACTTTTCTGCCACTTGGTCAAATGATGTTCAAACATCACTTTGGTTGCGAAATTATCCGATGTAAATATTTCATCGATATGTCTTTCCTTCATCATTTTTAAAGTTTCGATTGATATATTTTTGGCTGTGAAAAATTAAAAGATTTAATTATCTGTTTAAAAAATTAGTTGGTTAAATTTTAACTTTACATTGTAACATAGTAAAAATATCTGTTGGGAGATTCCAGCTATTTAAGAGATCATACATGTCAGACTGTTCACTAAAAGCTGCGTTATTAATAGAACGCTTAGGTTGATTATGAACTGCATTTGCATTTAATATATGAAACGGTTTTTGGATTATATATGCCTCATCATGTTGCTGGTTTTGAAAGCCACCAGGATAGTCAAAGACATTGTTTAAGCATGTATAGGTTTTGGCATTATTTTCAGCAATTATCTCAGAAAATAGTTCTGGGGCATCATCCATCATCTATTTAATTCGTAAATTACTTAAAAAATTTTAGTAACTGAAATATTAAAAAAAATTAATTAAATTATTTATCTGAATTTATATGTTTAAATGTAGATTTAACCATATAAATCCAGCCATACACGTATACTCGTATACTGGAACTATGTATAATCATGTTAAACAAAAAAGTGCTTCTTCCTAATCATTGACTGGCCACTTGACAATTTATGCGCTTGTATTGGAGGTGAATCAAAGAAAGCTACTGGAAAAAGTGAAACCACATCATTTACAAGAGGTTGCAGCTCATATGAAACAAAATGATCGTTATATTCGCCATTAACTTTGTTACAAATCACATACATTTTTTCTTTGCACTTAGATGTGATCACTTCTATAATGCAATATATTTCCGTGTTATGTTCAAATGTTTTTGTTAAAAAGAAACCTATTTTATATAAATGTCCATTGCTTATGATTTGAGAATAACTAAAAAAATCATTCTCTGAAAGCTTTAGTTCTTTATTTATCAAATGCGAATTTGTACTTTTTTTTGCATATGACTCATTTACTTCAAATATTTTTGTGGTAGCTGGCATGTTTATGTAATGCGAAAATTTAAGTTGATATTTGGTTGATAAAGTTAATGGAATATTTTGTCTGCTGGAAATGTTCTTTGCATACATTTTAAGCTCTCGATGTTTGCCCTCAAACCTTAGGCTCCAAAACTCTTTAGGTGGACCACAAAATTCTATTACTCTTGGATAGTGTATCAATAAATGATATTTAGGTTTAAGATGCTCGCTAAACAGTTCCATATATTTTTTGTTATGTTGATCAATTAAATTTCTTAGCAAATCTATATTTTCTCTACTGAATTCTGGCAAAAGCAATAAATCAAAAATTTTTATAAAGGTACAAACGAACATCCAAACTTGATCATTTGCCGGAATTAAGTGTCCCACCATTAATGGGAAAAAGTGTGTCAGTGTCCACATTTCTCTTGCTGAGGCTGATAATCTTTTATTTTTTAAATATTGTATTAAAATTGGTTTAAAAATATTTCCAATTTTGCTTTCTCCATACGAAAAATTACTTTTTATTGTATTAAAGTCATTTAATGTGAATATTTTCATTTTTATATAAAACGATATTACACTAGTTAAGTTGTAATGACAGATACCTTCAAACACATCGTGCATAATATCAACAGTAAAGTTTTTCGTTACATGGAATGATGGAATATCGTTGAACAGAGAATTTTTGTGAATACCAGTTAGTGAAACATTTTCAAGAATAACATCTTCATTGTAATTTTTTTCGTCTCTTAGACTTAGTGCATTTTCAATTGTTAATTTAGCTGCATTTTTTTTAGTTTCCTTACAAAATCTACAGTACATATTTGAAGAAAAGGACTTGGAAAAATCCAACAATTGGTTCAATCCCAAATTATCACCGAGAACTAAACCTAGCACAAAATGTACTAGTGAAGTTCTGCCATTCGTGGCGTTAATATTTAAACCATTAACTTCTAAAGAAATAATATTAGAGATTAACGTATTTATAACAAGATCGTTTCCATGTTTTTTAATATCTTTGGCATTAAAAAGTGCCGCTACAAATATTTGGTTGAGTTTTGATGAGCAATTCAGTGTAGGAAATGAATAATATACTGCTGTTACAGATTGAGAGCCTGCATGTGAACCAAGAGGATTGTTGATTTCAAAATCATCTGTGTACAAAAAATATGGTATTAATATTTTTTTTGGATAAAGGCTACACTTTTCTTTCCATAATTTGCCTTGAACGAAATTTGATAGTTGCGAATCGCAGTAACTCAATTCTTTCATTTTTGAAATACAGTCAGTAAGGATTGACTCTTTCTCAAAAATCTTGCGGAACTGAAAATCCAGAGGCAAAACGATCCCTTTATCTATAGATTCTTTGAAAATGGCGGTACCTCTGTCATGTGACAAAGAAATCTCTCTATTAATTATGAACTCAGCTGATTTTTCAAATTCATCACGTTTAATTAATTGTTGAATTAATTTGTATTCGGTTCCAATGTCTTTGAAAGGATCAGTAAACATTTATGAAAAACATTCAATTTTTTTTTATGTCACTACTACATAAATCATTGCTAAAGCTTTTTAGGCAGTTCAAAATTGGCTTAATAATATATTCGGTTATTTTGATTGTAGTGTAGTTACATCTTTTCTTGTAAAGTTGTTTTTAGTATGCATATCTAACGTAAATTGAAGTAGTTGTTCAAACATTTGTTCTTTACATGCCTCAAAACTAAAAGTTTTATTTAATGCAATTGAAGAACTATCGACATCTAATAAAAGTTCCTGATCTAATACAAATTTAGGCAATTCGAATTCAGTTGCAGGAATATCTGTTTTATTTGATGTATTTTCTAGATTATGGCTAACGACTGTTTTTATTTTACATATAGTTATATGTTTTTTAAAAGCAGCAATGCATTGAAATTTTTGGTTGCAAAATTTTGAGCAACAGATAAAAGTACTATTGTTATTGAAGCCATGTTTAATTTTAAGATGTAATACTAAAAGTTTTGGCGTACTTAAGTTCGATTTACATTCAGAACACGCAAATATCGATATTGATGAGTATCTAAATAATTAAAAAAATGCAGAACAAATTGTATTTCAAAATTTCAATTTAAAAGCATGGCCAAAAGATATTTTAATTCTAAACTCTTCCAATCGTGATTTTATTGCACTTATTTTCCAAAAACAGTGCACTATTGAAAAAGGGGTAAACGATTATTGAACTTCAACTACATTTTATATTAAAATAACAACATTAAAATCGGAGAAATCGCTTCACATTCACAATGAGTATTTGATTATATTATATATTAAATTAATTTTACAACTTACCTTGCACTTCTAATAATTATAAAAACGCCACTCTTTATAAATCCACTAATTTATTTACACAAGTTCGAAACTAAATTTTTAACAATTAAAATAATTTTTTCGCAACTAAACCCACCAAAATATACTTCCATAATGATTTAGAGAGCATTTTACTTGATTTATTTTTTATATGTAACCATATACGTTTACGGCTCAAATAACGGGACTATATTTCTAATTATTGGTTGTAAGAAAACAGAGAAACCGAAAATAAGACTATTTCATTTAGTCCTATGGATATCATCGCGTGTTGCCTGTTTTTATATAGTTCCGTCTCTTTCGTGCACTTCTTCTAGAATATTCTAAAAGAATATGTTTTGAATGGTTGTGTGTTGGTATGTAATTTTGAATTACATAATAAAAATTTAAAACAAAACGAACAATAAAGGTACTACACACGATCAAACTTACCATCGCCCGACGGTCGGCCTGTTAAATTGGATCGTGTGTAACACCTTATATGACCATTTTTAATTAGACGAACGAAAGAAAACAAACGAACGAATTTTCGGCAGCACTATATATTGTAGAGCAGGGGTATGAATTTTTGGTAAATTAAAACTAAACTATGAACATTTTAAAAGAATAAAATAACTGCTTAAGCACTCTAAATAAAAATGATTACTATAAGTACCTAAGTATTTTTAGTAAGATAAATAATTTAACAAAATATGTTTGTATTTATTCTGGTTGACATTTTTAATTGGAAACATTTTTTTACGAATTAGGTTAGATGCATCTGAAATTGTATTACACACCAACATTCTGTTTAGTTTAGTACAATTGTCCTTAGAAAAATGTTATTATTTTGTGACTTCTTCTAGTGTAAATTATCAAAGAAACCTTGAATGAATTATATATTCAATTTATGTAAAATTATACAAGCGTTTGAAACATTTAAAAAGTGGATAAACTTGTATAAATCTACTAGTTTTGTAAAACGCGCCAAAAATTTTCTTTTAAACAAAATGTATAATATTACCAAAAACTTGTATAAAAATACTTTTTCCAAATTTTGTATATATATTTTCATTTAATTCACTTTGTAAGTTTTTATCATTAATTTTAAACAAGCGTTGGTTAATTTATACAGGCGGTTAGATAATTTAACACTTGATAAACTTATATAAATCAGTTTTTTATTTTTAGGTGATTTAATAAAGTTTTCACTATAAAACAATATATAATATTAACAAAAACTTGTATAAAAATACTATGGTTTAAAAATTTAGTGTATTTTAGTTCACCTAAGCCATTTTGTATAATTTTACTAAAGTTTTTTTTCCCAGTACATAGGCATTTTATCGAATGGATAGAATAGGGCTAGTATTTTCAGGCATACATTTATTTGATGAGGGTGAGACGGGTAGTGATAATTTGGTTGATTTTGTCCGGTTTGAAATTAATAAAGATTTAAATTTAAAACCCAGTCAAACGAGTATAGATTCACTTCATTCATTTCACTGCAGAGAATTATTTTATTTATGATTAAACGTCAAATTGCAATTAGTTTTCCGCTACATATTAAAAGAAATATGCACTCTTAAAAATATTTTATTTTAGTTTATTCAAATGTAGCTAGATGGCACTATGTCACTAGTTGTTTACAGAGACGTAAACAGATGGCCTTCTAGAAGGATAGGTGATTTTTATAGTCTCAATGTAGATAACTAAAAGTTGAAAATAATTATGATTAACCATTTAAATAAAATGTTTAACTGGATTTTCTAATGCAAGTTATTCTTATAAACAAATGTTTGTATCATTTATTCAATATTTTAAATTATTTCTGGACGAATTCTCGTTTTTTAAATATAATTTACATATTTTTGTAAAATACACATTTTTTTGTAATTTACGTTATTTACATGTAAAATGGAGAAAACGTTTTTTACATGTAAAACGCCCAACCCTGTTGAAAACCCACTTAGGAAATCAAATCAGGTATGTCAAGACGCACTTTCAAGACATCCTGCCAGAAAAACTGTTTTTATGGAACCACTATAGACATTATTATATTTAGAATATCTATAGAAGACGATTATTAGTTACAATCCATCCAAATACTTCCGATGACTACGTATCTAATATAAAAAACATTTCTGAAATTCCATCAAAAAAGGCTGCACTGGAAAGTGAACAAAGAATATAAGCTCTTTATTCGAAATGAGTTACAAATAACGTTTTACGTAAAAACCATCAAACAAAACCACGAAAAGGACTATTCAAAAAACTGAGATGTCCTGTAAGGCAACATCGTAATATACTAAATAAGCGAGGCTAAAATATAAAATAAAATTTTTAATTTCATTTGTCACCCAATACCACAAAAAAACATGATTAGTAGTTCGCAATATAACACCTAGGTGCCACTCTACATTAAAACAAAGTTTTGTTTATAAAGGACGTTTATTATAAACACATTTTCTTTTATTTGGGCAATTGTCAAGTGCTCGAGAAGAAAATGACAGAAGCTTTTGTCAGAAAAAAATATAATATTTATATTGATTCATTTTTAGGAAAAACACAAAATTATTAGAAACCAACTAGCTAATTAACTAAGTACATATGTCCCAAACATATTTGAGATATATACGTCCCGTTTGACTTTAGTTTTACCTGATATTCAACTTTGCTCTTCAGATTAGACAAGTTAACAAAGCAAATGGAAACGGGTAAATCGTTCGTTCACAAGGTAGGCTGAAAATTAAAAAAATAATGCTGTGTGCCTTAATCGACTAAACTAACTAAAATAAATTATAGCGAGTTAGTTCATGCCATTTCTAGATAGATAAGGTAGACAAAAGTCCCTAAATGTGTCTCAACTGGAAACTAAACTAAACCAAAAAGTGTTATAGTTTATTTATAGTTAAAAAATATTATAGTTATTTTATACTTTTTGTGAAGTCACCAAAAAGTTAATTTTTCAGCTACCAACTATGAGGTGATAGCGGAAGCTTTAACAATTTAAAAATTTTAATTTGAAAAGTCGATTAAGGCACACAGCATAAATAACAAGTTTTAAAATAAAACAATTATGTGCTATAACGAATCCAATTTAAATTTAATTTGAATCATCCCTAATTTAATTTATTTCGACGCGAAAACCAACTTATATTTCTTTAAATGCATATATAAACTTATAAATTTGTGTTTATTTTGCTACAGTTCATAATAGATAGTGTAATCAAGAAAAGAGTGTCGATAATGGGTGATGGATGCAAGAAAATTATTTTGGATGATAAGTTAATATTATTTCTAACTCTAAAAATTTTAAGCAATAAATTACAAATGTTTAGGCTGTTGATGACACATTGCCACTTGAACCTTATTTATTCAATTTTATTGGTATTTAAATGAGTTAAAACCTAACTAAATAAGCTTCTGTATAAGGAAGATAAAGCTTGACCAATCCTTCCAAATTCAACTTAGACTTAATAGGTCAAACATTTGATTATACCCATATATACCCATCTTTTGAGAGAATGCGAGATTTTTATTTACCGGTTTTATAATTCCATACAACATATGCATAATGGCCTTAATCAGACTGGATCAATTATTCTCGAAACACTGTAAAAACAGTTCAGTTTTTTTTCAATAAATTCAGTTTATTATAATCTGGTCTTCAGGAATAATATGCTCGGTCTCAGTTTCTGAGTTCTTTTATTAAAATAACCCAGTCTCATAGGTGAATTTAGGTTTATACTATACAGCATTATTGTAAATGTATTTTAGCAAGCCTTTGTTTAGGCCAGGGTTGGGCGTTTTACATGTAAAAAACGTTTTCTCCATTTTACATGTAAATAACGTAAATTACAAAAAAATATGTATTTTACAAAAATATGTAAATTATATTTAAAAAACGAGAATCCGTCCAGAAATAATTTAAAATATTGAATAAATGATACACACATTTGTTTATAAGAATAACTTGCATTAGAAAATCCAATTAAACATTTTATTTAAATGGTTAATCATAATTATTTTCAACTTTTAGTTATCTACATTGAGACTATAAAAATCACCTATCCTTCTACAATGCCATCTGTTTACGTCTTAAACTAGTTCTTATATTCGACAAAATAAACAACTAGTGACATAGTGCCATCTAGCTACATTTGAATAAACTAAAATAAAATATTTTTAAGAGTGCACATTTATTTCGATATGTAGCGGAAAACTAATTGCAATTTGACGTTTAATCATAAATAAAATAATTCTCTGCAGTGAAATGAATGAAGTGAATCTATACTCGTTTGACTGGCTTTTAAATTTAAATCTTTATTAATTTCAAACAGGACAAAATCAAACAAATTATCACTATCCGTCTGACCCTCATCAGATAAATGTATGCCTGAAATTACTAGCCCTATTCTATCCATTCGATAAAATGCATATGCATTATGCCTTTGATGTCCAGTGTAGTAAAGAGGAAGCGAATATGATTATCGAATTTAAGCGTGGAACTGTAGTGAATTTTATTAATTCAATTTAATTTTGCTTACTCTAATTACAATTAATAATTTTTCATAACCTAAGTTTGCAGCAATATCATTATACTAACCTTACCATAGAATTAATACTAGATAAATTGAATAATACATTAATAATTAAAATTGGGAAAAATATTCTTTTTGAAACCCAGCAGTTACCATTCAAGGAATTCCATATGCTAACTCCTCTCACGAAAAACGAAGCGTTCATCAAATTACATTTATTGATAGCAGGTGTCAAGATTTCATTGTCAATTTATTTCTTATCATAGGAAAGTTGCACTTTATTTTACATTTATACATATGTACAAATATCACAATAAATAAACACAAATACACTACACTGTAGTATATAGTCAATTTTTCTTTAATTAAGAGATTTGGTAACAGATGGCGGTAATTGTAATGAAAAAGTTGATTTATATTTTACATAAATGTAAAATGTATGTATAAAATAATCGTTTACATTTTACATACATTTTACATGTAAAAAACCCAGTAAATTACATTTTGTAATTTACACGTCCAACTGTGGTTTAGGCCCGTTGCATATTTCAGCTAAGCTAAGCAATGAAAATATTTCAGCAAAGCTTTGTATAGCTTGTTTAGTTCATTACGTTGCACATTTCAACTATATATAACATTGCACACATACATAGATTCAATTGACGCATATTCAATATTAAAAACAAAATTAGATTGTATTTTAATATAGGATGCTTTGATTTAATAAAAAAAAACGTCAATATACGTGTGAGCGATATCGCTTACATTAGTAAGGGAAATACAACTCGAGCTAAGTTAGTTTTCATCGAGCGAAACAAAAAATGTATCTTGCATATCTTAGCTCAAGTGTGATATACAACCTATGAGCGATAGCATAATTCACAACGATTTGCTTAGCTTAGGATATACGGTAAAATGGTTGATTTGAAACGAAGTCATTGTTAAGGTCCTTTCTACGGTTGACGACGCTTCTAAGTACCTTTTTCTGGAATCTTTGTATATGATTTTACTAGTACTCGGTTTGGTACAACTGCAATGTTGAATACCTTAAATTCATATTGGTTTCGGGATTTGTTTATAATAATATAGCAGTTTGTTGTATGTTGAAAAATAAGATAGTTTCTATCTATTAGCTAATACATTTTTGTAAATATTTGAGTTATAGTTATTTATTTTCCTTCTTTACTATCGTGTGGTACACCTTCATGCTAAACTTGATCAAAAACTTGAGCAATATCTAAAAATATCGTTGAATAGAATTTTTTTTCTTTAAGTGCTTTCTTATTGATTATTTTGTATACTTGTTGTTGGCAGCGAACCCTGGTTTGATCATTTAGGGTTAAGTAGTTCCTCTTGATTACTGGACTTAAATAGTTTAATTAGTACAGTTTTTCGGAAATATAGACATAATTGCGGCACAAACGATACCCGTTTATGAAACGAAGATGTACGTGTGGTGGTTTTCCTGACATTAGTTTCATGATTACTTCTGTAATTTTTTACAAACTTAAAACTTATTTGACTTTAAATAAAAGCTTTCCTTAAAATATTTCTTTTAAGATTTCTGCAGTGACATTATTGTGGAGCCAAGCACCAGAAGCTTTTTTCGATGTATATTGAATTTTGTCTCACAAGTGACTTATTTTGGTAAAGTTTGGTGTTCCCAGGTTTGATCGTGTGGTTGAAATTTTATCCGAGATGTTTACAAAAAACTTTTTTAACTTAATCTGTATTATTTTTGAGTCTATTTCTCACCTGCTACCCTTATGGTAGGAATTTGCATTGTTGGTATTTTAATTTTTTTGATTTCTTTCTAAAATGATTAAGCAGTACAGGTGCCAATGTGTCATTAGTTAGTTTTCTTAGCAGGTTAATGTACTTGTTGCCTATAGTTATAAAAGTCTATATCTTAGTTTTCATTTGTCAGTAATGTCCTAAATCATGACAGCAAAAACCACGGTTTAGGTCTTTTTAATTTTACATATGGAAGAATTCTAGGTTTACATAGGACTGATAACTGTTATCGGAAGCTACAGGTCAAACTATAAGATTATAAATCAACTCTAGCAGACTAATTTCCTGTACATCAGGCAAATATATATCTGCGACGCTTGTTTTATATAATAATCACTAAAATCGTAATCGTCACTAAAATTTTGTATATGGCTTAATGACAACCTGTAATTTAATATTCGACCAAACACCAGTACAACAGTTAATGCCCTTTTTCCATTTAGAGGGTTTACACATAGGATAACTCATCGGAGCTAGCAAAAGATTGCATTTAAATATGGTGGGCATGTGTACAGATACGGCGTACCCGTTAAACTTAAAAATGTATATCGGTAAAATCGGTAAAACAAGGGATATCATCCGAAGTGAGCGAGTTGTGAAAAATGTAGTTTTACTATACAAAAATACAGGCAGAATAACATTCAAAAAAAAAAAGTAGTGAAATTGAGGAAATTGGTGATCATATTGATAAAACAACCATCTATATAGCGCCAATAAACTTTTCTATCAATATAAGTAAAATTTGATAAAATTTCTTCAAAATGACAGTATTCATCCGAACGAAATTTTTATCAAATTTAGTACTAATGGTTATCAAATTTACAAAATTTTATAAATCTGAGAAAATAATTTTATTAAAATTAGTAAAAATAGGTTCTCAAATTGATAAAATTTATTCAAAATAATAAATAAATTTTTCGGTTGTATCGGTTCCAGTTTTTATAGAATCAATTTTAGTAGTATATAAAAAACAACAACAATAAGTTTATACTATGAAATTTATTATCCTTATGTAAAATAAAATGTAGTTTCAATCATAAATATTTAATATAACATAATATCAAGAAAATAAAAATTCAATATTTACATTAAAACAATAAATTAATATAATATTAATTTATATTACATGCATACTCGTTTAATAATTTAATTAGTAATTTCATATAAACATTGAAATTGGTGATCATATTGAATTATTAGTATAAGTTTCAAACTTAAAAATAGACCTATTCTAAAATAAAAATATAAATAAAGCTGCAAAATAAATTTGATAACATTAATGACATTTAAATCTAAATTGTTCTAGAATAAGTTTTTAACAAAAAAAAGTATAAAAAACAGAATTCAGCTTTATCACAAAAAAATTAATTAATCACAGAAGAATCGGACTTATATGTAAATTTTAAATAAACTTAGTTAATGGAAATAAATTGAAAAGTTATAAATTATTATAAAATTATAAATTAAAATTATTATTTAAAACAGAACACAAAATCATTATTTGTTTATTTCAGAAATTAGGTTGCTAAGCAAAGGTTGTTTTTTAACTGCATCTTTACTTAGTACCGATTTATAAAAAAAATGTTGTATAAAAATCCAAACTAATAACGATTCCTTAGGGTAACTTAAATTTAAAACATAAAATAATTTAAAACAATTTTCTACAGCTCTGACGATGGAATAAAAGCTGAATTGGCCAGTTGTTATTTATTTTTTGTTGGAGAGCTTCTTTAACTTCTTGTATTGTCCTGCCAATCAACATAAATGATTTTTGCAAATCTTTTATGGAAACTTTAGAACACATATTCTCGCCATTAATTTTTTTCACTATCCTGGTGGTTGTCTGTAAACCAGAAAAGCATTAGAAAATTAAATTCATTTATTTTTAAACTGATTTTGATAATATTACTTACTCTCAGATAAACTTTCTTTCTGCTTAATAATAGTATCAAGCAAAGATTTAGCATTTTTATCTTTTATTTTTTGTCCAAATATGTTTGGCGTGAAACTTGAAAATGCTTCTTAAATTTTATCAGATGCTGGATACATAGCACGAAAATCAAACTCAATCCAACTTATATCCGTAAGGCTTTCTATATTAAATCCATTTTTTTTAAAATGACATCCGTTGATTCTGCCGTTGAAATTTCTTGCAGTCTATAGTTTGATGTAGATGCGTAATGTAATTTCATTTCGCCCCAGGCACAATTATCGTTGTAGATTTCGCTCAAATGTTTCTCAATGTCGCGTTTAATATTAAATATTTGTTTCCTTTACTTTGCTCACTTTTCTGTATTGACAGATAAACTACGCTTTTTAAACTACGTTTATTATTAAATTTGGTTCTAAATTTAAATTATATGTTTCTTCTGGAAATAGGAAATTAGGAATTTGTTCATTTGGAATGAAACTACATGATTGATTCGACTTGTCAATAATATTAACTTCTGCGTTTAGTTCTTAGTTACCCTAATTTGTTTTCATGTTTTTTAATGTGTTTTCTAAAATTCTTTAAACATCCAAAATACTGAAAACACGAGGTTTCACAACACTGATATTCACTAAATTCACTTAGCGAATGGTTAATTTTTAAATGAACTATTAATGAACTTGTTAACAAACACTTCATTTCGTGTATATTTACAATTAATCACAAATTAGAAATTTTACTGCCAAATTTTCTTGATTAAAAATGTCTTTAATATTGTTTTTTATAAATTTAATTTACACCGTATAATTTTAGATAATAATCACAATGGTTTATAGAACGTAGAACTTTTAAGTACTCCATTTTAAAAAGATTTATGTAAATATTTCATTACAACACTGCACTTTGTACGATACGGCTTGTGCGATTAGTATAATATACGATAATATATTATTTTAGAAAGCGAATTTGTTTTACTACAAATAATAAAAATATTAAATTACATCAAATTAATATAAAATTTTCAAACAAACAGCAGATATCTGTTAATTTGATGATATTTTCTATACCGTAACAAGTATATTTGATAATCAACTATCAAATTGAAAAAACAAAAATTGTATTTCCTGTAAATTTGATAGAAACGATTAAAAATGTAAACACATTTTTACAAAAAAATTTAATAGAATTTTTTTTTATTATGATAGAGTTTTTTCTTATCGATAAAATACTAGACGATTTCTTTCATTTATACAAATTATCGTCAACGATATTTAGGGATCGTTGAAATAGACGAAGTATTTTGTGTTCGCCTAAAACAATTGGATTTTTACGTTTTTTTAACAAATTTTTCCTCAATTTAATAAACAATTTTTTTGGTTTGATGAAATTTCCTGGGAATTGATGAATTTATTTTATTAACATTTTACTCAATTATTTCTATCAATTTTACCCACTTTTTTCTTTGAGTGAACGTTCACCTAAATTTCTCTGAAGCAAGAGAGTTGGAACCTTTCAATGGTCGGTACAACGAAAAAAATAAAATAAAACGTTGCATCTCGGCTGAATTTAAAGCCTCAAAAACTCGAAAGGTTTAGTATTTTGTTCATACGTCCTTTAAAACCATCAGAGCAATAGCTTTAATTAGAGTAGTTTGATCGTCCCTTATTAGGCTATGGGTTGATAGGATCACGTTTACCTTCTTTCATGATTTTTACAAAACTTCTTTTTTTATCGACAATGATTCAGAAAGCGTATGATACCAATCCATATTATATGTGTCATGCACATTGTATCATATTAACCTCAATACTATAATAATATGCTAGATGCTTTTCTAAATTGCATTAACGTTTAAGCTTCATAGTGTCATCTCTAGCATCCTTCAATTAACAGTTGTGGTACCATTGCAACACTTAGTAGTCAGGCGTTTTCTATTTGTTATGGTTCTCAGTATTTCAGTAGTTTTAAGCCTTCCCACACTAAGAGAACTACTAAAATTCTTTAAACGACTCTCCTAGGCAAAACCAGAATGGATGAGTATGAAAATGATCTGAGTTTATATTACCTCCAATCGAAAGATTTTGCCTTTTTCTCTTGATCAAATGTAGGAAAATAATAAACTAAAAAATATCGTCGATTATGGAGTTTTTACTTCTAAGTTAAATCGGATTTTCCGACATCAGATAATTTAAACATATTTTACTTTTTGAATTAATGTTAGCTCTCTTAGGATTTTTAAACTCGGCTTTAACTGATTTTAATAAAATAAAACATGTGATATAAAAACTTTTAATTATAAGTTATTTATTATATATTTTATTATATAAGCAAAAATAATTTTAATATATCCAATATTATTTATTTTACTAAATGTTAAGAGACCACGTTTTATGTTTAAATTATTTATAGCATGTAGCATGTAGCTGGAGGCGAAGCTGTTGTAAATAATATTCTTTAGTTCATTTACACTCCAACCCTACGTTATTGTCTAAATATGAATTAAACCGAAGAATGTCTATAACTTCCATCCTTAATGTGCGCGAATTCATTCTCTGTTCCATACAACACCATTAAGTTAAACTCAAAATTACTTTTATTATATCGCATTCATTTCAATTTTACATAAAACTTTGACTATTATCTCATCTGGTTAATAGAAAAATTTTCAATCAATTTTATATTCCATGTATATAAAAACCACTTGACGCATCTCATTTTAATTTTCCCTCTAAACGAGTATATATACTACATAGAGATATTTTTCCAAGTTTTTTTTTTTATTAGTTTCTAGTCTAGACATAATTGTTTATCTCCATTTTAAATTATAATGTAACAACTTTTTATTATTTTTAAAAGCTTTTATTATTGTATTTTTAACATGTCATCAACATTCTCCTCTATAATGTATATATATAGTCATTGTGTAACGTTTTTTAATCTACATTCTGAAGTAAAAGAAAAGTAGGAAAAACTATATGCATAAAGTGAAAATTATATGTCGATTTACAACTTAATTTGAAAAGTTGTGTGTAGCAAATTATAAGGACTTTAAGTTTATTTTTGTTCGACATAATTATATTAATTTGTCGTACATATATACATATTTTATATTACTCGAAAATCCATTAAAGCTCAACAGGAAACCAAAATGAGTTGAGTTGCGGATTAAATAAAATTCCCAAAAATCCCCACAAAAAAAAACATTTAATATCCATTAAAATACATAACCTAAACCAACCAAATAAATTTTAATCATATAATCAAAATCATCGTATGGTAGGTTAAATGTATATATGTAAAATATTTGTACCATTGAATTTGTCACGATTCGCAATTTATCTTAATTTCAGTTCAAAATGTACCAATACATCTCATATATATATACGCAGACCAAAAACAAACGTATGTGTATATACCTAGCTCTCAAAAAAAAAAATAAAAAAAAAAATTCATGAACAAGATGAACCTTAGGGATAGTATAGCACACAGCATGCACAATATGTACTTGAGAGACATTCATACATTATATTATATATTATACAGTTGATCCAAATCGAACATTTAATTATATTATAACACATTTTTGTAGTTAAGTTTCACATGGAATGTGAATTCATCACCGAAGTAGAAATAATCCGATAGTGTGTGATGATGATGATGATGGTCATGATACAAATCT
The DNA here is from genome assembly GCA_963556175.1 of Tipula confusa. NCBI lineage: Eukaryota > Metazoa > Arthropoda > Insecta > Diptera > Tipulidae > Tipula > Tipula confusa. The sequence goes on from OY744476.1 coordinate 65,330,105, forward strand.
ATTCCACCGTAACAAATTATATTAACATTTTTTTTTCTGTATATTTTGTTGTATGTACATATATTTTATTATTTTAATCTTGTGAAACAAAAGAGCCGAAACCTTATATCGAGTGACAACAACAACAAAAAAAAACAAAAAAAAATGTTACGGAAGCCGGAAAAAGGTATCGACAAAAAACAAAACTCTTTAATCGATTAATTCTATTAATTTTTTACTCTTTGTCTATTTTTATTTTTTATTTTTTTACTCTGCGTAATGTCTTTTACAGTCGGTGAATTGTTTGGAAATTATATGGTTCATGGCGTTCATGAAGATCACACTTTAAAACAATGGTCTCTATATCGAGAATGATGACAATTCAAAATTTTCGTTTTTCAATATAATAAAAAAAATGTAGGTATGAGAATTCAATGGTTTATGAATTAAAATACTTCCGATTGAATTAATTTGTAATGCAATGCGCATATAATATTTCGTTTTATAAATTTATGGTTCGATTAGAAATCAAAATGTTTCACTTGAAAACGTTAAATTGATTTTCATTAATAATTTGGTTATTTTGGCATAGTAAAAGGTGACCGAAACGAGTGATTTGGGCAGTGAATTTTTATGTAACACTGAACATATTTAGAGTACGTTGCTTTTCGATTCCAGCATCGATTGGAGGGTATATAATCACAAAAGTTTTGGACTTTTAACATTCATTAAAAATAAACCGAAAATATGCATCAAACTTTTTATTGATTAAGTAGTAGAATCCGGAATCAAGAATTATTATCTTAATAATTATACTATACTATACTATACTAAGAATTTCAGGAGGTTACCGAACGTTACACTTAAAAAAAAATTAACAAATCGAAATACAGTCTTTAACGGGCTGCCTTTACTGTTGGATGCTTGATCAATGTGCATTTAATGATCATGTTGCAAAGCAAGCAGAAACATAAACTTATTTGGAAACACCCTGTTAGAAAGAAAATTTCTTTCGAATCTAATTTTAGAATACTGTACTACAGCCGAACCTTGAAACTAAAAACTTTTACTGCATATATGGGCAAATATGACATACAAATGACCATACTTATGAGAGTCAGTAAACATGGGAATAACGTTAGAGGGGTGCAATTATGGAAGATAAGGTATAAATATACATTTTGTTGCAACAAAGTAGGTCACGCCTGGCACTTAATAAATATTTGAGTACCATTGCGATGACCTACACTCGTGAGGTGCCCTCTCACGGAAAGTACCTATAGTCTAGAATGTCAATAAGTTAGAACACCACATAGTTATTTGTATTGGTAATTGCTAAAATTAAATATAAAGTAGTTAAGCCAGTTGAGCCGTTCAATCAGCCACATATACCGAAATACAACTTATATTAAAGGGATTAATTGAACAATGACCATAATCAGTTCACCGTGATCAAATATGGGATATCTTTAGTGAGATCAACATGGTGAGTTCTGATATATTTTATAGTATTCAAGATCATATTGTCATGTATACCATTAGTTACTTAGAGAATTTCAATTAATATTCTTTAGCACTATGCTTTCAGATACAAAGACAGTGAGCAAAGTGCATAAAGTACAAATCAGGGCTGATCATAATGATTTCTATACAAAATTGTTTAATGTGTGCTCAAAGACTTATTAAGCATTCATCACTCACTATAAAAGTATAGTTTCTTGCAATATTTTCCGAGTACCATTTTTTCTGTTGAAGCAAAAGGATTATTGTTAAACAGAAACGTTTGGAGATAATTTTCTATGAGAGGTAACTGGCATATTATTGGGTACTGATCGGTGAAAACAAGCTTAAGCCAACTAAATTTTACTGACTCATATACTGTAAACCTGGTCTTCTAAATTACAGTTCTTTATTACATTGAAGCATTAGTTAAAGACATCCTCAGAAAATGATACATTGTTATCTTAGCATGGTATTTACTCTCTGTGAAGAATTTCATCATATACATTTTTCTGGAAAGTTTCCCACAAAACGTGGAATTGGGTTGGTTGAAGGAAAATCAAAATTATTGCGAATATAATTCTCCTAATTCTTATGACGTTGGCAAAGTTTGCGGCATGCTTTTCCTAAAAAGTTGGGTAAACTAGTTTATAGATACAGGGTGGCTGAGACCAATTGTTACCAAATGTAAACGCTGTAATCTTTTTAATTTTGATTATTTTTTATGGAAATTTCATGGAATATGTTGAAAACATTAGATTTTATGAAAAACATGTTACAGCTCGATATGACCTCCTTTGGCTTTGATTATTTGATTCAGTCTTCCATAGAAAGCATTGCATGCTGACCGAACGTGGGCTTGCGGAATCTTATTCCATTCTCGAACAAGAGCTGACTTCAATGCATCAACACTTTCATATTTTTTAGTGGACACCTTACTCTCCAAAATGGACCATATGGAGAAATCTAAGTGTTTCAAGTCTGGTGAATATGGTGGCCATTTTTTCGACGAAATCAGTCGCGGAACGCAATTTTGTAAAAATTGCTGAGTCGTTCGAGCTTTGTGCGACGGTGCCGAGTCCTGTTGGAATGTCGGACGCTTCGTACCAAAATGTTTACGTGCCCAAGGTAGCAAAGCATCGTTTAGGATCTTTTGGCGGTACACCTCTTGGTTTACCTTGACTCCATGTTCGATGAAAACCAAAGGAATGCGTCCATCTGCAGTAACTGCAGCCCAAACCATAACATAAGCTGGATTGCTTGCGCATGGCAACTCTTGTATCCAAATTATCGTTGGACTTGTTCTCTAACCAAACACGATCATTTTGTTTATTCACAAACTGTTGAATGTTGAAAATTTTCTCATCAGAAAAGACAATTTTTGGAATCGCATCACGTTCGGCCAAGGTCTTCAATGCTCGTGTTCTTTCAAGCGTAACTTTTTTTTGTGCCTTCGTAAGATCTTGAACTTTTTGTATCTTGTAGGGCTTCATTTTTCAATATGGTTTGAATGCTGTATCGTGAAACATGTAGACGTGCGGCTAATTAATTGGCACTTTGACGAGGATTTTGTTGGATTCGTTTCTTCACCTATCGTATCATTTCTTTTGATGTTGCTGTCTTTTTAGGACCGCCTCTGTTGCGTTTAGCGATGCTACCAGTTTCGTTATATCGAGTAATGGTTCGATACACAAACATTTTATTCACATTAAAATGCTGGAGCTGACGAACTATTGCTGTTTGTGAATTTCCACCCAAATACAGTGCAATTACACTATTACGTTTGGATTCCATTACGATTTTTTTATTAAGATATTAATTTAGAACAATTATTTGTTGACCACATGTAAACAACTACCCAAACTTCAATCTGTCAAAAAAATTGACGCGCGAAAATGACAACTACACAAATGACAGCAGAGTGAAGTCAGTAACATTTGGTCGCAGCCACCCTGTATATCCATTTATAGTCAATCAACGTTTCCCTCAGCTTTCTTCTGTCAAGTACAGTTTCTGTACTTGATGTTGAGCTCTGTTTTTTGAAATGCACTTTGCAATTAAACTTAGCATCAAGTGTAATGCCTAGATATTTTGCTGTACTTGCACGTAAAACTTACTTTGAGTTCATTTTCACTTTTATTGAGTTAACTTTTTTGTTGGGGAAGTTAACATAAATTGATTTGATTTTATCAATCTATCTCTTTGTCCAGTTACTCAATGTGTTATAGTAGCTCTTTGCACTTTTCTCGTTGCTTCTTCTATACATCGTTACCAATCGCTAATATTGCTCTTGAGTATAGGATATACAGAATTGAACCTAGCACACTTCTTTATGGCACTCCTACTAATATTTTCGTCAATGAGGAATATTTATCTTCATATTTTACCCGAAAATGTCGGTCAGCTAAGTAAGATTTTGAGAATCTGGTAAAATAGTTTTGATAAATCTCAATTCAGTTTATATTCTAGTCCTATGTGCCATACTTTATCGAAGGCTTGTGCTACATCCAAGAATTTTTTAATTTTATTTTTCTTCAATTATGTGCATGATTCTGAGGACCTGCTCTTTAATCGAATGTTTTTCTCTGCAATTTTTCGAATAATTTAGAAATAGTTGGAAAAAATTGGCCTTTACGAAGTTTGTTCGTTATATATAACGACCAAACTTCGTATAGGCCGATTTTTTCCAACTATTTCTAAATTATTCGAAAAATTGCTGCTTAAGAGACTCAACTTATTCATATAGAACAAAGAGATATTATGTCTCCTCACCAATTCGGTTGCAGAGAAAAACATTCGAGTAAAGAGCAGGTAAAGAGAAAGTTGCAGAAGTGATAATGATACCAATGCTATAGCATTGGTCTCATTATCACTTCAGCAACTTTCTATTGTTGTGGAACATAGTTAAGTTTGAATGCTACATTAGTTATTTGAAGTAGCTTTTAAAATCCTTTTTCCGGTAGTACTTTAACTATTTTCCCTGTAATTATATCATAGCCAGGAGATTTGTTTATGCTTAAGTTATTGCTGATTTCAACTTTTATCTGTTGTAAAAATACAGGTTTTAAGCTTTGGCTGTAAATTTTGTTAACAACTAGTGCTATATTTTTCTCTGCAGTTTGTCTTGGGAGAGGCCAGAATGTTTCTTCAAGTTATGATGCAAACAAAGTTTTTTCCTTTGCAGAAGTTTTTTCCAAGTTACATCAACACATTTAACTGCCGGTAGTTACTTACTTTTTAGGTCTTTACTTGTTGTTGCTCTCCAGAGGGAATAATCGGTATCTTTTTGGCCAGTAAGGCCAGTAAGGTAATTATGAATCGATTCATTCTTATTTTCTTTGATTAAAAGTTTTAGTTTATTACTAAGATAATTGAGTATCGTTTTACTTTGTGTGACCCGATTTCTCTGCTATGTTTTTCATGTATTACGTTTTTCTCTAACCAATTCTCAATTTTCCAAAGAGAAGTTGATATGCGTTTAAGTTTTCTCTCTGGGGTCTAAGTCAGTATAAACTACCTCTGGTATTCCTTTCCATATTGATCCATTGATTTTTACAATTTTCAAAAATGAAGTCACTGAAGTCATACAACATTCAAAAATCTTAATGTTTGCTGACGATCTAAAAATATACAGAACTGTGGAGAACCCAATTGAAGCCGAAAAACTCAACGAAGATATTGACAATGTAACAAATTGGTGTGAGTCAAACCTTCTTTACCTTAACGTGAATAAGTGTAAAACTGCATTATTTCACTGAAAAGTTATCTGTTACAAAACAATATAAAGTAAATGATATTTCAGTAAAAAAGGTATCTGAGATTAAAGACCTAGGTATCTTTTTCGTAGAGAATATGAGCAATAACAAACACATTGATCAATGTGTTGCTATTGAGCTAATTCCAAGTGGGGTTTTATTAAACGATGGACGGGAGATATTTACGACCTTGAGACAATTAAGATCCTATACTATGCTTACGTCCGGTCACAACTGGAATATGCGGTTTAAGTTTGATGACCGTTTTATGATACAAAAATTAGTAAGTTAAAGCATTAAAAAAAACGTGTCCGCCACATAACTTGGAAAGACGGTTGGGAGTATGATAATAAATTACCATATCATGAAAATCTGTAACGAACATGTAAGAGCTTTAACCGTATAGTTCACCTGTTCGGTTTCAATTTAAGCAAGGATATTTTAAGCGAAGCTTGAAAAAATACTTTGCTTCTTCCTGATTATTTTTTTTTTACATCTTAAAATACTATTTCAAACGATTCTATTATTAAATGATTTTTATGTAAATTTTTATTTCTTTACATAATTTGTTATAATATTTTTATTATTATTATTTTATTTTATTTTATTTATTTTTTTTTATTATACAAAAAAAATCTTTTATAATGTTTTTATTCTAATGGTAATAATTTTGTTTTATGAATGACATAACGTCAATTTTTAAATTTTAAGTTATATTTGTAAACTTATTTAATAATAAATAAATAAATAAATAAATTATTAAGTTAATCTAATTGGTCTCCAAGTGCGGCGAATTTTTAACTGGTACTTGAAGATTGATATTATCACTGACAATATCAATGTCTGGAACAGTTTAGAATAGTTGCTCTGAGAGTCATGATTATACAGGAGAGTGATCTTTGACGATAGTCCTTCACTGTGTTCTATAAATACATATAGTTTTCTTATACCTCATATGTTATATAAAAATCAATGAGATCTAGAATTTTATTTGGATCCATAGGCCTTTGTGTTGGTTTACCTCCAGAGTAAAATTTTGTCACTTGACCTCTTGTAAGTAGCTCCTTTCCCTTGTGGGTTATTAGTTTTAATCACCAAAACGTATTTTTGACGTTAAAATCACCGCACATATTGAACTTAATCCCTAATGATTTAAACAACGACATATAGTCCTCTTTATTTAGATTATGTTGCGGAGGGTAACAGATTGAGGAAATATTGTATTCTTTTTTACGATTTAGTTGAACATGGATAGGTGCTACTTGCATAATTTCATCTTCAACTTTTATGAAGTAAAAGTCTTCGTAGTGTTTGATGTTTTCTGTTACAAATAAAGTTGATCCTCCTCTCGCTTTTCCTGCTGGATGGATGGCGTGATAACAAAAATACCCTTGTATTTTATCAAATGAAGTTTTAGTAAAATTGCTTTTAGTCATTAGAATATATCTATTTATTCTGTATTTAAAAATATTTCTAATATTTAATTTGCATTCCAGATGATAATTCTAAGGGCCTGTCCCAATCACCGACTTATTTAATTAGTCAGACTTATTTGAATAAGTCTGCTGCAGAGGTGACTTATTTTCCATCTAGTGGTTTAAAAAAAAAACTTATTTGGTATCAATAATCTAATAAAATAATCAAATAAGTCAATAAGTCTGAATTAAGTCAGTGACTGGGGCAGTCCCTAAGTATTTGATTGATTCCCATATTTTAATATATATATATATATATATATATATATATATATATATATATATATATATATATATATATATATATTTATATTTATATATATATATATATATATATATATATATATATATATATATATATATATATATATATATATATATTAATTGTAAATATATTACCAATTGGTACAACTTAAATTATTATTTTTCATTAAAACCTGTATAGGCTTAAGTTAGTTTGCTGTTTACTGATTGTGACACCCACTATCATAATTCAATTTATATGCCCTATGTTACTGTAAAATATTTTAATCGTGTACAATGCAAAAGAAAAATACTAAGAAAATGAAAAACGAATGAAGTGAAAAACCTAACAAGAAAAATAAAATATTCTCTCGTATATATACACAAGTATATATAGAGTCATTAGAATATTCATGAGAATTTTATCACGACTCTGTCAGTATTTTGTAACAAATATGAGGGATATAATAAAAATATACGATTTAAGAGATCAAAATAAATACTTTTTGTGCTTTCGTATATTACTATTATTATTATTTTTATTTTAACTTTAGCTTGCATAATTTATGTAAATAATACAGAAAAACTACAAAAAAAAAAATTGTATGCGATATGCACATACATATATAAGTATATATACAAAATGAAGACACATTTAGTTGATTTTCTTAAGTCCAACCAATATCAAGAATATATTAATTTTTTTTTTCATTTCTAATATCACGTTCCTGGGTTGAATTTGTTTTCTGGCGAAATAACGATTTTTTTTTTTTGCAAAATGAAATAAAATTATTTTACTCTTCCTTTATCAGTTATGGACGGACTAACAACATCACCAAGTAACAAACAACAATATACAAGACTAAACAGAATATATATGTATATACTCTCGGATATGCATATATATGTAGGTACCAGAAGAAGAAAAACTTTGCTCGGTATTATATAATTTAAAAACAAACGAAGAATTTGGATTTTTTTGCGGTGGCCAGTTCTCGCAGTGCTATACAGGAAAAAAAATCGTTATCCTTTTATTGTGTTGTTGTTATTAAATAAAAGTTTCTGTTTTTTTAAATTAAGTTAAATTTTTTATGTGAACATCGTTTTTGTATATACATATCCAACTACATCGTGAGTGTTCTGTATAACTAATGATGTTGTCAATAGTTTTTATTTTTACATATTGAAATTGAAAACTAAAACAATAATTCAATTGTTGGTGCAACATTTGGATACAAGATGGTTAAGAATATTAGTTTTACAAATTAGATTTTTTATTTACATACATTTTGCACAGTATTTATAGATCGTACTCGTCGATATAGATTCAAGATAGTACAGTGGTATATACACAAGAAAGTTATATGTTTAATTTACTCTTATCATAAGATAAGTTTTAAAAACTTATTTTATAAGAATATGCCTTATGTTTTGCTTATGTGACCAAACAAACTTAAAGGTCTTATTTAATCAAAGTTTCCTTACAACTTAACATCGTTAATTTACAACCAAACTCTATAGTTGTAACAATCACCCCCAAACAATGGTCGCTCATATTCTTTTTATGAATATTGAATAATTTCATTACAGCATATAATTAAAAATTACATTTTAAAAAATTATCATGATACAATAATAAGCTGATCTAGTTCTATATTCCTTAGAAGTAGCTTTTTATTACTTTATTACCCTGTTTCATCACTTGCAGAGATCATTTACTTTGTACAAAATACAGGTCAATGTCCTCAATAACGTCTACCAAATAAAAATATCCATTTTGTTGCTTTGCCAAGAAATCAATTTAGAAGAGTACGAAAATTGTCAAATTATGTGTCAAGATGAAATAAAAAATGTAAAAAAAAACTATTACACCCTCGAAATATATATTGTAAAGACAATAGAAATAAAATTAACGCTATGCATGTGTATGAAAGAGACAACAATGCATTTATTACATTTTGTAGATCACATCGATTTAAAAAACAAATAGAAAAATGCTAATTGGTTCCTTTGATCAATATTAACTCCATTTTGAAATTACAAAACAAAAATAATGCAAAATGTATAAAAAGGATTCACATCAATGAATTCACATCAATTATATTTTGTCCATTTAATTTTGTCAATGTTTGTGGGTGGATCGTATTATATTATAGTTGATATTCGATTTGCTAAAAAGTAGTTTGTGATTTGTTCAAACCTTTACGAGTATGTAAAGTAATAATTTTTAATTGTGTACTGTATATTTATGAAATAAAGGATTCGATAATTGTTTGTTGGTACGGAGTGACGTGAGTGATACATTATATAAATTTAATTGTAAATTACAAAACTCCGACAGTTTTCACTCACTTCTTAATAAACCCAATAAATTACCAAGAGATAAAAAATATAAATATATATATTATTCGAAAAAAACTAAAGATTTTATTAATATTTTTATAATAAATTTCACTACTAGTTTCGATTTTAAAAAAATCATCGACAGGTGATTATTTGCAATTGATTTTAGTTTTTTAAAATCGAAACTAGTAGTGAAATTTATTATAAAAATATTAATAAAATCTTTAGTTTTTTTCGAATAATATATATATTTATATTTTTTATCTCTTGAAAATTTATTGGTTTTATTAAGAAGTGAGTGAAAACTGTCGGAGTTTTGTAATTTACAATTAAATTTATATAAAGGATTCGATCTTATTAATTATATAATTAATTGTTTGTAAGTAATTGATTGCACTATAAAAACAAATGTTGAAGATAAATGTGCAGTAAATTTTTTTCACAGCGATCATTAGGGTATAGTGGCGTAAAATTGTATAATTTACTGAGTAATTTCTATACACATTGGGGGAATTACGGGAATTAAAATGCAATCACTTTTTAAGACTATTGAGTGTATGCATTAAAGAAAACATTAGTATTTAGTAAATATGTATTAAGAAAAATAATTAAGCTCTATTTAATTAATTCAAAAATCTTATGATAAAAAAAAGTCGATATTCAACAAGTTTGATCCATACGTTGTACATTTAAAGCTTGTTAACTTTGCAACGTGCAAAGCACTGTTTTACGTATAACATGTATATAGATGCGCGGTAATTGCACTGAGCGTGATTATCTCTAATATGGTGTAAAAACTAAGTATTTTGTTATTAAATAGTTTGCAATTCAAAGGGTATAAAAAACTTCTCTTTTGATATTATACTCTTCAAACATTTTTTGTTATTCCTTTCTACGACAATGGGGTTGAAGGGGGTGTTTTAATACACTCGGTATATCTAAATTGATCCTTTTGTGGTGAAATATGTTTACAAATGTTAGATCAGATATATGGCTTAGATTCGTTAGTCTTATACTGAAATTCTTTTACGTACATTTTAATTTCATTGCCATGCCGGTTTAAATGGTTTTAGTAACTTTAAATTGTATTGCGAAATGAAGCAATACATTGATATGAAGGACGTATCAAATCCCAAATTACTAAATATATTTTAAGATTAATGTTTTTCGACTATTCAAAATACGTACTATATATTGCAGTCCTTAAAAAATGTGTAAAAGCAATAACTTAAAAATAAGTAAAATGTTGGTTTTTGGCTTAACTAGTTCAAATTCTAAAAAGAAATATCCCAATTCCTATTTTCGTATGAATACTTCTTTTAAACTGTAACTCATATATATATGATACTATAATTTCAGCTTAAGCATAAGGTACAAAAATGGAACTCAATGAATCATTTTATCAACAAACCATTTTAAAAGGAAAAATAAATTTAGGTTTTTACACAAGTAAAGTTTTAAAAATGCATATGTAAAATTATGATAGATTGTTAGATTGATAGATTTTATAGTTTCATCAGCCACACTTCAAAATTACTGAGAAAAAATTGATGAGTACAAAAAATTTCTATCGTACATAAAAGTAAACTGCATCTTTACACCCAAAAAAATCTCGTAGGTCATATTGATTAAACGATTTCGTTAACTTTTAATGAAAATATTTTATTCAATATGATGGTAATTTAGATGAATCCACTAAAAAATAATCAATTTAAATACTAAATATTCAAATTATCATAAAAAGAATGTCGTCATTTTTGCTTCTTTAAATTTGAAAATTAATAATCCATTTTACTAAATTTCTTCATTCTTCAATCCATCGTAAAATTGATTATTTTCCTAAAATAATACCAATTTTCATTAAATCAAATAAATTTATTTAATTTAACAAACGTATACCTGCCGCTTGTAAAAAATTTCGTACAATTGATGAAATATTGATTAAGTCGACAAAAGAATGTTGATAAAGTAAGTGAATGGAATAAAATTGATGAAAATACTTTTAGTTTAGTTTTGTGTGGTAATGAAAGAAGTAACAACTTAAATGGACGAAAAGTGATTATTACAATTATTATTAATAAATCTAAAATTTATTGAATTGGTGTTTCAAATAATGTATGGATAAATATAAATAAGAATATTTACAATGTAAGTATAAATCGTGTTAATTATTCAGTTAATCAGTTAATTATTTATTTAGCTCTTAATTTTTATTAAAAATTACCATGGTGCAATAAGTTTTAATTCATAAGATTGGAAATTAGTAGTTACTATCTAATTTGAATAATATTTTATTTAATAGAATTATAATCAAAGGATACCAATATGAAACGTAACAACTGGAAGAAATGCATCAAAACCTTTTTCATATGGGCAGAATTTAAAACACGGAAACGAAAAATTAATTTGCATCATAGTACAAATGTTTTTTCCACCATCGAAATTTTATAAAAATGGTAGCAATACAAAAGAACCAATGGGTTACCAATTGGTAAGAAAATACAATTTATATTTTATATATTGTTCATATATATTTAATTAAAAAGTTTAATTTAATTTTTTATTATTTTTTTTATTTCGTTATAGATAAATATTGATTTACATAATCACCAATGATAAAAATTTCACCAATTTTTGACGATAAGATGTATAATCAAACTCAAAAAAATTAGTTTTGCAACATATAATTATTTTTAAAAATATTTAAAGTCTTGAATTTGGAATATCCAATTGATTCAAGATTTATACAAAAACAATTTTATAAGTTTAAAATTAATTTAAGTGAATTAAGTAAATTTAAGTTTAAAAGTAAATTGTTTAGTAAGATTGAAATGAGTAATAAATATTTTAAAATTAATTTTTAAATGCAATACTTTTTTTTAGTTGTTAATAATTCATTTTATTTTATAAGCAGTATTTTATTTAAATTATATTTTTATGAAATTTTAATAAGCAACTTACTCTTTTTTAAATAAAACTTAATAAAAATTAAGAATAAACTTTTTATTATTTTTCTGGAAATTTTCGATATATATATATATATATATATATATATATATATATATATATATATATATATATATATATATATATATATATATATATATATATATGTATATATATATATATATATATATATATATATATATATAATTGTGAATTCAAATAAATTATTCAATTGATTTGACAAAGAGATCTTTAAATCAACGAACTATTTTAATCAAACTGAATACTCAAATTCGTTAGTTTAAAGAAATTTTAATCATTTCAATAATAATTTTGTTGATAGTCATTTGTTAAATTGACAAATTTTTGTCAAATCGACAAACAGTTTTAACTACCAAATTTATTCCAATCAAAGATAGATCATTAAATCAGATAATGAAATTTTAAATCGTTTATTTGAAGAAAATGTAATTAAATTGACTACCTATCTTCATTGACCCTATTTTAAACGCTTTTTCTTTCATTTAGATGTCATTTTAGTTAAAATAACTACTTTTTTTTTTGTGTATTTCAAAAGGATACTTTTATTTTCTTTGACCTTATAAAGGAAAAGTTTCCCTTTGTTGTTGAATGTTTTTCACTAATATCTTAATAGAATACATTTACCTATAATTTTAAATTAACATATGTATATTGAAAATTGTAAATTTTACTATTTATGCTAAGCATAATAGTTTTTGGAGTAAGAAAAGCCTAGTTTTTGTGTTTTAACGTGAATTGATTTTTAAACTTCATTTTCAAGAATATTTAAAAATTTTAGAAAAAGACGATCCTTTGGTACTTTTTTGAGGCATGTTAAATCTCGTGTGGCAGAAAAGTGCAAAATTTCAATTGTTTATGACATTTACTATACTGGTTTCTAAACCAAATAAGTAATTCAAAAAAATTAACATTGGTCCTTCCAGGCGGTTTTGATATTGAAGCAATATTACAATTATACCAGCGATATAAGCTTTTGATATTAACAAACAGTTCTCACCGTTCACATTTACGACAAACTGTCGCGGAGGCATTTCATCAAAATAAAGACCAAGCGGACTTATTAAAATAATCCCAGCACCTGCAGAAAAAGTCAACCTGGGAAACCTATACAAAAAGAAAATGCACGAGCAGAGGCAGAAGGTACAGTCTAACTACATCATGGATGATAAATGTTGGAGAACTCGGTTCTTTACCTTCAAAACACTTTAAAAAGA